>QXMI01000200.1:0-547306 GCA_003568695.1 Protomyces arabidopsidicola
CTATGGCGGGGGCTAGAACGATGCTATTCGATGAAGCATGAATGAAGGGTATCTATCGTCATGCATGGCATTGACATGGGTGGTGGTTGCGTTGCTGCAGGCGCTTTGGTGCATGGCAGGAGTATATATTCGATGAAGGTGTGTTGGTGAGAATAGCGTGAAACGCAGTAGTTGGCCTTTGATACCCCTAGATAAAGTGCTCTGCTCGCATCCTTCTATATTCTATATGCTTTCCATTCAAATCATCCAATCCCAAAGAATGGTGGGGAGGAGATGGGGGGTCTTGTGAATGCTGAGTCATACATGGTTATCGGAAAGCATCAAGGAGACTAATTGGAAAATCTGAGAAAGCCAATGGATAGAGGGAGGTTTGGTGAAGGTATATAAGGAGTTTGAGAGGTGGAAAGGTGTGTATGGGATGAAAAGACCAATGTCCGAATTGGCAAAGGAGAAGAGGTGTCACTGTGAGGTTGGGTTAGGGTGTTTTGGGTGGTGGTTTGAAAATTTTGAAATGGGGAAGACATGTCTTCTCCGAAAGAACCATACGTAGGCAAAAACGCAGCACTCGTGGTTGAGCTTCATGGCGACAACCAAGGAGCCATCGCACTGGCGAAAGACAACAAGTTTCACTCACGCACAAAGCATATTTTACCACGCTTCCACTATGTCCGTGAGTGCCTGCGTCTTGGCTACATGCACCTAGGCTACGTGGCTACAAACCAGATGTTGGCCGACTTGCTTACAAAGGCACTTGGTCGGAGCAAGTTCGAGAACTTCAAGAAGATGCTCGGCATTGGCAAGACTGGAGGAGGGGATACAGAAGCAGGGGAAGTGTTGTGCGCAGACCACTCTTGACCGTGAGACTCGACTACGTTACCCCTGAGTTGTGCCGTTGAGTTGATTACGCTAGGCTTAAAAGGACAGCACATCAATTAGTTGACATAGTATCGTGATACGCTAGTCCAAAGCAAGTCATCGTTTAACAGTGTTGTGTCTGGAAGGTTGTGGAAGTGACGAGCTCATGGCAGCAAATAGTGACTGTCAAGGATTTGGACACGCTGGCGTGTTGAGCAGCGTAAGTAGGGCGCTGGCGCCAGGCGTAGCAGTCAGAGGACTAGTAAACTCAACAGTTAGACTTGACAAGGCTCCTCCGAATTTCTGCGGCCGACCCGCTCAAGTCGACCCTCATCATGACATTGCTGTCAAGGTGTTTGATGAGCAACCGCTTGGCATCTCCTGCGAACACTCGGTCGTAGGAAGCGTCGTCACTGCTGATGTTGGAGAAGATACAGTCCTCCAAAGAATACGAAGTGTTGTGCGCAGACGAGTCTTGAGCGTGAGACTCGACTACCTTACCCTTGAGCTGTGCCGTTGAATTGACATCGCTAGGCTTAAAAGGCCAGCACATTAATTACTTGATATGGCATCGCGATACGCTAGTTCAAAGCAAGACATCGTTTAACAGAAGTATGGCCACTTCAAAGCGATGCTTGGAACTAGTAGAGAGGCAAAAGGGGATATGGAATCAGGTCAAGTGTTGTGCAGTGAGGGCCCGGACGTGCCACCTAAATATCAAGACCTGCCTGGCAATATATAAGGCCAGCACATCGGATTCAGATTTAGCCATCAAGTCACAAGTACCCGAATTCGCCTATAATTTTACATGTATGTGCTCTACATACTTTTACCTTTCTCCACACAGCAACGTCAGATGCAACATATCAGAAGCTTTCGGCCAATGCGATGATCAGGTGTTTTGATAGGCTGGCAAGCTGAGGAGAAAAGCGGCACTGCAGCGCTGCCATCCGTCTAGCAGAGGACTAATGGCTACGATAAAAGACCCTCTCAGTCTTACATGTACTTTCATGTTGACTAAGCTGGTAGGCCGAGAAGAAAAGGAACACGGCGGTTGGCTTTCATTGACTAAAAAAGTTCCGTCAGTGTCCTTGCATGACAAACGCGCTCTTAAGTAGAGTTGCTCGTCGGCAGGCCAATTCTCGAGACTCCAAAAAGCTAAGTGGAGTGGTGTTTGACGCAAAGCTTATATCCGAGAGAGGATTTACACCCAGGTGGCTTGTTTCGGAGAGGAAATGGCGTATGAGACATCTGTTGGACTTCTTCGAACACAACGATTACAGTGCCTGGAAGCCACGCACAGGGGTGCCAGCAGTCAAGCTTGAACGAACACTTCACCATCATACTCCGTGTAAGGGATGACCTAGAGTGGGTCGAGACGAGAGGAGGAAAAGTGCTTGCTCTGAAGACAGGTGAACTGGATGAGGAGAAGAAGAAGGAGAAAGGATAAAACTTGTTAACTGAAGACGAGAGAAGCGAGAGGCTGTCCTTATATAGACCGCCGATGAGATACAGGGAAAACCAGTAGGCAGGCTCGACTAGCACCATGTTTCTAGAGAGATGTGATGGATGACGAGCTTCCTGGTCGGGTGACGCGCTAGTAACAGCTGGTTGGAATTCTCACTGTTGTAGAGCTGGTTGGGTATCATACTGTTGTAGAGCTGGGTGGGGGGTCATACTGTTGTAGAGCTGGTTGGGGTCGCGAGGTAATGATAGCTGTTCAGATGTCGCGGTTCATCACACTCCGCCAACCCTTCAATTTTTCAAGCACTTCTGTTTCCTGTTCAACGCTCGTGCACAAGAGTCCCTACATTCAGCTACATCGGCGCAATACGTACTTTTCAGGATGTCCGTCGTATGAAGACCTTGCATTTCACATGTCTCTTGGCTTGCTGAATACCAACACAGTCTTCAGGACGTCCAGCGACTGCGCCGACTGCGTCAGGAACACCCCCCATAGACACGCATCACGGTTCCTAGTGCGCCGAGTGGTCCGAAGAAAGATGTGAGCTTGAGTCTCACGTTTCTAGCCTATCCCGAGCTCTCGGCTCCCATCGCCTACCATGCCGACTACAGAGAGGCTGAAGCTGCGATTGCCAACCTTATTGTCCCTGCTGTTCAAAGAAACTTTCCAAGCATGAACTTTGCCATGTCGATAGTGCGTTTCCAAGGCCAGCGGACAATACTGGTGGAGGGTACCAGAACCCGAAAGCGTGTATCCACATCTGTCTACCGCATACCGCATGCCTGGCCTTGGAAACGCACTATCGACATGGCAAAGTTCATGCTTGGAAAAACTTTTTTAACGGCAACTTTATAAGGTTGGCAATCGCAGCTTCTGCCTCGCTGTAATCGGCATGGTAAGCGATTGGAGCCAAGAGCTCTTGGTAGCCTGTGTGCATGAGACTCAAGCTCACGTCGTGCGTTGGACCACTCGGCGCACTGGACGCAGTGATTCGTGTGTATGCGGTGCTTCTGACCGCAGCCGGCGCAGTCGCTGGACGTCCTGAAGTCTGTCTTTGTACTCGAGCAAGCCGGGACACGTATGCCGTGCGAGGTCTCGATACGACAGGCATCTTAGAAGGTATGGACTAAAATGATGTTAGCTGAACGTAGAGACTCTTGTGCGCAGGCGTCGAACAAGAAGTAGAAGTGCTGGTGAAGACCTTGGAAGAGTTGGATGAGTGTGATGAGCGTGAATGACTTTTCAAGCTTGACTGTCGGCACCCCCTGAGCATCGCATAAGCCCATAAGTTCCTGCTACTTTCAATGACTCAACAACATTCGTACGCAAAGTCTAAAGATAAGACGAGAAGGAGGGTGCACAATCAGGAAATCGCTGTGCGCAGAGGCACTTCATCAACATGGTAGGTACTGATATATATACACATCATTCGTTACTCAGGGTTTACCTTCTTCAATCGTCCTTGAGGACTTCGAAATCTAAAAGATATGCTGCTTCGGTAATGGACTGGAAGAATGTAATATCACACGTCTTACCGCCGAAGTCTGATGGAAGTGACATTCGGGTGCCACCCACCACAATCCCAACTGCCGCGTTATCATACAGCTCTTTCTCCTCTCGGACGACAACGGCACCGCTGTCACCTTTGGCAGTGAAGTCAAGTTTCTCATTCCATGCTGCCCATGAGTAAAAAGCTTTGGATAAGTCGCCAGTATGCAAAACCATTGAGCAGACGAACATGTACTCGTTCTTGTTGGCTTTCGTCTTGCCAGAGGTCCTGCCAATCATGGTCAACGCATCTGTTCGCTTGACGTGATCGTTGCCAGGGCTCAAAAATCTGGTGACATTGTCTGCCTTTTTATTTTGAAACCGACGCAACTCGATTAAAGTGACATCGTCAACTGAGAACAGAGCGCAGTCGCTGTAGATTGGATTGCTCTCACTCGGAACACGGAAGTCCTTGGCAATGACGCGACCGATACTCTTCCGATTGTGAAGCCTGAAGAGGTCTCCTTTCAAGATGGCCAAGGTCTGCTGCTCTTCCCTGGTGTCTCGGCCATGATCGCTTCTCTGTCTCACCAACTTCTCGAGGTTCATGATGATCGGCTCCAAGTGATTGATCAGAGGCAACGCATCCGACTCGGCTGGGCAGAGAACCTCGTCATCTGTTGATAGGACATGATAAGCGGTTAAACCGCAAATCGCATTTGAGCTCTTGTGGCGAACGAAGAGTCCCAACGTTCCAGCATGATGCGATCCAAGGCTTCCGAGGCTTGCACCTGCAGCTCTGCTGGCGGTGCGGCGGATCAAGTCGACATCGACTGCAGCATCACGCGTCTCCGTTGTAGCTTGTACTAATAAGACTGGCAGGCCACCGTACGTGGTAGACAGATGTGGACGCACGCGTTCGGGTTCTGATACCCCTACCAGTATCGTCGGCTCGCCTTGGAAACGCACTATCGACATGGCGAAGTTCATGCTTGGAAAGTGTGTTTGAACAGTAGGGACGATATGGTTGGCAATCGCAGCTTCTGCCTCGCTGTAATCGGCATCGTAAGCGATTGGAGCCAAGAGCTCGGGGTAATCTGCGTGCATGAGACTCAAGCTCACGTCGTGCGGTGGACCACTCGGCGCACTGGACGCAGTGATTCGTGTGTATGGGGTGCTTCTGACCGCAGCCGGCGCAGTCGCTGGACGTCCTGAAGACTGTGTTGGTACTCGAGCAAGCCGGGACACATATGCCGTGCGAGGTCTCGATACGACAGACATCTTAGAAGGTATGGACTGGAATGATGTAGCTGAATGTAGGGACAGACGTGCTTTTGCAGGAATCGGATGAGTGTGAATGATATAAAGTGAGCACAAATGACTCAGAGACTTGACAAGGCTCAGAAGCAAAACCGGGTGCCTCAGAGAACAACATCGGAACGTATTCTCTGGATCTGGATCCAAATCTGAATCAGGTAGCATAGCTATACTTCGTCTGCGCGCTGATAGATCTATCCGTCCTCTCGGGGCAAGGTGGTTCCACATGTGAAGACTGTGTCAATTTATGCCAGCCAGGGGAAGTCCGTATGTCGAGACAGCGAGAACAGCTCAGCCCCCCAGATACAACAACTACCTACAGTCTGCTTGAATTCATATTCGTAAGCGATCGCCAATCGTGGCTTGTAGCTACAGCGGTGTTCCGCCTGTTTTCTGCAAGTCTGCAATGTTTCGCCGCTTCGGCGGATCGCCCGCCCGCTGTGGCGATTTCTGGCCTGGCCGACCAGAAAAGCATTAGCCACGAGAGCAGCAGTGACGCGTTGCACCTGGTAACTTTTGAGTGATGAATCATCTCGATGCTCAGACGTTTGGGGTGTGAAACGCATTACAATGCTAGCAGTAATCTGAGACTCAGATAAATTAATTTGGTTAAACCGTTATGCTGCTTCCTGATTCTCAAGCCAAATAAGTCGATACGATTCATTGATCAATTGACAAGGTCTCCAGCTCTAACCCATCAAGAAGGTCTCGCATGTCATTGCTAGCTTTGTGGAGCGGCGTATGAGCTGTGGGAAGGACTGTCGTTGTTAGTGCAAGTTTGAGAGTATTGACTCGACCAGCGTGCACTTCATTGCTTTCCACCAATGATGAAGGCTCGATAGATCCTTTGCTAGTGTTCTTGGTCGATAAGATCGCTGAGCTTTGTGATTCTTGCGCATGCAAAGGCATCCGTAAAGACGATTCAATTGCTTGAGTATCCCATTCTTCACAAGTCTCGTGCCCACAATCATCAATGCGGCCGCTTTGAAGTAAGCTTTGCATGAATAATTGTGAGCAGGGAAGCGTAACTTGCATGTGAGTTGAGTTGGCCGCAAGAGGCTTAGTATCGGCTTGTATCAAATCGGTCACGCTTTGCCGTGTCTGATCGCGTGCAGCAAAAACGGTCATGAATATGGAGGTAGCATGTTGCAGGTCTAGCAGCGATCTAGCACTCTTCAAGTCGTGGTGGTCTGCTGCAACACCTAGGATGAGAGTAATCATCGCGGAAGCCAACGGTTCCTGAATAGTGCCGTGGGAAACAACGTGATAGAACATAGGAACAAATCCAGCAAAGTGCTTCAGTTCGAGAACGATAGCAAAGGTCTTAGCCAGCACAAACCATGCAAGCAAACCATTTGCATCCTCGCAGCTGCATGCAGCGCAACGAGACATCGCCACTTGAAATTTCTTGAGCAAGTGATCCGGGTATTGGAATTCATCTGTTGAGGAAGAAATCTGAAGATAGTCCGAATGCAAGTACTGCAAAACTACATCGATAAATTCCAACCTCAAAGCATGCTGCTTGTTTTCAAGGAGATGTAATGAGCCAATCCAATGGTTGATGGGGATACGCTGGTGCATTCCACCGGGAACAGTGACTGGAAGGGCAGCCTTCATGAGATAGGACAAGACTTCCAATTGGAGGAAGTCGTAGAGTATCTGCCCTGTATTGTTCTCTGTCGCAGGCGAACTCAGACTTCCGAGAATCGACTGGCAAAGATCAGAGAGCTGCCCTTCATAGTAAGAGTGTGATGAAACTGAGCCAGCCGTTCGGATGAAACGAAGCAGAAAGTCCGCATTCTCATTGCTAGCTCGGTCCGGTCCTTCCTCCCTGACCAGGCTGATACTGTACATGACATTGAGAGCGGTTGAAGAATCTGTCATTTGCGACAGCGAATAAGCAAATGTCATGAGAGTCTCCAATACATCCACAGTGGAGAGACCGATTAGACTCACCTTCGAAGTCAGTAGCCCTTGTATCCAATACAACAGTGAGCTTTGCTTCGCATCTGGCCAGGATTCGGTTGCGATACTCATCAACTCCCTCAAGCAGATGCCAAGGATGTGAAAGCGAAGGTTTATCGGAGCCCAGCCTGTAGCAAATTGTATAATAGTACTAGCCCAGCCGCTATCATTCATCTGATGTGCTTGAAAAAATGAGAGGACTTCGGTAGATGCGGCGCGAATTTGTGTTGCGTCGTTTGTGTCAAAAAGAATCCTTAGCGTCTGAAGCGCAGAGACTTGTACTTGCCATTCTGCCGATTCGCATTCAGGCTCTGATGGCACAATTTGTGGGCTAGTTACAGTGGGTCTTGATGCCGTCGCAGACATAGAGGACGGCCGCCGCTCATGCTTGGCAATATCAACTGACCTGCGCTGAAAGCTCGCACGCAGCCCATAAAGAGCATCTTCCGTAGTACTATATAATGTTTCGAGAGAAGAGCGAGTGAGAGCTGCAATTTGTACTTGCGCGTTCGGCGATGCGATACCTTTGCTTTTGCACGCAGCTTGCAGTGCTTCGATGCACACTTTGGTAGCCTTCCAATCTTGTTCAGAACGATATTGAATAGCCATACTTGCAAGGGACGATAGCAATTCATTATATTGTTGCGCAAAGACTTCATCTGTTGCGAGCAGAGACTCATTCAAGTACTTCACCAGGCAAATGAACTGCTAATTAGTGGCTTCTCCAGAGGCAGACACACATACACAGTATGTGACATGATCAAGGGCGATAGTATCTTTGCTTGCCAACGTGAGTGAAGAGTTGAGCACTTGAATGACATCTCTGGCGAAGAGATTTAAGTTGTTGTGACACTTCTCAATCAGCGCGGCGCAAATGTCGAGCGACACAATGACGTCCGTCTGTTTGTTCCAATATACGTCCTTCACAACTTTCTGGCGTATGTAGAGGCCAACTTTGATGAGCTTCTTAGGCCTACTGGATGCGTAGTAGGCGAGGTATTGCAATTCACTGGAGTTGGGATGAGCCGCAGCAGTCTTGCTCTTCGGGTAGCACGCGAGTGTGAGCTTGACGTGTTTCGACCTGTATGTCAATATGACTCTGCATGTGTATCTCTTACTGGGGAATGCAGTGAACCATGGCGGGGCAATGCGCCGACGTGAGGCCTTGCGTTCATGACGCGCTACAGTGAAGGACAAATTTGTTGACATCGTGGCACGAAAGAGCGTGCGATCGTGCAGCGCGTCTACCAACACAATATCTACAGGAGTTTGGTTCGCCATATTGCAGAGGTCACAAAGAAGCAGGAAAGGCCACGAGCTTTGTGACGTTACTTTGAATCCGGCAGTTTTATCTCAATGTCATCCCTCAAGGTCTTCATCAAGACTTTACGCGCTACCAAGACTGCGAGCGACGAGCGAGCTGTGATACAGAAAGAAAGCGCTGCGATTCGAAGCGGTTTTCGTGAAAGGCCCAACGATCACAACGCTAGGCGAAACAATGTGGCAAAGTTACTCTACTTATTCACTCTAGGCGTGGTATGTCAATTCAAATCTTTGTCTTTGGGACTAATCGTCAGCCAACTCATTTCGGTCAAATTGAATGTGTTAAGCTTCTCGCAAGTGCCAAATTTACCGACAAGCGTCTCGGATACCTTGGGACTATGTTGCTGTTGGATGAGGCACAAGAGGTTCTTACTTTGGTAACAAATTCTCTTCAGCACGATCTGCAACACTCAAACCAATACATCGTTGGCCTTGCGCTGTGCACCCTAGGTAATATTGCCGGACAAGAGATGTCTAGGGATCTCTGCAGCGACGTTAGCAAGCTTCTTGGGTCCACGAATTCGTACATACGAAAGAAAGCTGCGCTATGTGCGATGCGTGTCATTCGTAAAGTGCCCGAATTGGAGGAGAATTTCCTGGACAGAGCAAAGGTTCTACTGGCTGACAGACACCACGGCGTTCTGCTTTGTGGACTGACGCTTGCGACCGACATGTGTATTGAAAATCCAGAGCTGGTCTCCGAATTTATTCCCACTCTGGCGCCCTTGACGAAAGTTCTCAGATCGTTGGTCACTTCAGGCTTTGCTCCCGAGCATGATGTGACTGGAGTGGCTGATCCATTCCTACAAGTCAAACTCATTCGTTTCTTCGGAGTACTAGGAAAAGGTGATGCAGACGTGTCTGAACAGCTCAATGACATTCTTGCACAGGTGGCCTCGAATACAGAGTCGCAAAAGAATGTTGGTAATTCAATTCTTTATGAAACTGTCTTAACGATTCTTGATATCGAGGCAGACACGGGTCTCAGGGTTCTTGGCGTCAATATCCTCGGCAAGTTCCTGGCAAATAAGGACAATAATATTCGTTATGTTGCTCTGAATACTCTCAACAAAGTCATTGATATCGAGCCGAATGCAGTGCAACGCCATCGCGCGACAATCTTGGAATGTTTGCGCGACCCGGACATTTCGATTCGCCGTCGTGCTCTTGATTTGTCATTTGCCCTCGTGAACGAGGGCAATGTGCGTATCCTCATTCGAGAGCTGCTTGCATTTCTGGAGGTCGCCAACAACGAGTTCAAGCTGAGTATGACGACACAGATATGTATCTGCGCCGACAAATTTGCTCCTAACAAACGCTGGCATGTAGATACCATGCTGCGTGTTCTGAAGCTCGCAGGAAACTATGTGCGTGAGGAAATCTTGTCAAGCATCGTTCGGTTGATCGCTACGGCCACAGATCTACACGCTTATGTCAGTCGAAAGTTGTATCTTGCCTTGAGACAAGACATCACGCAAGAGGCTCTGACGCTCGCTGGCGCGTGGACCATCGGAGAATTTGGCGATTTGCTTTTGAACGGCGGCCCGCTTGAAGAGGATGAAGACCAAACCAGTGTCCCCATGACCGCCAAGGATGTGGTCACTCTGCTCGACTCGATCTTGCAAAGCACTTACGCAACGCCACTCGTCTGCGAGTATATCTTAACAGCGTTGATCAAATTGACAACTCGGTTCAGCGATTTAACAGGGTTGGAGAACATTCAGACGATCTTGCGTCGCTATCGCGCAAGTGCAGATGTGGAGATTCAGCAGCGCGCCCTTGAGTATGATCATATGTTCGAGCATGCGCAGTTACGAAAAGGCGTCCTGGAGCGCATGCCGATGCCCGAAGTCAAGGAAGAGAACCGAGTATTGGGTCCTACTAACAAATCAATAAAGAGGAGGAAGAAGGCTGTGGAGACTGAGAATCTGCTTGATTTGCTTGGCGATAATGCAAAGGCCAACGATCCTGCACCACAGCCGCCCGCGAATGTCGACCTTTTGCAGGATCTGTTCAACGATGGACCACCATCCCAATCTACCGTGGCACTCTCGCAACCAAGCTCTGCTTCAGCAGATATGCTTGACCTCCTATCTAGCGGCCAAGATCCGATTACAGACAAGGCACCAGCCAACTCGCTTCTTGGTGGCGTGAGCTTATCAGGCATGACCCTCAATCAGCAACCTACCCTACCTTCCTCAATTGGCGCATATGCCCCTGTCGTGGCGCTTTCCAAGCACGACCTCGAGCTGACATTCGAGCCGAGCCGTGACACAACCACTTCCGATACGGTCCGCTTACTTGCGCGCTTTAGCAATCACGGTCACGACATCACACAGCTAGCGTTGCAAGCGGCCGTGCCTCGGTCCATGAAGCTGCAGATACAGGCGCTGAGCTCTACCTCGCTTAGAACTGGCGAGACAGCGTCCCAGATTTTGCGAGTAACAGCGTCGCCAGGAGTCAGGATCAAGTTGAGGCTGAAATTATCTTTTAATCGCGGTGCTGAGACCATCGCCGAGCAGGCTGACTTTAGCGACCTCCCAGCGACGCTTTGAAGCTGGAGTACCGAAAATGCAACTATGGTAGACGATCAGCTCTGCCGACTGCGACAGCAGATTTGTGCACTGGACCCATCTGGCTATCGAACCAGCTCACTGTAGGGAAAGGGCCAATCAGTCCGATAGTGCCAAGCGCTCTACCGCGGACGAGCGCAAGAGGAACAGGCCCATAGTGACGCGAGTCAACCGAATGAGATAAATTATCACCAGTAATCCACATGTGACCCACGGGCACTCTGATGAACTCGCGCTTGCTTTCCGACGGATCCTTGAGCACGATATCGCCAGGCTCGATGTTAGCAATAAAATTTTAGGCTCCCGCTTACCATGCCGATAACCCGCTTGAGTACAAAAATATCATCACCTCCAGGCTTGCTGGCTACGACCAGATCGCCAACCCTAAGATTGCGTCCAAGCCTATAGCGCCATTTATCGACTATGCACCAGTCTCCAGCTGTATTTATTGTCGGTAGCATGCTGGGACCGAAAGTAGAATGTATTTCTCCGCCATAGTTGATGAGTAAGTGGAATGCAGTAAAGAGCTTTACTGTTCTAGAAGTTGTTCGCCATATTGGCGCCCAGGGAGCTGACATACATCGAAAGCACCAGTTGCAACGCTAAGTTTTCACCAGCACAGGTCTGTCGTCGTTCTGCCGATGCAATTCGTGTGAGGTCGGCACCAATTTACGCGCGGCGCGTAGCGCATCATGCATGCAAGGCGCGACAACAAACAGGCCCAGACATCAACCCCAGGGGGAACTCAAGTTGCTGTCGACGAGCACACGCAGCTTCACAAACGTCCATTCTCCGCTACGCGCTGCAATACAAGACATACTTATTCGACATTGCTTGCACGTTGCTCAGATTATGGAAGACCGACTTATCCTCGGCACACTTCAAGTAAATGCTGCTACGAAGCGGAACCACATTGACGAATGGCAGCACAACAACCAAGCAAGCAAGAAACCAAAGTTGGCAACAAGATGTCCAACAAGGCAAGTTGTAAGGCAAACCGAGGTTGGCTACGAGACAGATGCTACAGAAGTCGAGGAGGACGGCTTTACATCGCGCTCAACAACGCCTTCGTTAGTTCAAGACCTCGCGGCGTCCGGTCACCACTCGCCGACAAGTCTCTCGCATAGAGAAGCACTGGGGAGACACGCAACGATGCCTCGCGATGTCAGTGTCCACGCTACTGCTCTGAAGTTGAGACTGGGAATGGCGATGTTCAAACTTCGCCGCAACAAAGTCGAAGTGAATTACCGCAGTGTGGTGTCATCCAGGAGTATATCTCGTCAGGTGAATGTCGGCGCACATGCAGTTCAGCCAGGGGCTATTCGCTCTAGCAACGTGCACGTACATGAGCTTAGCACCAAGGAAGCATGGTTGTCGAACACACGAGCGTCGCTGATGTTGCAGCCCGTCGCGCCACGTTTGCTTGACAACGCCTGCAATTATTCATATTCAGCCAGACTATAGCTGGACAGAAGCAGATTTGGGGATGAATAGCAGATGGATAATCAGTCTCGTAGCGTACTGATTTTCCAACTCACCGAGCGAAGCATCTCTTCTGCCTCAAATGCCGGGCGGCTCCATCTGCCGTCAAGTCGACCGCCGGGTAGCGTTTTCTCCGGACCAGATGACATGCCTTGTGGGCCTGCTCCACCATTGACTGAAGTGCCTTTCTCCCAGCTATCGTCTCCATTGGTTGAAGTTCCTTTCGTCCAACCATCGCCGCCGTTGAATATGTCCTCGATTACATCGGCGGGGTCCAGTTCTCCTGCTTGGGCTTGCCATCGTCGTCTCAGAGTGTTGCGATGAATATCTTGACTTAAAAGCGCTTCTGCTTTTTCAGTGCTCAAGGAAGTAGGATTGAATGCGACATCTTCGTCACGTTGTGTAACATCCTTGCTCTCCGACAAAAGTCCAGTAATACCGCCAAACACTTGCGCTTTTTTCAAGGCTGGCGTTGTATAATTCGTGTCACCCGAGATCTGCACCATCCTGATGCCAAGTCGCAAGGTCGAATTTACCTTGCTATCTTGCAAGAGATAGCGCCTCGAGACTTCTTGGTCGCTTGAGGCGTATTCAGCTAGATTGAGGATCAGGTTACCCAGGGCATGGCGTTCCTTGCCTCCATACATTTCCTGATAGATTTGTAGCTCTAGAAGAGCGTCTTGCAGCAGACCGTTCTTGTCTATAATCATCTTGGCCTTCCAGCTAGATTCATAACCCCATTCAACTTTGTGTTCTTTGATGTTGGCGCGATCAGTCTTTCCTCGTGTCTCGGAGCGCAAGGAGTCTTGCAAATGCCAGCGTACGTGAACAAGGCCAGAAACTAACGGGACGTTTGTCAAATCTTGGATGGAAAGCAAGATACGGAAGCTAGGCTTCCGATTCTTCGGTACAAGCAAAGCGTCCATCAAAGTGACTTCCGTAAGCCCTATGCAACTTTGGATGAAGACTTTAAAGCGTTCAGGTTCAATGAAGTCGTTGAAGCATTGTCGAAAGATGCCAATTTCTTGAGATGGGTTTTATTTGGCGAATGGCTTACCAAACTACCTATGATGCTCTGTTAATAAGCCCTTCCAAGGTTGATTGTGGCTACCTTGGAAGACTGGCGACGGCTTTCTAGAGTGCCTATAAGCGCAAAGAAAGCCTTCGAGTCTTTACCATGGTATTCACTTTCCAGCAGCCATTAGACCAACAGCTACTCCTAGTGCCGCGCTAGCTATACAAGCGCTCGTAATGTTCTCCATTGACATACTACTTGGATCCGAGCTGAATGCCATTGAAAGCGCGTTACAAGTCTTTCGCCATATCACCGGCGCAAGTGACTTGCCATGCATTGTGAACGCCTGGATCCACCAGCGTACTCTAGACGCCAGCGCAGTATGCATATCAGCATCCTGATCTAGGCTGAGAGAAGGAAGTGGGCTCGAATGCTCGAACGCCTGGGCTGCGAAATCAGCATCAGTCAAAAATTCATCTTCCCTGGCATCCTTTTGGCTGGACATGTGGTCATATTGCCCTTGCTGATCTGCGTCAGTTAGAAAGACTTCGGCATCCGCAGAAAGTTCTGGATTTTTGGAATCTTCGCCGGATAGCACGAGATGAGTCAAGTTTCGCTCTTCTTGCACAACTTGACGAAGCCGGTCTTCAAATCGGGCCACCAGGCGCTGGCGTTTCCACGGCTCCAAAACTAGCTGCACAAATACAAAAAGGACGATGTTGATTCCCATAAGAGCCCAAGTTCCCCAAGTAGATACTCGACGGATCTTGTCAGACCATATCTGTTCTTCGTGATATCTGGACAGAATCATTGTCGACAGCTTGCTGCGTGCCTGCTCAAGGTCCAATTCTGCTTGCTCAAGATTGGCTTTACACTCTTCCTCCTTCAACGCATTTGAATGGTCGCTTCGAAATAGTGTCGTGAACCGTTCCAGATCTGACTGTACCCAGGTGCTCTTTCTTTGTAGTAACTCATTGACTTCGCGCTGGCTATTTGATCTCAGCTTAATTGAAGCGTCATACTGATTCTTGGCCTGGTTCACTTTTTCAATGGTCGTAAGGACGAAAGATTCCTGCTCTTCTATTCGACGCTTCTGAGCTTCGATGCTTGAGTAGCCTGTCGTATCATTCAATCTCTGGCCAGCGGCGGCAATAGACCCTCCAAGCCGCTTCCAGGTAGTACTAGTTGAGAGAAGAGAGTCTGTCGCTTTGACGTTCCCTCCAGACTGCAGCTGAGGTTCTGTGACACATTTGCCAGACGCAAAATATCGAAGCGCGCCAGAACAGCTGATTGATGGGCGAGGCTTTTTGGATGGTTTCGTCAGAAGACTTGTCGGTAGGAGCCGCTTCAACATCAGTGACCGCAGACAATGGCCGAGGTCAGCAGTATGCGCATTCGGTTGTGTTTTGAACGCGAACAAACGCGCGTGTCGCGCAATCCTTTTTGTGACATGATTTCCCAGCTCGTTGTCTCTCGTCGCTTTTTCACACGGTTTGGTGACCCCGCTTTGGTAGCAAAGGGCGCAAAATTGTTTCCAGCTTGTTCTCTAGAATCCGTCTTCTATATCTATATAGCCTTTCTGTAAGTTGAGACGCCTTGGGTAATGCCATCGAATTTGATAGAAGGCGGTTGCTTTTGCGGGCGCGTACGTTATCGTGCAGAAAGCGTGCACATTCTGCTTTCTGCCTATTGCCACTGCAGCAACTGCCAACGACTCACAGCTGGGACTGCCGTGCATTCTATCCACATCGAAGGAGATGGTAAAGTTCGCCTGATGTATGACCATTAATTGACAGCCAGCCCTGGCAATCGACGGGGAGATTCAAGAATTCCATTTATTTAGCAACACAAACAAATTCCGCAAGCGCTGCGTATTTTGCGGTACTCAATTTGCGGTAGGATATATCATTGATCGTATTCGCTGACAGGCAGAGCTGGAATGCCGACAAGAAGAAATGGAGTGTTTGGGCCAGTACAGTCGACCGAGACAGCTCTGGTCGAATTCCTGAGTGGTTGCGAGCTCAACACCACATGTTTTACGGCACACGCAGATTCAGCGCCTTCGATGACCTGCCCAAATGGTTTGGCTACCCAGAAATATCAGAGAGAGTTGTTGAAAGTGGCAGCAAGTGAGCAAAGCATTCAAGTGTCGTCCTCGTCGTCTGAATCAGACTGCATTGCGGACCTGATGCTCTTTGCGCGTGAAAAGTCTGTCGCGTGTGCCTCAGACAGCTTGGGTGCCGGCTTTCTGGTCTCAGGAGTAACCCTGGTTGCTGGACTTGTCGAAAGGATGTCATCGTCAAGGGCATACGGCAAAGGCAACTCACGAATTGCGCGGTATAGACGCACATTCGCGACGTGCTCATTTTCCACACGAAGCAAACTCCAACAAGCTCTTCGAAAGACCTCTGCCAGAGCGATGTAGAAGGACAACCCAGCAGCATGTTGGATGTCATTCTGGAAAATGATGTAAAATATCCAGGAGCATCGAAACAAGGGATCTAGAAGCAGAAAGCCGTAGTATAGCCAAGTTGACCTGTATCCACGATGTTCGCGCAACAAAGGGTGCCTGCCTTGGAATTGCAGTAAGGAAGCATCGTAGTTGATATCCCAAAAAGTTGTGTAGAGAGTGTTGCATATCGCAAACGCCACGTATAACCATTTGTAGCGAGAACTACCATGGATTCGCCACAGGGAGAGAAACACGTAATTTAAGATAGTGAACAAGTACTTGAGAGCATTGATGAGATGCGGAAACCAATGGAATGTGTCAGTGTAACGCCTAATACATTGCAAAAATCGGAATATGCCCGGAAGTGTTGTGAAGAAGCCAAATAACTTCGATCGTGACGAGCCGCATTGTCGTGGATCGTTCCAACCATGGCGGTAAAGACACCAAAAGAGAGCAATGTTGCCAATCGAATAAGTGCTGATTATTAGCGGATCGTAAGCAAAGGAAGCAAATTACAGAGAATTGAAGACATCACCAAGATAGACATCCTGAAATCTGACAAGAGCCAGTCCCGAAACGAGAAGTCGCCCATTGGCGACGAGAAGCCAACGTCTACTAGACCAGTGAAGAAAGGGAAATGGGATTACCAGTGTGGCAACAGCGGAGCAGAAGAAGACAAGAGGATACCAGATCGTAAAACGCGGAAAGAATCCGCTGAAACACATCCAAAAGAGGATGCTGAACTGCAGAAGCAGAACCCCTGGAACCTCAAAGAATTGTGTCCAATTCAGATGGTGGTTGTGCTGCCACTCAAAAATGAACGGATAGCTGATCTGATTTCTCTGCCAAATGTAGCATGCGCCACCAAATAACAACGCCATGAGCAGCAAGAGGAAAAAGCCGGCCCATACTTGAAGAAGAACACTTTGTACCACACCATCGATAGTGCCTACTGGGTCAAAGCTGCGAACAAGACCTTCCAACAATAAGGGTATTGCTAATCCAAAATAGAGACCGATTCGCAACATTGTGAATCGATCGTCTTCCGTTCTCGCTTTTTGTCTTAATGATACGGCCGCTGCCTTGCGATCGCCTGAACAGTAGTATTTTGCATAAACAAGCTCACTCTGACGTTGTAGAGCATCAGTGGCGTCAGACTTCCCGATGTGCGTCTCCTCGTTGAAGATTCTGATGTACACCGCAGAAGCCTTGCCATGGACCGTCTTGTCAAACTTCTTGAGAATTTTCCTCAGCGCCTGCTTGTTTAAGGAGCGATAGCTTTGCAGTAGTTCAAGGGAGTAGTAATACTCTTGAAAGGCGAGTTTGAGGCGACGCTTGGCCACACGATAGGTTAAAGTCATCTGTGTGAACGTGTCATTGCGTTTGCCTTGCTTGACAGGGTGCTTTGACAGCCGTTCCTCGTCAGCCAATGTTAGCACCGATTTGAGGTTTTCATAAAATCGCTCGAAGAAAGATTCGTGGCGTCGCGTATACTCTCTAGCAGGAGATTCCACAGATCCGTCGGCTGCCCCATTACGCAAGGCATTCTGGCGTTCCTTCATCTCTTGGAGCTGATTCTTCAAAGTTGTCAGCCGCGTCTCAGCCTCGCGCTCATGTTCGCTGTAAAAGTCATTAATCTTGTCAATTTGAGCACCGACAAACTGATAAAATGTCAGTTCCGCATGGGTTGCGTGCTGCATCAGGCCCTTCACCGACCGGTTTGAAGTCGCGTCGGCTGCACGACGGCCACCGTTTTCACTGCGTGGTAAAGCGAACGAGCCCGACGCTGAAGCTGCTGTCGATGGTTGCAATCGATTTGTCGAGCCAATGCTGCCATAATTTTCCATTGGTACATCTTGTCGCAAGGTGCCATTCGACCCATCAGAATGCGCACAACGCTTGATTAACTTCTTACCAGCTTTGTAGTCAAAATATGCCTCTTTCCATTCAGGGACCGCGACTTCCTGTAGTTGCTTTGCAAATTTCATCGCCACAAAGGGAACATCAGGCTACACAGTGTTGATACCCTAGGCTTCTCCGCGAAGTACTTAGCTCGTTTCTGTTGTGTCTTCCAAGGTTTCGCATGCAGCCTTTTCGCACGCTTCGGAGGGCCCCGCAAATGCTCCGTTTGTGGGTACACTTGTACAAATTCTGTATTTCAAGGCCATGGAAACATTCGTTCATCAGTTGACAGTTGCTCATGCTATTTACTTACAGGGTATGAGGTGCTGCTCTTATTACTTAATTTCCTGCAAACGTTTCGTTCTGTAGCAGTGCACTGGTTTTTGGGTAAGCGTAGTTGCGCGAGACAATGTTGGGTCGTATAATAGGCAGCCAGACAAGTCGTGTAGATGTGTTGCAGACTGAAGAAGGCTAGGTTCAGGCGGCAAGGGCAGTCGCAAGCGCTGTATCAAACGCTATCGAGCTAAATGACGAAGATGATAAGTTTTTGTTACCAGCATGCGCGCGCTAAAGCAAGCCCAATGCGGCTTTCAGTTGAGGGACGCCTGAGGTTTTCTGGTCGTTCTGATGCAATGGGCTGAGCTACCCTAAACGCAGCAGTCAGCAATTGGCCTATGACTTTCCCCTGAGTTGCATAAATGTTGCAGATCAGTGCGCTTACGCTCAACGACCTTGCCATTGCATTGGATAAAGGAACGATACGTTATTGCGTGTTAAAAAACGGGAAGCGATTGCGCCGTGCACGCAAGCGATAGTCACTTGAGTAGAACACACCAGGTTTGTATCCGGACGCTCCTGCGCCTTGATTCAGGCGTAGAGACTTGCCAATGGTCAGTGATTACCGATGATTTGAATTCCTAGGATCGCAAGCCAACCCATGAAATCCTTCACGTAGTGATTTGGCATTATACGATCTTGTTTAGCACAATAGCACCGATTGAGGCGACCTGTGGTATTGCACCATCTTGCTTTAATCTTTAAGATTGCGACTCAGGTCAGAATGAGGAATCGTCTTCAAAAGCTCTTGTCGTGGCAGGCTAAGCCAAAATTGCCCATAGCATCTGATCGGTGACATGAGCTGCCCAGCAAAGCTCAATGAAGCTTCTTTTAGGGTTGTGTAGGCTTCATGATCGATCGAGACGACCTACTGAAGACGTAGGGACGGGACGCGTGACCTAGCAAGCGCACCTGGCTGAGCTTGTCAAGGTTGATCGTAAGAGTAGTTTCATGAACAAATCGCTGGATTCTCACGACGCGCGCAAATTGAAATCAGGCGCGCGGGTGCCGCCTTCACAGTGTGACAATCTGGGACACATATGGGCTTTGGTGGAGTTACAAGCACAAGAGTCGCATAGCTGATACCTGCTCTCAAATATAGACGTTCGCGCTTTGCATCACAAAGCGTGGCATATAGCTGCTAAGTATCGCAACGCCCATCATTGATGGCCGATACTGTATATCCAGCTACGCCAGATGCGATACGGAGCTCTTCTGCAGATGAACTTTCCAGCGCATCAGACAACGAAGGCACTGTCATCGTCTCTGTGCCTGCTGTGCGACTTGGGAAATCAGACGCAAGACCAAGGTTTTCTCAGTCGCTTGCAGCCAATCTACCGGCTGAGCTCATCCTCGATATATTCATGAATCTACAATCCACCAAAGATCTTTATGCCACCTTGCTCACATGTCAGAGCTGGTGTGCGTGCAGCGTGGAGCTTCTCTGGTACAAGCCTTTTTTGTATCACACCCCAGCGCTCATCAAGTTGCTCAAAACCCTGCGCAAGAGTTCGGCCACGTTCGACTACCCTCAGTTTCTACGTCGCCTGAATTTCAGTTTTCTACAGGACCATGTTGCAGATGCAATCATGCTCAATCTATCTTCCTGTCGCAAATTGGAACGTCTCACTCTGACTGGCTGCTCAAGGGTGTCCGACCGCGGCCTCTGTGATGTGATCTCTCGCAATCCGGGTCTCATCGCTTTAGACGTTCATGGCCTCTTGGACATAACCGACTTGTCTATTCTTTGTCTTGCACGTCGAGCGTCCAATTTGCAAGGCTTAAATCTGACCGGCTGTGTCAAGATCAGAGACGACGCGATTGTGACAATAGCGCGCAGCTGTCCGAATTTACGAAGGGTACGGTACTCTCACCTCTATGGCCTACTGACTTTAGATCAAATTGAACGGATGCGTTTTGATTACAAGCAAGTCCGTACACGAACTTGGCCAACGTTGTCCGTTCCTATTGGAGCTTGATGTTGATCATTGTCACCTCATTAACTCCGTGGCTGTCAATGCTCTCATCAAAACTTGCACAGATCTCAGGGAACTGCGTATAAGTATGTGTACGATGATTGGTGACGAGTGCTTTGCCGATCTAGAACGAGACAAGTACCAGAACCTTCGTGTCCTTGATGTGGCCGGATGTGCTCGAATCACGGACGAGACTGTATACCACATTGTTACTGCGGCGCCTAAGTTGCGCTCACTGATACTAGCGAAATGTCCCAACATTACCGATCGTGGGGCAGTACAAATTGCACGTCTCGGCAAGCATATCCATTTCCTTCACCTTGGTCACTGCAGCAATCTCACCGATCGTACATTACAGTTCCTGGTTAAGTATTGCAGCCGACTGCGGTACATTGATCTCGCTTGTTGCGTTCAACTTACTGATCACGCTGTGCTTGAACTCAGTACACTACCACGACTGAAGCGGATTGGTCTTGTCAAGTGTTCTGCAGTCACGGCAGAAGCTATCTTTGCACTTGTGAGCCGCGGTCTCGTGCCGCAGACACTCGAACGGATTCATTTATCTTACTGCATCGATTTGACCTTACCAGTACGGAACTGTCGTCGGACTGTTTATTGGCTAACGTCAGTGCATACATGCTTTGCTCAACGCTTGCCAAAATTTGACGCACCTGTCGCTCACTGGCGTCCCCGCCTTCTTACGACATGATCTTCGCAAATTTTGCAGAGCTTCTCCGAAAGATTTCCAGCCGAATCAGGCTGCTGTATTGTGAGTGAAGATATTCTGTGGCCCACAATACTAATGATCAGTTGTGTTTTTTCGGGATCAGGGGTTACAAGACTTCGCGACTACTTGAACAGTCTTCAAAATGTCGGCATGCTGAGCTTTACTCCAGTCGCGCTGGAAGCTCACCCAACAATCGAGCAAATGCTTTTGGACATGCCTATTGTTGACGACGAATCAAATACGGAAGGGCCTCAGGAAGACTTCATCTGAATAAGCAAGCTCGTATGCATTTCTTACTTATATATTTTCATGAAATTTGTACATCACAAGCTTGAAACAAAGCCCGACAAATCATTGAAATCAGCGTACTCCGACTGGGTGTGCAGCTCTTGGAGATCATCAAATAATGCCTTCTGACCACCCATGGCAATCAAATTGCCTTGAGCGTCAAGACCAGTGTTGTTTGAAGCGCGCGGCTTCTCCTCCGTGTTGCCCGTGCTGAAGAGGTCGAGGATTTGATCAGTCCCCATCGTCGCTAGTCCAGAATTCTGCTGGTTGACAACTGTAGAGGCAATGTTTAGCTTGAAACGCTGCAAGCCCATGATTTTTTCCTCCAGCGTATTTTTCGTGATGAGCCGATAAACATTGACAGTCTTCTTTTGACCAAGGCGGTGAGCCCGGTCCATTGCTTGAAGATCCTTCATAGGATTCCAGTCATGCTCCACGAAAATTACGGTATCTGCGCCAGTAAGATTAAGGCCAAGGCCTCCAACATGAGTTGTAAGGAGCAAGACATCGATTGATGGGTCGGCATTGAACTTTTGCACCGCTGCTTGTCGATGGCGGGGCTCTGTGCTGCCATCGAGACGCATGTAGGAAACAGTTGGTAACAAATTCTTAAAAACTTCTTGTTCGACCATATCTACCATGTCCTTCAATTGGCAAAACACAAGTGCTCGGTGTTGATTGACAGCACTCGTGTCGAGAGGCGAGGCTTCGGCACGTTGGGAGCCGAGCCCACAATCAAGAAGCAAGTCGCGAAGTGCAATTAGCTTTGGACCGTGCTTAACATCACTCAGTGTTGATCCTTGGGACTTGAGTGATTTGACCGTAGATGCATATCTTGGATGCGTTTCTTTCAAAACGAGAGCAGGATGGTTGCAGAGCTTCCGCATGTACTGAAGGGCTTGAAAAACGTGAGTCTTACCGGTCTTGTCCGAGTTCCCGCTTGTCTCGTTAACCACCGTCTGGGCCTGGGAGTTGGTGAAGTCGGTGTACAAAGATTGCTGGAGAGGGCTCAAATTGCAGTAATAATCCTGGATGATTTTCGGGGGTAGGTCTGAAAGAACTTCTTCCTTCAAGCGTCGCAAGAGAAATGGAAGGACTTGTTTGTGAAGCGCTTCCAGTGCCAGCATACCTGCTTCGTGCTCCTTTGAAGAGCTCTTTGCTTCCCTACTACTTGCAATTGGCTTTGCATAACGGGCATAAAATGATTTTTCTGTGCCAAGAAAGCCTGGCATCAAAAAATCGAAGAGTGACCAGAGCTCCAGCACATTGTTTTGTATTGGTGTGCCTGACAAGATAAGACGATGACCGGCCTTCATGAGCTTGACCGCTTGCGTCAATTTGGCTTTCGCATTTTTTATGATGTGACCCTCGTCAAGAACGCAGTAATTCCAATTTTGACGACAAAGGAGGTCGACATCGTTCCTCACAACGTCATAAGATGTGATCACAACATCGGCGGTAGCTATCTTCGCATGTAGCTTTCGACGCTCGGCCGGGAATCCCACATAATTAATCACTTCAAGAAATGAAGCATAATTGGCGATCTCAAACTGCCAGTGGCCTGTCAATGTTGGCGGACACACAATCAGACTAGGAAGGGCAGACCATTCATCAGTGCCCGTAAGCTTGTGTTGAACCTTACGGTTGTGATGATCGCTAGCAATGATGCAAATTGTTTGCAGTGTCTTGCCGAGTCCCATGTCGTCACACAGAATACCGTGCAGCTGGTATTTATTTAAGAAGGCAAGCCAATTGACGCCATCTTGCTGATAAGAGCGTAGGTCTGCTTTGATGGCAACAGGGATTTTGAAATGCTCAACTTTGCTTCCATCGAGCATTTGGTGGATGAATTTCCTTTCGTTGTTTCTGCCTGCTAGCAACTCCTCCGAAATGCCAGGAGGGTCCGGTATACCAGCTTCAAGCGGTACAAGTTTGACCAACTGAGCAAATGTCCTCGTAGCCAAGTTGCGAATGTCGTCGTTCGAGTCGCTCATCCGGCCAAGAACCGGGACAATTAGAAAGATGATGTATGGCAAAATACGCACCTCCATAACTTGTACAAGAAGATTCACGGCTTCAATGGCTCCTTGTCGATGGCGTAAACTTGCCGTATTGCCAATCATTGGAACAATCTCTTCAATGGCAATTTGCATACCTTGGGTTGTCACTGCTTGGCAACAGGCGGCGAAACAGCTTGCGGCAGCGAAGCGGATCGTAGCATATTCGCTTGTGATTGCGCTCAAAATCCGAGGTGCTTGATCGAGTAATTGCTTCTGTAGTACAGGGTCAAAACATGAAATGAGATCCCCGAGTATGCAAAGACAATCCACAAGTTCTTGACCTCGAGTCGATAGATTGTCTGATATCGGTAAGAGATTTTGAAAGTCAGAGACGCATTGCAATGGGTCATAAATACAATGCTTCAGTGTTGGAACGACCTGGAAAAGATCAGCTCCAAACTTTCTTGCCATTTCTTCCAATGCCATTCTTGCTCCGATACGCTTAATGATTGCTTCTTGCCGCTCACCAGGCGCATTGTTGGAAGTTTCAATTATCTGGGCATCACGTTTGACTGAATATATCGAGTCGGTGAGGACAAGATGTCTGTGGAACTCTGGCGTCTTGGCCGTGTCGATGCAAAGAAAGGCGCACAAGTTTTTGATGAGTTTGTCTAGCGCCGCGGTACGATCGCATCCATGGCAAATAGCAACGAACACCGCCAAGCTTTGAGCAGAACGCTTCTGAATGAATGGCTCAACCTCAGTCTTGGTGTTCTCCATGAGGGACCTAATAATTGGATTGAGCTTCTTGGGCAATTCACCGGAAGCGACAAGGGCTCCTGCAGCGGCTGCGGAGACTCTGCAGTCTTCGGCAGCTTTGACATTGGTTGCCTGCTCAAGCGCCTGTGAGCAAATGGTGTGTGCTTGTTCAATTGCTTTTGCTGTAGGGCCTTTGAAGGAGCCTTGCATGGATCTCTTCAGCCGATCGAAGTGCTCCCCAATCAGCCGCCGAGCGTCGTCCAAAGCAAAATGTCCATGACCGTCACCTCCTGTGGCCTGCACTGCGGGAAGGTGCGGCAATTTGTCGCGAGATACGCGACCAATCTCAACAAACGCGTTGCATAGGCTTTGGCACTGCGCACGCAGAGCATACAAACTCGATGCAGCATTGGCATAAAACAAATCGTGACTCGGTGTCAGTAAAGGTTCGCATAGGCTGTGAATTGCAGAATTGATTCCATCCAAGTGTGTGTGTTCAAGTAACTCCTGCAAGAGGGCTGCAATTATGTATCTTGGTGTCGATGATTCCGATGAGAGGCGGCCTGGGAATGAGACGATCAGCAGACGCGTTACAACTTCTGACGGCCAATGGCTCAGTAATCGACCGAGCGCCCTCGCTGCGTAAGTCCTTGCGCAGATCATCGTGCCAAAACCGACGAGCTCAACATCCCCCTCGAGCATTGGTCCGTCAATGTTGTGCGAATGCTCATGGATCACAGCGTCCGCCTTTTTCTTGCCACGCTTGTTATATGCGTCCGACTGTGAAAGTGCAGCGGGACCGTAAGGTCTGCCGGATGGACGAATGAAACAAGCTCTGTTGAGAGGAAAAGAATGACGACCCCTTCCTATAGGAGTGCTGACGAGGTCAAGACTTTGCTCCAGCAACTCGACGTAGAGTGTTTTCCGTGCGCCAACGCTATCCAGGCACGTTGTCCAGAACTCAAAAGAAAGCTCAAGGACTGTGAGGTTTTGCTCCACGAGCAGGTTTTGAAAGATTAATTGTAACAGCCTGTCATCAACCCATGATATACATTGTTCTCGATCAGCAACAACAAAAGCTTGCATAGCACGCATGACAGCTGTACGCACAGTCGTGATTGTGTGTCGGAAGAATGCGTAAAGCCGCGGCATCAGGTTTGCGAACGTTCGAGCGGCGTCTTCGGTAGCCCTTCTTTGCATAGACGCAATGACCGGCCCAAGAGAACATAACTTGGCAAGCAGATCCATAACACTGCCTGTACTGGCACTTAGGTCATCGCGCATATCAGCAAGACAATCCCACAAGACTTGCAGTAGATCATCGATCACGGCAGGCTTTCTGGCAATCAAATCCTCTGCCACCGGGATGAGGGTTGCAGCAGCGACCGCGCGAACGTCGTCATCAGCATGTGCTAGTCCAGTAAAAACAACCGCCACGAGTTCATCCATAAGCGCATTATCAGACAGGATAACGTCCTTCCGCATTGCCACCAGATATTTGAGACCCAACATTCCACCATGTGTGACTTCCCAGACTGCTCTTTCCAGACCGGGCTGATAAACAAGCTGACACAAGAGCCCAAACGTGGCGACAATAGAACTTTGAGTCAAGTGCTTCAATAGTGCTGCAAGAGTTTGGGAGACGGATTCTCTGACTGGCGCAACAACCTGGTCGGCCACATAATCTCCGAAGCGGTCTAAAGCAAATACACAGCAGATTCGGCATGCCATATCATCGAGAAAGGCTTCGTTGAGAGTATCATTCTGCCCTCGACTGCTTTTCAACAGCCGACCTGCACAATGACCTTGCGCTCGAAAGACTTCCCTTAAAGCCATAGCCGCGCCATGACGCCGTTCCCACTTGGTATCGAAAAGGTCTATTGACAAAAGTTCTGTCAGTGCTTCAAGGGGCCAGGCGTTCCTTTCAGTTGCAGAGCGCAATGTTGCGGCAGGATCCGCAACGCGTTTGTGCTCAACAACGACTTTGGTATCGTTTTGGGCCTGGTCTGTAACGGCGATATAATCCGCAGCCTCGTCGCCTTGTGGGGTTCCACTTGTGGGTGTACCCGAGACATCGATTACTCGTACCTTAGTTCCGCCATTGCGACCTACCAGTTTTGCTTTGCGCTTCATCATATTACGCTGTCTAGCTGAGAGCGCTTCTTCGCCGTCAGCAGTGACTTCATGTGATGGGGGGCGTGGCGCTTCAATTTTTGCAGCCGGCATAGGCGAGGCTGATTTGCTTGTTGGCTTCATAGGTGCTCCAAGGTCATTTGTGGTGAGGATCTCGTCGTCCATATACTCAGCGCCAAGTCCAAGCCTGGCTGTTATACTCTGCTTCGCCCTTGCCAGTCTCTCTTCGTTGGAGAGGCCCTCGAGATTGTTGTCATACTCCCTTCCAGCGCTACCAAGCAGTGCCTGTCCATTCTTGATGATATTCAACACGTTGAATTCGGCAAAATTGAAACGATCCTCTGCAGAAGAATTGGCTGCTGCATCAAAAACCTCTGCTTTTATTGAATCTGATGCCACCTCTCCGCCGAGTTCCACTTTCAGGCGTATCGCCTCTTCTTCGTTTGAATTCGGGTCCCAGTTGGGAGCATTGTCGATAATGCCGCCAATGGCTCGCGCTGCTGCGACTCGCGTATCCCAAGACTGATACTGAAGAAATGGTACGACGCGGCCCAGGAGGTTGTACAGCTCATGTGGGTGTGCCTTTTGTATGTCGGCGAGCTGGTCTGCGGCGGTGTTCCGAACGACTGGACTTCCTGTATCTAACAAGAGCACTAGACGGTCAAGCCTGGAGTGTCAGCGAGCAAGTCTTGCTGTCAGAAGTCATCCTACCTTGACGTCATGGGATGTGATGTGAATGGTGTCTTCTATATGCAGTGTCCGTTCTCTATGCTGGGCATGCTGACCTGTGAGGATGACGATTGCTTGGATGCGCGAGTGTGCCTTTCTACGGCACAGGAGACGATGGCCTGTCGCGTCTGATGCTGGATTGATACTGGTCTTGTTTGCGCGCGCGCGTCTGCAGCTGGCTGTCGAGATCTGCTTTCCTGCGACTTTTCTGCGGTCGAGTTTTCTGCAGGCGCCGCTCGTCTCTTTATATATTTGCGCACTAGAGCTGGACTCCAGGAGGCACACCATGACCAGGCATCTCCCGCTATCATGCTACACACAGTGTCCTATCTGCTATGGGTTCTAGCGAAACTCATTGCCATAGAAGGACAGCCTTGCATCCAGTGCACTTTCTGCAAGGTTCGTAGGGATGCTGCTAGCGCGGTGCAACGTATATCGGAGACGTAGCAGGTCTCAGCTCATACCGATAAGCTTGATATGCGCAAGAGTGGTCGTAGCAGGCTGATGAAGGCTGGCGTCGTACATTCATACACTTTTGATCTCCAATGGATGTCAGACATAGTTATAGATAGGCTAGAGCTAGCTGTTGCTTGTATGATAGAGTAGCGGCGGTGAGATGCGTAAGTAAACGAGGACCCCAGGCGTCATCATCAACACCGCGCGAATTTCTGGACCTTGTACACGACCAGTTCCTTCCGCTTAGACTCGACACTGGATGCAAGAGACGGCCAGATACACTAAGCTCTGTTAAAGCACCCTGATAGAGGAGCAGACTTTTTGGCCCGCGTCTTAACAGCCTTTTTGATAGACCAGTTGAACATCGACAACGCTTCTTTAGTTGGCAAAAGCACAGTCCGCGCTGAGCAGAGTATACGCACAATTCTTGACAGATGGCAGATTCAATATCGAAGATGCCGCATCTTGCACCTGGAACAAGAATCAAAGTCGGGCAGTACAGCACAAAAGTGGTCCGATATTTATCAGAGGGCGGCTTCTCACATGTCTATATTGCCAAACTTGACATCCCAATCAAGGGCAGCGATGTCGCTGTATTGAAAAGAATCATTGCTCCGGACAAGGTGGCTCTCTCCGCCATCAGGACAGAAGTGGAGACGATGAAGAAGCTCCGCGGCCACCGCCATATTGTGATGTACTACGATTCGCATGCCACTGAGCTGAAGGGAGGAGGCTTCGAGGTCTATGTTCTAATGGAATACTGCGCTGCTGGCGGCCTCATCGACTTCATGAATACGCGCTTGCAAACGCGACTGGCAGAATGGGAAGTGCTCAAGATCTTCAGCGACACTGCTGAAGCCGTGGCCTGTATGCACTATCTGCGACCTCCGTTGCTCCATCGAGATCTAAAGATTGAAAATGTCCTAATCTCAAGCCCAGACTGCTACAAGCTTTGTGACTTTGGGTCTTGCAGCGAAGTTCGGCCAGCGGCGACCAGCTCCCAAGAGCGCAGATTGCTGGAAGAGGACATTCAAAAGAACACCACGATTCAATACAGGTCTCCAGAAATGGTAGACACCACCAGAAGACTGCCTATCGACGAGAAGAGCGATATCTGGGCTCTCGGAGTGCTACTCTACAAGCTATGCTATTTCACTACACCATTCGAATCTCAAGGGCAGATGGCCATTCTGAACGCAGCCTACACATTTCCTCCCTTTCCGCCTTACACTGACAGAACTAAGCGACTTATTGCGGTTATGCTGCAAGAAAATCCAAAGGATCGGCCCAATATCTACCAACTTCTCGCCGAAGTCTGTGCCATGCGCAATACAAAGGTACCCATTCCTGATATCTACAGCCGGTCAGCGAAAGCCGTCTCGCAAGTCCGCTCTCGTCCGCCCAGTGCTGGACGCGATGTTGCCGAACCCGTTCTCGCATTTGATGAGGAAAATACCGCGAGAAGCGCTGTCGTCTCAGAACGAGAACCGATGCGCAGAGGACGACCTGCAAGACAGGCATCATCCCCAGATCTGACTGCATCGCGAAGCAAATCAATCGCAACATCCGGGGTCGATGACAAATCTATGCCAGCTCCTACATTCGACGATGATTTCACTACAAAGTTTCCAACACTCGATGAACTGGATGCTGCTTTAGTGTCTTCCCCTCATGATTCGGCTCTGCAACAGCCACGCCATTTTGATCAGCCTGCCATAGTGGGAGAGAAGAGACGAGATATCCATGGAGAAACCCAGGCAACTTTAAGTACTGCCTTACGACCGGCAGGCTGGGACGCTCGTGTACAATCATTCCCTCAGAAGAGCGAAGCACCACGTCCAACAGCTCGTTCAACGCTTGACGGCCTTCAGCGTGATGAATTAACCAAAGTCGCCTCACCTCGGCACACGCTGCATAATGACTCCCAGGACTCTCGCGAACTTCATCGTAATACAACGCAGCACTTAGAGGCGGGCTTTCGTCCGCGACCACAATTGATCAACAGGTCGTCTCAGACGTCGCCAAAGCAGAGAGGTCAGCAAACGCAAACGTCGCCGCCAAAAGGACCATCCATGACGCCTTTGTCGGGAAAGCCACGCATTGCAGACAAGCCATCAACATGGCAAGCATTTCCAGGGAAGGAATCAACAGTAACATCGCATGAAGTTCAGTCTTTTGCGACTCCGGCTCCAGGGCGTGCGCGGCCCTTGACGATACATGTTCCTCCAGCAGCTGAATCTCGAGGTACATTTGCAGAGCCCCGACCACCATCGCGCCCGGCCTCTGCCGCAGAGTCGCGATCTTCGGACGTGCGGCCAAACGAGGCTTCGGAGAGTGCTACAGCTGCACAGATTAGGAGATCAGCTAGCAGTGGTCAAGGTAAACATACCAAACGACCAAGCCTCACACAGATTGGCTCGTTTTCTGGTGCCGCGAAGACGCTCGTCAATGGAAAATTCGGAGAGGCCTTTCGTAAGTTTGAATCTACAGGGTCAAAGACAAAAGGACAGACTGCGCAGACCTCTGAGCCGCTATTCGTTGAAGAAGTGGATGATTTGCCCGATCACATCACAAGCCATTTGAGAAATACCAATGCTCGCAGGTCGCTCAGCTATGGCCGCGCGCAAGCTACAGCGGGAGCATTGCAAGCAGCAAGCCAGCAGCAAGAGAACAGCAGTGTCGATCAAAGCTCCTACAGCGTCAAGGAAGCGATGCGAAGGCTCAAGGAGAAAGCAGCACAGCCGTATGAAGTGAAGAAGACGGCGACAGGATATGGAAAATACACAGATGAACCGCTCACGCGGTCTTCGACGGTCCCTCCAACAATGCGGATCGCTGCACGGCAACAGGCTGCTGCGCCGACGCCAGTTGAGCATCAGAAGCCGCCGGTACGTTCTGCAGGTGGCAAAACCGAGGACGAAGACTTTGAGAAGAGATATCCGTCGCTGCCCTTCACAGTTTGAGTCGTAGCACAAAAGAAATTATCTGCACCCTCAACACTTCTTCCCTCCTTACCTACTGCAAGGCTCCCGTGCTCTCGATCGCAAAAGCTCGCCAGACCACTGTCCACGATTGTCCCTCTTCTTCCTCTCCTTCGTTCCAATTTAGAGCTACACCAAACTACACTATCCAGGATAACAACACCATGTCTACGCCTGCGCTCACCCAAGACTTCCTGCCAAGTGGCGATCTCTCTAGCTATGCTCGAGCGCTGTCTGTTGAGCAAGATCTCGATACAGACTCCTCGCACAGCTTTACAGGACACATCCAACAGATCCAAGATATGCCACCCTACGCCAGCTCTGTCCCATCTCCATGCGAAGACACCGTCGGTCAGTCACAGGACAATGCTTCGATCACACCGAATGCGAAAACTTTTGTGCGCCAGAGTGCACCACAAGAACTAGTGCGCACTTCGTCTCAGACATCTGCACGAGGAGTCAAGGCAGACCTTGTCTTGCAGTCGGTCGTACACTGTGGGGGTGGATTACTCAAGGGAAAAGTGGAGTTGTGCTGGAATGCTAAAGCTAAGCACAATCAGCAGACACAGGTGACAGCTATCAAGCTTGATTGTCTCGGTGTAGAATGTACGATTTCATGGCGAAGTGTCAGTGCTAACAACAGCGACCAAAGCAAGCGCATCCAAGCTGTTCCTTTCCCTAGCTCTGGATCTTGTTGTCACTGGCATCTACCTGAACAATTTATCTAGTGTCTTTCCTCAAGATGCTCAAATCAGACCTGGCAATTGCTCTATCCCCTTTGAGATGCAGCTTCCTCTGGATGTACATTACTCTGTGTCGCTATTACAAGCTGACAGCAGGTTGGACCAGGCTCGTTTGAAACGGCAGGTGCGCACATTCAATACACATTTGTCTGCACAGTACAAGTAGCCAATGAAAAGCGATTTGCAGGTGCGCCTCTGTATGAGGTCTGCATGAGCTGACTTTAGACGGCAAAACAATGCGTATCGCTCGACCCATCAAGATTTACCCCTGTCTGAATCCAACAAAGGCACTCATCCCTACACCTGCGCCAATTGATGCGTCTGAGGAAGGTAAGTTGCGCTTTGGGGGCAAAGAGACGCTCAAGATCGCTGCCCGTATTCATCGGCCATCTTGGATTGCCGGACAGACTGCCTTTGTGGAGGTGCACATCACAAATGACTCGAAACGCAAAGTGAACAAGATCCAGATGGATCTGGTTCGCCACTTGAGCTTCTTCAAGAATTCTGCTGCATCTGCAGGCTTCCAGTCAGTCGACTGCCGCGTGCCGGAGCGTACCCTGACAAAAACCATCTCAAGCAATGCTACCAGCATCAACTCTGATAGATCTAACAATGCATACTGGAAAGGCGTCAGGCAGGGTGGTCGAGATACGATACAATGTCAGATTTGTGTCCCGGCCGACGAGTTGTCAATTCAGGCTGGGAGATTTTGTAAGTCATCCCCGTCTAGCTCCAAATTCTAACACCAGTCGAGGCCAGGTACTTCATTCATGTCTCTGTCATCACTAGCGGAGGAGGGATTAGTGTTGAGTTGCCAATCACGATCGTCCACATCAATTCACTCGATGTGCTCCCTTCGGAGGCCAAAGCAGTCGCAAACATGGTTCAGATCTATGCAGATGCAGATGGTAGCCATAGTGCGATGGAATCCTCTACATCGAGCTTGTCGAGTGGTACGCGACGCCACTCTGTCCCTTCAATCATGGGTGAAATTACTCGTCAGGAGAAGACATCGGCGCTTGTGACAGTCATCGGAGATCAGGACCGCAACTCAGTTGATGTTGCCACTCGTCTGGTGGCGACAAAGCCTGGCATTCAATGTGATTTACGGCGAGCACTTTCACTAGACTATCAGAGCAAGTTCTCGAAGCTCGACATCTCTGCCGCGCAAGCTTCGTACACACGTGGAGTGCCGCTTGCAGAGCGCAGCCCTGCTAGAGCCAAGCGTGATACCGGAACCAACCTTGCTGACCACCTGGCGCGCACTAAGAACACGAACATGAGCTTCCACGACATTATCTGAGGAGATTTAGCTCGCACACGATGTACTCTAGCCTTTATGATTTGTAGCAAAACCTTTCCCTTGCCAGTCTACTGACATAGCGCGCTGGGTCCATTATGAGGGTCTGTCGCCCCAGTCTATGACCAGGTGATTCTGTCCGTCAGTCGCAGGCGTCGCGCGCACTAGATAATGCGCGACCGACCACACCTGCGGTTTCAACACAATAGCCCTACCTGGCTTTGCGAGAGCCGGCTGGCATGTCTGAAGCGCAACATCAAAGGGCAGCTGACGACACCAATAGAGTTGTCCTTCTCGAAAAACTGCGGGATGTGACTGCACTGTTCTATGAATTGGAATTGCGTGCGAGTGACTTTGGAGCAAGCTCGTCGAATGATCAGCTATTCGAGAGAATGTATGGGCTCTTGCAGGCGAGAATTGATGTCTGACAGTCCAGTAATGATCTCGTCGGCAAGTACGCTGAACTCGATGACTTGCAAAAAGTGGTTGACATTGACATCCCACAAGACGTGTTAGAGTACGCTCATCTGCTGCATCGGTTAAGCTGACATTTCTCCTAGGTACATCGAGGCAGGCCGAAATCCTACAGTTTATACAAGACAGTTCTCAGAAGCGGTTGTGCGCGATAACCAGTATCTGAATGGAAAGCTGCAGGGCTACGAAGACTTTGCTAGCTGCCTTCTCACAGAGCTTCAAGAGCAGTTCCCAGAAGTGACTCAGGGTGTCCAGGAGGTTCAGCAAATCGACGGAAAGTCGGGTGCTAATTGAGATGGACATGGGTAAGCTCAGTGTTGCTCAGACCTTCAAGGATGTGAACGACTCCGTCGATGGTAATCGACGCTCTTGTGCCTGCGACTCTCCAACAGAAGACAAAAGGTAGGCCAGCCCAAATCTTGACGATGTCCTTGAAGAATGAGGGAAAGATGGATAGCACATCCGTCACGCTCGAAGGTTCCTTCAAGGGCAATTGAACTTGTGCATCAAAGCTTTTCCCATCAAGAGTGCTTCCGCGCCAACTCAGACTGCTCGATGATGGAATCATGTAGCCTGACGGGCCATGTTTGACCAAGTTTGCATGAGCCAATTTGTTGTTTTGCACAATAGCAACCACCTTGCCATCCTTAGTATAGGACCCCTGCGAGATCTGATGACTTTCGTCAAGGCCTCTCGGAATGTAGTGAAGCATAGACAGAACCTTGCTAGAATCTGGCGACCGGAGCTGAAAGTTGGCAAATGAGTTGCAGAGATCTGTGAATTTGACGTTCGTGAAGAATGCTTCAATGTAGGTTCCGTGACCCTTGACGTCAACAAGCTTGCCGTGAGCTTCTACCGTTCCTTTCACATTGACGACAGGGATAATTCGATGCCGAAGATGGCTCTTTGACGAGCTGGCTCCGAGGTTGTAGCCTGCAAAACACTCGCTCGCAATGTCAAATTCAAGGTTGTATGTCACTGCTGGGTCCTTGATGCACGCTGTCCACCCACTGCAGTCTTCTCGCATCTTCAGCGAGTGGCTACCGATGGTGACTGAGTACTGGTCGCGTGAGATGCGCATGCTCGAAGCGTGCAGCGTCTGAGAACCCACGATTGCATCAGCGCCTGGAGTGTATAGCGTCCAACCCATAGGAGCCACTTTGACGAGAATCCCTAGATTCCCGTACGCAAATTGAAAATAGCCAGCAGAGCCATCCTCGAACGTAAAGTAGAAGCTTTTGTACTGTGTTGTCAAGCCTTGCGTGGATAATTCCCACTTAAGCTCGGTCGGTGGCACTGGCACGCTATAAGTATCTGAAGCGGAGATTGATGCAGAATTTGTGCCATCCTGAGGAGGTGGTTCTGTCTTCCAGAAACGCATGCAAGTGTTCTCAAGCTCTGTTCTGGGTGTGGACTCTGTGTTCAGAGCTTGTCGAGACAGTGTCGACGTGGCCGTAGCAGATATTTTTGTTGCGCGTTGTTTAGGACAGGGGTAAAAATTGACCCTTGAGGCTTAAGGCGAAAATGTGTTGGAAGCCAGCATGTTGACAGGATACAGTGTACTCGCAACTTAGGGGTGAGGAGCTACGTGTACTCAACGACCAAACCTCGGTCTAGTTTAATATGTCTATCCACCGAGGCAGGCACTTCGTCCAAGTAGTGCGTAACAAAGATGAGACTCTGTTCTGGGTCCATCTCCTCGTCTATGTATGCTCTGGCTCTTTCAATCATATTGGCGTCCATACCAGCGAAAGGCTCATCTAGAACAACCAGCTTGGGCCTTTTCACTAAAGCTTGAAGTAACAGGAAAAGGCGTTGCATGGCAGGCGTCATGTCGGACAGCTTTGTCGCCAAAGAGTCTCCAACTTGAAAGTAGGCTGCGATTTTTTCTATCAGCACAGTTTCTTGCGAAGAGAGATTGGCTTTTGGATAGAACGACTCTGCAAATGCGCTTGCCAAGCACTGCTGACCCGTCAAGTATCGAGGAAAATGACGATGAATCTCTGGCGAGCTGTGACCCATTTGTGCTTGGATCTCGAAGACAGTCTCGCCGGACCCTCGTGGACGGCCAAAAAGGTGAATGTCATTCATGTAAATTTTAGGGTGATCGCCAAGAATCATGGCTAGCAGAGTCGTCTTGCCTGATCCGTTTGACCCTGACAGGTGCCACCTCTCTCCCGATCTGATTGTCCACGAGACATCTTTGAGCACGTCTTTTCCCCAATAAGCTACTTTGACCTTCTCCAATCGTACCACCTCAGCAGAGCTTGAGCTTGGCGTTGGTCTTGTCTGTGCGTAAGTCCTTGAGTGGGTCAGAGCTTCCTCTGAGATGATCTGCTTCAGGTCCGCTGCAGTTCCATTCTGACGTACGGTACCATCGGCGTTCAGCCAGAGAATATGGGTAGTCCATTCTGGAATGTCATCGAGCGGGCGCAGCGCCATGACTATGTGCGGGAATCCCCGACTATACAGACGTCCAAGCACTTTGCTTAGATTTTGACGGGCAGCAACGTCGAGTCCAACATATGGCTCATCTAGAAGTAAGACTTGTGGTTGCTTCAGCAAGCTTCTAGCGATGAGCGACCTCTTGCTTTGTCCATTGGATAAGTTGATGATGCTCGAGTCTAAGAATTCGGAAAGTTGCAATTCCTCTGTGACATTCTCCAGCAATGTATGGTCCGTCTTGTTTTTCATGTCCTTGAGCAGCCATTCCCGAAGGGTATAGTCATCCTCCCTGCGAGAGTGATAGCGTTCGGCATAGTACGCACTGCCATTAGCAATCTCTGCTTTCCCAGTCAGCAGCTCAGTCACCTCATTAGGCCATTGACTTTGGCCGAGGAATGGAAAAGAGAGAGATCGAGCAGGTTCAGCAGGCAGGTCTCCATGCAGAGCAGAGAGAAGTGTTGATTTGCCAGCGCCGAGCGGGCCGATCACAACATAGGCTTGCCCTGGACTGATAGAGAGAGACAAGTTTGTGAGAGCAGCTTTGCCTGATCTTCTGAATGTAGCCTGATCGAAGACTGCCAACGCCTTTGCGAGCATGTCGTTGCAGCACTCGTCCTGTCTCCCCTGGAATACGGTGTCGCCCTAACCCTGCGTCTGTGTTGCGCCGGAAGTCGGGAGGGGGAAGGAGGAAGGAAGAGAAAAAAGAAATTTCAGCTCTGACCCGGAGCAGTCACCCGCAGGCAGCACACAATAAGAGGGACATCTCCCATCCACCAACCCACTCCTCCAAAACACACTCCCCTCTCATATCCTCATCCACCATGGCTACTACCAGTATGTTCCACTATACAAGTCCACGTGCTTCATGCGTGCCAAAATGCTAACATCTCCCCCACAGAGGCCCCCGAGAAGAACTTCGCCCTCGACTTCCTCATGGGAGGTGTCTCTGCCGCTGTGGCAAAGACCGCCGCTGCTCCCATTGAGCGTGTCAAGCTTCTTATCCAGAACCAGGATGAGATGATCAAGCAGGGACGTCTTGCCAGGAAGTACGACGGTATTGTGGAGTGTTTCTCCCGTACCGCCCGTGAGGAGGGTGTTATCTCCTTCTGGCGTGGAAACACAGCCAACGTGCTGCGTTACTTCCCCACACAGGGTCTCAACTTGGCCTTCAAGGACTACTTCAAGAAGATGTTTGGCTTCAAGAAGAACGACGGCTACTGGCCATGGTTCTTTGGAAACCTTGCATCCGGTGGTGCTGCCGGTGCCACTTCGCTCCTCTTCGTCTACTCTCTCGACTACGCACGTACCCGTCTCGCAAACGACGCAAAGTCCGCCAAGAAGGGTGGTGAGCGTGAATTCAACGGTCTCGTGGATGTCTACCGCAAGACCCTCAAGTCTGACGGTATTGCTGGTCTCTACCGTGGTTTCGGTCCTTCCGTCGCTGGTATCATTGTTTACCGTGGTCTTTACTTCGGTCTCTACGACTCCATCAAGCCTGTCATCCTTACTGGTTCGCTCGAGGGTAACTTCTTGGCTTCTTTCTTGCTCGGTTGGGCCGTCACCACCGGTGCCGGTATCGCTTCTTACCCTCTCGACACTGTCCGTCGTCGTATGATGATGACCTCTGGTCAGGCCGTCAAGTACAAGTCTTCGCTCGATGCTTTCCGTCAGATCGTGGCTGCTGAGGGTACCAAGTCACTCTTCAAGGGTGCCGGTGCCAACATTCTTCGTGGTGTTGCCGGAGCTGGTGTGCTTTCCATGTACGACCAAATCCAAATGCTCCTCCTCGGCAAGAAGTTCTAAGCAGAACTTTGAGCGTTTCTCCCCGGCAATCAGCGGTCTTTTATACGCTGGTCGCTGGGACCTGCGGGACCTACATAGACAAATCATCTCGTTCATTGCATCCTTTCTCGCCTATCCCTCTCAATGATGACTTCGCCATGATGATCCACGCTCGATGGATGCTATTTCCAGAAACTCGATTTCGCGTAGAAGAGACACGCGCGAATTCGCGCGACACTTGGACCAGCCATACATCTACAACACTAGAAGAATCCTCTGTTTTCTAGTTGCAAGCCTAAAAAGCGCATGGCGCGCTAGACGAAGCTTCCCTCAAATATGTCTGATGAGCTGGATTTGGATGCTCTGCTGAATGAGCATATCCCTTTAGCGCAACCTGTAGCACCGTCTTTGGATGATCTTGTTCAAGCTTGGGTTTCCGAACGCACGGCTCCAGAGCTGCTACCATATGAACAGCGTCTCATTGATCATATAGCCGACCTGCTTCGCAAGCAGATTGAGCATGTTGAGGAGACGAGCGGCATGGATGCACGCACAGGCTTCAAGCTTGTCATCATACAAACCGAAATGGAGCGCGTCAAATACCTCGTCCGATCTTATCTCCGTGCGCGGATAGCCAAAATTGACCGGTACGCGTTACATATACTCAAGTCGCCGGAGCAGCTAGCGCGGCTGTCTCACTTGGAGCGTCAATACCTACAAAAGCATCAAGCTGTCCTTGAGCGGCATTTCCATACGGCATTTTTGCGAGACTTGCCAGATACTGGCAATCTACGACGGCTGGATGATACGGCTGCTGCAGGTGTTTCTATGATCTCGGCGCCAGACCTCAAGCAGGCCGTCTTTTGTCAAGTGCTCAAGGAGAGCAATCAGATTCGCATTGGTGCAGAAAAGGAGGACTTAGAAGCCGGCAGTACCGTGCTGCTAAGGTATGAGAGTATCAAGGGTTTGATTCTCGATGGCAGCGTGGTCTTGATCTAGAGGATTGGCAAACAGAGGCCTAGGGCTGCCTGTTGAAGGACTTGTACAGAGCATATAGCATGAGCATCCAATCACTCCAAAGAAACTTTTGTCGCGGACGACTTGGAAGACCAACCACCACGCTTTTATCATAATCTTTTTGCTCAGGCTTACAACTCAAGCTTCTTGACAGTCTCTGGATCGCATCTCGTTTCGAAGCACAAGCAAAAAGCTTCTAAGCCAACCTGTTCCCGTGACTGTTGCTTTGAGCAGGCCGTCATGTCGAACAAAATGCTCGAACACGACGAGGAAGTCTCTGAGAACGGTAAGCCTTGTACAATTTAAAGCTATCAAATCTAATAAAAAGTTACCTGGGAAGATCAAAGTATGATCAACACTTTCTCAAAGCTAGTCAATCGCCTTGATGTGCGGCAAGAGACACTCGTGCTGAAGAAGCAAGACAAGGAATACCTAGATGATGTAGAGATGGAGCTCGAGCTTGCTGATGATAGCGATTCATTCCCCTACAGGATAGGAGATGCCTTTGTTCACCTTCCACTCGAGCAGGTTCAAGCTCGGTTGTTGGCAGAGAAGGAAGGTGCTGAGGAGTCCATTGACCAGCTCGAGCAAGAGGTGGAGGCGATCAAGGAGGAGATGGCAGGCCTCAAGGTGAAGCTCAAGCGCAAGTATGGAGATTCAATCAATCTAGATAGCTAGCTTTTGTATGTATCTATGTGACTGCTGCTTGTCAGTCGCGCTTTGATCTCAAGACGTACCTGACAGAGACGAGTCTACGTAAGCTTCCATTGTAGTAGAGCTGCCACTCGAATGGTGTCTGCTCAGTTCGATCAGCAGGTTCAGGCATTTGTCACAGATGCCGCTCTTGCAAAACGGGTGTCTGGGCATGCTGCGGCCTTTCCCGAGACGCAGCAGACTTGGAGTGATCTCATCAGCTTTGCTCAGCAAATACAGGAAGGCCCAGCGCGGAAGAGGGTGCGACTAGATGTGCCGGATGAGGGAGATGATGAGGTGATGCTCAGTGTCCCAGATCTTTCCTTTTCTGCGCCCGTCAGGAAGAAGTTGACACTGCAGCTCTCGAAGCGCAGATTGATTGCAAAAAGTGCGACTGCTATCGAGCTCGCAGTAGATTATGCCAGTATCCAGCATGTCTGCTTGCTGCCGGTGCCAGAAAAAGCGGTCAAGCAATACAATTACTGCATTTTCTACTCAGAGGGCGAGGACAACGAGGTCGCCTGCCTCGTCTTTACAGTGAATGATGTCAATGACAAGCTGCTGGCGCTGAAGCGGCAGATGGTGGCAATCAAGGGCCAAGTTTATGAGCCGCGGTTAGAAGACTTTACAAGCGCTATTCCACAACCGCATCGGAAGCAAGAGAAGGCCGTGCATGCCGTTGCTCATCGTGGCTCTAAAGAAGGCTTCTTGTTTTTCCTTGAAGTGGGTATTTTGTATGGCTTCAAGCGGCCGATACTGCTGATCCCTCTAGCAGACATCGAGACCATCACGTACAGCGATATACTGCAACGGACATTCAATCTCACTGTCGAGTTGCACGGCGAGGACGAGGATTCGATTGAATTTAGCATGATTGATATCGCGAATCACGAGCGGGTAGATCACTATATCCGCAAGTATAAGCTGCAGGATGCCAGCATGTCAGAGAGCCGCAGGGCAGCGCAGAGCAAGAAGGATATGAATGCTGCGATCAGCGATGCAGCGGATGAGATTGCTTCTGGAGTCACAGGCATTGCTGGAGAGTCAGATGAAGAAGCAGATGAGAGCTTCCACGACAGCGAATCACATGGTGGGTCGACCATTCACTCTGACTCAAGCGATGCTGAGGCGGGCAGCGCAGACGAGGCAAATGACGACGGAGGCGAGGAAGAAGAGGATGCGGATTAGAGGAGGTAAGTGCGCATGCAAGTCTAGTCCGATGCAACGGATACCGCGTCTTCGAGGTCCTCCTCGTCAACCTGATGTTAGTTCTCGCTTATTACAGCGGTAGACTTACAATATCTTGTGCCATAGATACGGCGAGGTCAGCCTTGAGCAGTGCATCCTTAATCTCTTGGCACTTGTCTGGTACACAGTCGAGGGGTAGGTCGCCATGTTTGTTCCGAAGACTCGCTTGTGCTCCTGCATCAATGAGGAACTCCACTAGTTGGTCAGCTGGGCGAGCAGAGAGTCAGAGGGAGAGCACCATACCCATGTCCAGTGCGATCGTCTTATCCTCCCCTGCCGTCCGTACAGCCAGATGCAATGCGGTGTCTCCTTCCATATTCTGTGCATCAATGGGCACATCCTCCATGTCTAGTAGTAGATCGACACACTCCAAGTTGGCAGAACGCGCCGCGATATGCAGCGCTGTATTTTGTAGCGCGTCTTTCGCACTGACGCAGTCTGGCGCGTCTGCCAGGGTCGAGCGGAGGAGGTCGACGTTGTTGGCGCGGGCTGCACCAAAGGCGACCTGTACAGGCGAGGCGCCCTGCTCTTCACTTGCCATGGCTCGCAGCTCAGCTCGTCGTTGGACTGACTTTTGTGGTTGCTGCACTTTGCGCGATGACGATGCGGACAGAGCGAGTCAGGCACACTGGACAGACTTTAGACGAAACACGAAACAGGATCAAGATATTAGGGACGATAGAGATCTAGGATTGGATGGATTTGTGTAGATGCAAAGACTTGCGTCCAGTGGATGAGAAGGCTACAAGCAAGGCAGACAAGTCTCTATACTCGCCGAATGTGTGTGTAGGTCTCTCACCAGAGAAAGACCTAGTAACCGAACTGAGCGAGTTTCTCGTTGATGGCAGAGGCCTTCTTGATGTTGTCGACCTTGGTGATCTTGGCCTTCTTGATAGCATAGGCAGCCGCTGACTTGACCTTCCTGCGCTCCTCGAGCTTCGAGACAACATCGGCGTACCTCCAACCAACTTCGTGAGAGAGACGGCCGACGGTACAGTACTTGCGTCCAGGTTTCAGACGCAAGACACGCAAAGCCTGGGGTACGACCATGCGCTTGACCTTGTCAAAGGGCGGTGGGATGCCCTCGAAGACCTTGAGCCTCTCGAGCGCAGCCATACCGCGGGCAGTCTTGTGAGGAATTTGACCACGGATGGCCTTGTATAGAATGCGCGAGGGCGCCCTGAAGTGGAACTGACCCCGGGCAGGGTTGTATCGGCAGCCCTTGCGAAGGTAGGCGAGGTACTTCAACTTGTTGCGGAAGAATTCACCAGAGATGTTGATGTCTTCGCATCGGACAACGACAATCTTCTGGCCGTTGAGGAGCTGCTTGGCCACGGTTGAGGCGAGGCGACCGAGCAGGTGACCCTTGGCGTCGATGACGACCTCACGTTCGAATGCTAGGGCTGGTTAGCTTATGTGTTTCTTTGCTTGGTTGGTTTCTCTGTGTTCCTCGTCTTCGTTGCTCAATGGTACTCGTTGGGTAGAAGGAGCGTGCAGCAAAGGACGTGAGGAGATGAGAGAGAGCGAGGGTACATACTGCTCATGGTTGATGGGTGATTGCTGGGTGAAGGTGTCGCTGGCACTCTTCCTCCTCTGTGTGCTCGTCTTGTGTGCTCTTCCCTTCCCCGTGCGCAGAATTTGTTGACTCGCATGGACAGTCACAGCTGAGCTGGGAAACAAGCAGTTGGGGGAAGTCAACTGGAACAAGCGAACAGCAACAGCCTAGCTTGAGTATACTCAGCGCTCTTTCAACATCCTCCTCTGATCCTCTCCCTTGCGCCTGTTCTCAACAGCTATGTGACTGCTTCTTTTCTCGCTCGCATTCAGATGGCAGCGCTTTCTTGCGTCCAGAGTCTGCACTGAACAGATGCATGTGTAACGAGATGGACAAGCTCTGCACTGCTGCATGTGGAAAAAGGTAGAAAGGCGCTGTACTGCTATACGTGGCAGGAGATAGGAACAGCATATGACTACATGTGTGAACCTACAGCTTGGCCGGAATCGCGTCCTTCACATCCCGCGGTTGGCGCCCATCCATAATCTTGATCTGCTGCTTCATCGCCAAGTCAGACATAATCTCATAGGAACCGCCCCCAATCACAATCACCCGCAGGTCGCGGCTGATTTGCTCGACACGTCCACCGGCTAGTGTACCACGCTGGTAGCCCAGGCCGCCAAAAACCTGTTGGCACTCCCGGTTGACATACTCGAGGCACACACTTGCATTGACTTTGCACAGTGCCGTCATGCCAGCCAAGTCGGCATCGGAGTAGTTGCGGTTCAGGTGGAAGTACAGCGACTCGAGTTGGGCTTGCAGTGCCTCAACCAGGCGACCCATGTGCGTGAATTTATCACGAATGATGGGCTGCTCAATCAAGTGCTTGCCGAAGGTCTTGCGCTTGTTCGCGTGGCCGTATGCATCTTCAATACAGATGCGCGACATTCTCAGTGCCTGAATACTCAACCCTGGAGATTAGTAAGATGGCCATGCAACAAGAAGCACTTACAAAGACGCTCGTGGTTGAAGTTGCTCAAGAAGATCTTGAAACCCTGGTTCTCTTTGCCAACAAGGTACTTGACGGGCACCTTGACATCCTCAAAGTCAATCAGCGTACTGCCTGAACTGGCAACCCCAGAGTTTTGCAACTTGCGTCGCTCCACGCCAGGCAAGTTCAATGGGATAATCAGGCAGGAGATGCCACCTGCACCAGGACCGCCCGTGCGCACAGCTGCCGTCACATAGTCGCTGTATACGGCATTCGTAATCCACTTCTTAGAGCCATTCACAATGTAAAAGTCACCCTCTCGGCGCGCAGTCGTTGCAATATTGGCCACATCGGAACCTGCTCCGGGCTCTGTCACACCAAGACAGATACGCTTGTCTCCCTTAAGAATCTTGGGGAGCAACTCGCGCTTGAGTGCCTCGGAACCAAAGTTGACGAGTGGAGGACATCCGATGATGTTGCCTGTTGCAAGGGCCCAGCATACACCGAGATAGCCACACCGCATCAGCTCATCAATCAGCACAAAATCATGGAAGGCATCCCACTCATCGGCAGGAATGCCAGCTGGCAACGTAATACCATCCATGTATCCTTTTGCGAGTGGGTAAACACACGCGGCTGTGCATCCAACTTCTGCGAAGCGCTTCTGCACTGCATCAGGCACAGCGGAAGCCTCTTCCCAGTCGGAGCAGAAGGGCGACAATTCTTCGTCGACATACTTGCGCAGGTACTTGGACAAACGGCGGTGGGAGTCGTTGAAGTAGGGCGAGTCCAGCGTGGTCATCCACAGTGGGTCCGCGAACGGAACGAGGGTCCCGATAGTCTCGCTGCCTTTGCTGAGCATACTTGTCTTTGGCCTGTGTCTGATGGGACTATGAGGTGCGAAGGAGCAGTTATCTATTGCCTTTCGTGCCGGTGTGCTGCTGCTGACAGACTTCGACGTTTGCCGGCGGAGGTTGGCGGCAATCCCGGCGACAGGCGACCAGAATCCGGGGAAGAGCGCGACCGGCGTGCAAACAAAAGGGACACGGACCCATCTGTCCTCTGCGTCGTGGATACCATCCTCGGAGAGTTCTGAGATTCATCCGCAATGGCAGACCGTCTGGCCCAAGTCGGGTCGCACCTGACTCAATTGTCTATTGTACACGGAGGTTATGAGCCAGCCTTGCTCGAAGAGACGCTGGGCGAAAACCTGCGCAGGACAGCTGCGCGCCATGGAAGCAGGACCGCTGTCATCTCCCATTGGCAAGACAAGCGGCTGACTTTTGCACAACTCGACCATGAATCAGACGTCCTTGCTCGGTCTCTCTCGCAGCGCGGTGTGGGTCGAGGAGACCGTGTTGCTATCTTTGCCGGCAACTGTATCGAGTATGTCGTCATGCTCTACGGTACAGCGAAAGTGGGAGCCATCTTGGTTGTATGTAATCCGCAGTATACCGAGCACGAGCTTCTGAGGGCCGTTCGCGGCGTCGACGTCAAGATGCTCGTCATTGCGCTGACCTTGGGTGAGCGTTCATTCAAGTCACACATAGAGCTCCTTCGCAAAGAGCTCAAGTTGCCATTGGTACTACTTCCAAAAGTAGGTCAGGCGACTGAGGGCATGCCAGTCTTTTCTGATGTGCTCGAAGAAGGACGAACCAGCAACCTGGATGTCAAAGCCATTCAGCTTGACTGCAACGACATCGTCAATATACAATTCACAAGTGGCACGACATCAGCCCCAAAACCTGCTTGTCTGACACACCGAAACATACTCAACAATGGCCGCTTCGTCGGTGACCGCATGAACCTCACAGAGCAAGACATCTTGTGTGTGCCTGTGCCACTCTTCCACTGTTTCGGTCTTGTTCTTGGCAATTTGGCTGCATTCACACATGCCACTGCAGTTGTGTATCCAACAGAAGTATTCAACGCACGCTCCGTTCTCGAGTGCGTGCAAAAGTATCGCTGCACAGCTTTGCACGGCGTGCCGACCATGTTTATCACTGAGCTCGAGCTCCTTGAGAAGGAGTCCTTTGATCTCAAGTCCCTCCGAACAGGTATCGCAGCTGGTACTGTGGTCAACGCAGGCATCATGTCTCGTATTCACAAACACTTGCACATCTCTAACTTGACCATCACCTACGGCATGACAGAAACGAGTCCTGGGTCATTCATGTCCTCTGCCGATGATCCAATGGAGAAGCGAACAACCACAGTTGGTACATGCATGCCTTGGACGACACTCAAGGTTGTCGATGAATCGGGAAAGATTGTTCCCAGGGGTACGCCTGGTGAGGTTTACGTTGCTGGTTACCTCTTGCAAAAATGCTATTGGAACGATCCGAAGGCGACAGAGGCGTGCCTGGAGACGGATGAGAATGGCACTGTGTTTATGAAGACGGGAGACATCGGTCTGATGGACGACGAAGGCTACCTCAGCATCCCTGGCCGCATCAAGGATACTATCATTCGAGGCGGCGAGAACATCAGTCCATCTGAAGTTGAAGATCAGCTTGCGGCGCATTCCAGCATCAGCGACGTTTCAGTGGTGGCTGTCCACAGCGAACGATACGGCGACGTCGTCGGTGCATTCATCAAGGTCCTGCCAGGCAAGCCTGATCCAACACTTGAGGACATCCAAGACTTTGCTCGCGAACGCATGGCTCGCTTCAAAGTACCGGCGCACATCTTTATTATGGGTAAAGAAGGCCTCGCTGATGACTTCCCAAAGACTGGGTCAGGCAAAGTACGCAAGGTGGAATTGAGAGATATGGCGAATGATATAGTGACGAAGCGCAGCTCTTTGTAGATGGTGGTCAGGCCAGCATGTTTCGTGGCAATAACCCACATGAAGATTCAGTAAGTAGAAGCTGGTCTGAAGGGGCCAAATTAACAAGACAGACCTGTAATCAAGCTTCAGAAGAACAAGTCTCTCCGAACATTCGAGGCTAATTCGCTCCGTACGTGCTTTTACTACTTTGCACATCGACGATAAGATTATAAAGATTGACACAACTTTTGCCCTTTCTATTCTTACTCCTTCTTGACATCTGCTAGTTGAACACCCTCCTCAATCAAGTCTCCTTCCTTGACTAGGACCGTTGCAATGCCGTCCTCTCTCGCAAGAATTCTAACTTCGGTCTTCATAGATTCAATGACAAGCAAGCCCTGACCTGCTTTGACCGCCTGCCCATTCTTGCATTCGATGCGCACAATCTTGCAGGGCATGGGCGCTGCATAACCCGAGCCGGTCGCACCCCGAACGCCACTTGCGCGAGAATCAAGCTCGCCAAAGCCTACCAAGGCAGATCGTCGCTGGAAGCTGCCAAAGCCGTCGAGATGCACATGTGTAACACCATCGGTTGTCCTGACTGTAGCCAAGTATAGAGTGGCCTTGTTTTGCAGCGTGATGCGCGCAGACACAATGCTCATACTGGGATTGTACTGCATTGGCGCATGGTGCAAGTCAGAGACCAGTACATGACAGGTCTGTTCGTCATGTCGAGCCTTCATGCTACCGTAAAAGGCTTGAACAAGTTTGGCGCCTTCAATATTCAATGCCTTGCTGGTGTCAGGCTCAATATCCTGCACGACCCAGGACTGGAGGGAGTAATTATCGCTTGTAGCAGCGCGGCTGCTTGGCTTGCTGATACAATAACGACCCTTGGTGGGACCGATAATGAGTTCGGGAGGGTTGGTGGTCAAACGAGCCGCTTCTCTAGGGGCTGGACGAAGCGCTCGAAGCAATACGCTTGCCGCAATAGCGCCTGTGCGCTCATCGGCGCGTTGAGTGAGCGCAGGCAGGTGCTCGGCAATGAATCCAGTCGTGTAGGATGAGTCGCGGAATGCAGCTTGCTCCATGCACTTGATCATAAATGCTTGGTTGGTTTGCAGACCAAGGCAGACTGTCGAGCCGAGCACTTGGCCAGACTTGAGGATACACTGTCGACGATCAGCAGCCCAGACAATGACCTTGCAAATCATGGGGTCGAAATTGATGGTGACAGCATCACCCGTTTGTACACTGGACTCGTATCGAGCTGGAATTTTTGATTCTCGGAACAGCGTGACGAGGCCCTTTTGTGGGAGGAAGTTCTCGTACGGATCCTCAGCGTAGAGCCGCATCTCGATAGCATGACCTTGGAGTTGCATTTCAGGAATAGCGGTGAGCGCCCCTCCTGTAGCAACAAAGATCTGTAGAGCGACAAGGTCGATGCCGTAAACTTCCTCGGTGATGCTGTGCTCTACCTGAATACGCGTATTGACCTCCAGAAAGTAGGCTTTCTGGTCGAGCACATCGACGATGAACTCCACAGTACCTGCTCCTCTGTAGTTTGTGGCTCGGGCAATCTCACGAGCAGCTGTTTGCATGGTGTTCTTCAATGCATCAGAGACGATAGCCGGTGCTTCCTCAATGACCTTTTGGTGTCGTCTTTGAACAGAGCACTCTCTATCGCCAAAGATGCGGCAGTTGCCATGCGAGTCGCCAAACATCTGTACCTCGACGTGCTTGCCCTGGGCGATATACTTCTCAAGAAGCATGTCGTCTGAGCCAAAGGAACGCTTCGCCTCAGACTTGGCCATGGAAAGAGCACTGTCAAAATCGGCGTCAGACTCGACAATGCGCATTCCTTTGCCGCCACCACCTGCACTGGCTTTGAGGAGCACAGGGTAGCCAATACCGGAAGCCTCCTTGCGCAGCATTTCTGGGTCTTGAGAGCGAGAGACCATGCCAGGGATGAGTGGAACGCGACCTCCAGCCTTTTCGCGTAGGAACTGCTTGCATGCAGCTTTGTCACCGAGGATGTCGATTGTCTCGCCCTTGGGCCCTATCCAAATGAGCCCAGCTTCCTCGACCATATTTGCGAAGGCAGCATTTTCAGAGAGGTAACCGTATCCTGGGTGCACACCATCGGCCTTCATCTCCAGAGCAATCTCGACAAGCTTCCGGGGATTGATGTAAGCGTTGCCATCCTTCTCCAGATCGCCAATATAGTAGCTTTCGTCTGCTTCCCGCCAGTAGCTGCTCCTAGCATCTTGCTTGGAGTAAATAGCGATAGAAGTAATGCTCAGCAGCTTGCACGTCCGAACGACGCGCGAAGCAATTTCTGCACGGTTGGCGATGATAATGCGCGCAATGCTCGGGCTCTTGAGTGGCCTAGCGACATACTTTGGCTGTTGTGCTTGCACCATCTATTGTTTGTGAAGAAAAGGCGATGGAGGTGTGATGAGGTCTAGGGCCGGGGCCACTGGCAATTGTACCTTTTGCAAGCTGTTGTGTCGCCGGAGTGTGGGGTGTTGCTGCCGTAGGCGCTCCGTGACTCTTGCCGTTCAGATGGGGGAGCTGCTCCGAAGCTGGACTGTGCGACACTCGTCTGCAGCAAGGAGAACGCCGAGGGACAAACAGCGGAAGGCCGGTATGCATCATTTAAGACGATTGCTGCATCTAAGAATCCTCCGCGCTGGCTTCAAGTGGCGGCGGTCTTGTTGGTTGCTGTGTGGCCGTGTATCGGGAGCTGCCGAAGTGCGGTTGTGGCATCTGAAGGCTTCCCCACACAGAAAAGGCGACCAGGCAGCACTCTGAACCGCAACTGCAAGAGCTTGGTAGCAGGCCGAAGCGGTGCTCTGCAGCTATGAACACAGACCAGCTCACTGTATGTCCGAGCACAGTCATCAAAACATCCGAGGAGTACCAGAACAATCTGGCCGCATGGGAAGGCCTCCTCGAGGAACTGCGCGTCAATACAGAGACAACGCGCCAGCAAGGGTCAGAGTCCTACAAGGACCGACATATAGGCCGTGGTATGCTCTTGGCTAGGGACCGTATTGACCTGTTGCTGGACGAAGAGACGCAATTCTTGGAGCTGCTGCCATTCAAGGGCTTCCAGGAAGACGCAGGACAAGATACAACATGCGCAAACTTGGTAACGGGCATTGGCACCGTCGCAGGCATTCAGTGCATGATTGTTGCGCATCTGCCTACCATCAATGGCGGTGCCTGGTCAAAGAGCATGATTGCTAAACAGTTCCGCATCATGGAGATCGCAACAGAGAACAGCCTACCTGTCATCGCACTGGTGCAATCAGCTGGTGTCTTCCTGCCCAACCAATTTGAGATTTTTCACCCAGGAGGCAAAGTCTTCCGCGATCTAGTCACGCACTCCCTGGCTGGCAACTCCTCATGCTCAATCGTGTTTGGTTCCGGTACCGCTGGAGGCGCCTACCAGCCGGGTTTGTCCTCCCACACAATCTTTGTCGACAAGCAAGCTCAAGTCTTTCTTGGAGGACCGCCCCTTGTGGAGATGGCCACGGGCGAGAAGATCACAGCAGAGGCCCTAGGTGGAGCAGAGATGCATTCCAAAGTATCAGGTCTAAGTGACCAGCTTGCAGATGATGAGTTTGACGGCATTGCGAAGGCGCGCGAATGGTGTCTGATGCTTCAGACAACCAAAATCAATATGCCCCTCAAGCCGGTCGCACCCTATCTTCCGCCTCGTCACGACCCAGAAGAGCTTCTGGGTCTGGTCAGCACTAACCTCAAGGTTCCCTTCGACATTGTGCAAGTCTTTGCTCGGATTGTCGATGACTCGCGTATGACACTCTTTAAGCCACTTTATGGTGTCAACTTGCCATGTGCCTTTGCAGAGCTTCAGGGACACAAGGTCGGTATCATTGGCAACAACAATGGAGTTATACATCTAGCAGAGTCACTCAAGGGTACGCAATTCATTCATCTCTGCAACCAACGTTCTATTCCCATCATCTTCATGCATAATGTTACTGGATTCATGGTCGGCTCTAAGTCTGAATCATCAGGTCTGATCAAAGCGGGATCTCGCTTCGTCGCCGCCATCGTGGCATCTCGCGTGCCTCACATCAGTGTTGTCTGTGGCGCAAGCTACGGTGCAGGCAACTACGCCATGTGTGGTCGTTCCTATAACCCACGCTTCTTGCTGTCATGGCCCAACAGTCGCTGCTCGGTGATGGGCTCTTCGCAGCTCGCGGGTGTCCTGTCCTCTATTGCGCGTTCAAGTGCTGCTTCACGCGGCAATAAGATTGACGAGTCGGAGGTACTCAAGCGCGAAGAGGTCTTTAGACAAGGTGTCGAACGCGACTCGAATGTCTACAGAACGTCAGCAAGTGGCTTGGACGATGGTATCATTGATCCACGCGACACGCGCGAGGTGCTTGGTCTTTGTCTGGATGTGTGTAAGCGACCTGGCGTCAAAGGATGGGAAGGCATGATGGGCGCGAGCCGGATGTAGAGGCATGCAGAATCTATTTCTATAAGTATGCTGCAGATGCTTAAAATCCATGGTAGCCTTGACCACCGCCGTGTCCACGACCGTGACCCGGGAATCCTCCAAAGCCGCCGCCACCGCCCTGCTGTTGAGCAAACATACGGAAGATATCATTCGGGTCCATCCCGCCCATACCACCACCCATACCGCCGCCCATACCGCCTTGTTCAAGGTCAGCGCCAGAATCATACTGGTACTTCTTATCGGCATCAGACAGAATGGCATACGCTTCACCGACATCCTTGAAACGGGCCTCTGCCTCTGGATCATCTGGGTTTTTATCCGGATGATTGATAAGGGCTGCTTTGCGATATGCTTTTTTAATTTCAGAATCGCTGGCATCTTTTTCAATGCCAAGAATCTTGTAGTAGTTTTTGCGCTTCGACTTGGCCAGTTCGAGCTCTGCAGCACGGAGTTCTCGTGCCAGCGTTTCGTCGTTGGGACTTGACTCTGAGGCTTCCTTGAGAATGTCAACGGCTTCTTGGTACTTTTCTTGGGCCATGAAAATTTTGGCCCGCGTCACAAGTGGCTTTTGGTAGGCAGGATCCAAAGCGACTGCTTTGTCACAGTCTTCCAGCGCCCCATCGTACTTCTTCAAGCGCAATCGACAAGTTGCTCTGTTGCTGTAGAGTTTTGCGTTTGTACCCCTGTTTTCCTCATCAATCGCCAGAGCCTCTGTGAAGAGTCCTTCTGCTTCCGCCATCTTGCCAAGCTTGAATTTGGCATTACCAGCAGACTTTGCAGCTTCGAGCGCTTTTGCCCGCTTGAAAAGTGTCCGTGCAATTGTCTTGTCTGGGTCGAGACGCAGGGCTTCCTGGAAGTGGTTGATGGCCGTCTGGGTATCCCCTTGAATGTACATCACGCGACCACGCAGCACTAGCGCATCTACATCCCGGCGGTCATAACGCAAGATGTCGGAAGCGTATTTACCCGCTTGTTCAACATCACCGCGTTGAAAGAGCGCTTCACCTCGCAAACGCTGCCAGAGCCTCGGAATCGTTGCTGAGGGCGCAAGAGATTTTTGCAGGCGGTCAAGCAGATGTAAGCTCATACCAGGATTCTTTTGCTCGATAAATTGTTCTGCTTGGTGAACGAGCTGTAGCTGTGCCTGTGCTTGGGTGATTCTATTCTGCGTCTTGGGGACACCAGGCGCCAGCGCATCGGCCTCAAGCGAGTCTTGTAGGGCTCTTTGAAAGTCCCCAAGCAGCATGGCTGCTGCAGCACGATTACCTAATATCGCAGCACTGGGACCTTGCTCTAATGCCTTTGTGTAGGATTGTACGGCGAGTGCATACTTGCCGGCCTTGTAGAATGTGTTGCCCTCGGCTTTGTGCTCTTCTGCAGTCGGCCCACTGACCTCTGCGGGGCTATCTTGCACGACTGGCTCTGTGTTTCCATTGGTGTGGGTCGCGTCCTCCGGCATGCTTGAGAGAATGTCTCGACAGCCTGTTGCCCTTCTACCTGCCCCTCTAGATGTCGACAATTCCTTCTTGGTCGTTGCCGGTTGTTCGCCGTCAAATCTTCAAAAATCTTGGACAGACAAAAGCCAGTCACGAAGATGAATTGACATTATGTATAGGTCTTGTACATGAGCTACATTATATCCAATGACCACTCCTGGTCGGAGGCGCGGTATGGAATCTTGCCCCGTACGGTTGATGGTCACGCATCTTGTCCTCAAGCTGCGCGAGATCGACACCATACATCGACTGGCGTTTGCTGACGTGCGTCTTGACGGCAAGCTGTCTTCCAACTGCCAACCAGTCCTCCACAAGATCGCCGGTTGCTTGCTTGACAGGCATCGGCTTGGACTCGTATTGTTTGAAGTCGAGCTTGCTAGCTGCCGAGGAGAAAAAGAGCGAGCTGAGGGAATTGCGTTTGTGCGTTTTTGAGGGTGAGCTCGTTCGTGAGCTAATTGAAGGCGTCTTAGTAGGTGAGATGGTTCCGCCATTGATGGAGCTTGTCCGCACAGAAGGGAATCCAAGCGCTCGCTTGACTTCCTTGACTTTGCCACTTTTGATATACTCAGAGTAAATGGTGAGGTCTAAATAACCTCCCTCCTCAACGCGCTTTAGCTGTTCTGTCTGCCAAGCTTTAGCGCTGGGCTCACGCTGGTCAGCCCAAAAGAGACTGCCGTCAGACAAGAGACAGACGTATCCGAGCTTGAATGGCTTTTTGCTGCTGAGCGGCAAAACATCAACGGCGCCTTCAAAAATGAGTTTTCGACCGTTTGGCTGGATTTCGAGAATGGTGCAGAGAGCTTGGAGGTAGATATGATCCTGCTCTTCGCTTTGTGATTGCTCGAGCTGTCTGCAAAAGAATTCGCTCGTTCGCAGTGTCTTTGCAGTGAGATGCTGGTACTCTGCCGAAGCATTTTCCGCAATGAGAACACCCTGCAGTCTGCGCAGGAGAAGCTCATACCGCACCGCACGCTGCATCGGCGCGAGAAAGCGAGAATAAGCGCCGAGTCCGTTATCGGTCGACTCCCTGAGCTGCTGCGACAAGTGCGGTAAGCTGGAAGTAAAGGTTTTGTATAGGGAAAGAAGAGAGTTGAAGGCAGAAAGTAGGTGAGATAATAGCTCATATTCACTCCGTGCACCTTCAAACATCTGGAGAAGGCAGGTATGGGCATTCACCATGCCCTCGATGCACCGGAAGGAGCGCTCGAGGTGATCCGGTAGCATCGGATTGCGCAAATGCTGTTCGAGATCAAGCGGCCGGGCAATCTTTGGGCGGACGGGTGAGGTCGGTAGGCCGCTCACCGTAGATAGGAATACCTGTGACCGGCGCTTTGGTGCAACGACTGTCTGCTTGAGTGCCCTCAGCTCGCTGAGATATGTCGCTTCCGAATCAACAAGCTCCTGCAGGATGCGCACAGATTCGGGCACTGGCGCCGTCTTCAGCTCTGCAGCATACGCCGCGCCGGCTGGATGCGCCAAGGTCGTAGCAGGATCGCTCGTGCGTCGCTCTTTACGCAGTGTCGAGCCGAGTGCCTGCGATTCCTTGAGGAGCTCGTCAATCTGTTTTGCCGACAGCTGTGTCGACCCTAGCCTGCGCCGTGCGGGCGATCGGTGTATTGCGCTTGTCATTGCATCGCCCGAGGGAGTGGCTGTGCGTAGCTGCTACAGGACAAGACAGTGTATATATGTATTGCGAGGATGCACCGGAGAAAGCCTTAGGATGCGGGCCTGCGTGGTCTGCGAAGGAGGGGTTTGCCTGGGCGGATGGATGGGCGGTGTTCAGTAGATGGGTGGTGTTTTTGTGGGTTGGGTGGTCTTGGCCGGAAAGAGGTGAGACAAGCGCACACACGAGTACTTGCCATGGATACTGCTCAAGAGAGACTGAGTGTAGGCAGTGCCAGGCGACCGACAGGCCAGCCACAGACAGCAGCAGCATGACTATAGCACATAATCACTCGCACAGACACCCAACATGACCATTGCCCAGCCTCTGCTGCACCATCTCAACACGGCGGGCCCGCACACCCGTCCACGTGGCAGCCCGATCCCAGGTCCATGGACGTCCCTATGCAGACGCGTACTTGCTCAGTGCTAAACTTGCTACTCGTATTCAGTTGCTAGACAGCACATATTGGAGTGGATACTGCGCTTGCAAGTGGCCACTGCTGAAGATCTTTTCAGCTACAACTCGCACAGGCAAGTTTAAATTTGCTTGCCACAATGAAGCTTAGATTACAATTCAAGCCTGCGGAAGGCCCGCCTTCCAGACAAGTTGTCGATGTAGAGGAAAGTGCTTCCTTGGCAGATCTTCGTCAACTCGCTGCAACCACGTTTGACTTGGGCGGCTCTGTATTCTCACTCAAAGAAGGCTTTCCGCCAAAGCTGCTCGAAGGTTCACTCGAACAAAGTCTTTCATCGCTAGGCATTCGTTCGGGTACCTCGCTGCTCATAGACTTGGTCGACTCTAACAAGCCCGAGACGCAAGCCTTTGCGAACAGTAGTTTTGCTCAAAAGGTAACAGCGCCAGCACCTGCTGCTCTAGGATCCCTCAACACGCCGCAAAACGACGACGACGCTCCCGAGGTAGCCGTCTCAGGTCGTGGCTCCCTTGTACTCCGCGTACAGCCAGATGACAACTCGTGTCTTTTCCGTGCACTGGGATACCTGTGTATGCGCTCAATTGATGCAATGGAAGAGATGCGTGCCATCATTGCGCAAACAATCCAAGATGACCCTGATACGTACTCTGACGCTGTCCTTGGCATGAGTCGCAATGCCTACTGCGCCAAAATGAATAGAGCAGACACTTGGGGCGGAGAAATCGAGATTCAGATTCTTTCTCAGTACTTTGGTGTGCAGGTGGCAAATATCGACTGCAAGACTGGCAAAGTCTATCGCTACGGCGAGGACTTTGAGCAGCTCATTATCATTGTCTATTCGGGTATACACTACGACGCACTTGCCTTGTCGCCCTTCGCCAATGCACCGCCAGATATGGATCAAACACAATTCTCCAGGGCTGAGCAGCCTCTAATCGAAAAGGCAGCGCAGTCTTTGGTAGACGAGTTGAGGAGGCGGCACTACTTTACCGATACTGCTGGCTTTGCTTTACGCTGCAATCAGTGTAGTACAGCCTTGAAAGGAGAGAAAGAAGCGCAAGCGCATGCAAAGCAAACCGGGCATACGCAGTTTGGGGAATACAACTAATGCGGCGTCGTGGATGCTCAAGTTGGTCGTGCTTGACCTGCTGACCTGCTGGATGCTGATGGGTAATGATCATTGTGATGCTCATTGATTATATGAATGGTCACTTTCAGAATATTCGGAGCCAATTTGTGTTGTCCAATGAGCACTGCGAGACTCAAATTTGTAAGCCCTTGAGAGCAATCCATCTGGAAGTGATCCTTTCGTACGTGGCATTCGTGATCAAAGTGCTGGCTCACCACAGCTGGGCCTTGCCAAGACGACCTGCTCCTCCTTAAGTGACTTTCTCTCGACAGCAATAGCACAGAGGAAGGTCAGGACACTCAGCGCTACAGCCGTTGCAAACAAGACGTGCATGCAGCCAACGTAGACACCGAGGACTGCGTTTCGCTCATGCTTCTTTAGCGTCCAGATGACATTGGCATCCCGCTTGATCATCTCCGTTAGCTTTCGTCCCACAACAGGCGTTAAGCGAGAGCCAAGCAGTGTGTTGAGAATGTTGCTCGATGCAGAGATACCAACAATTGATCCAACTGCTCGAAACAAGTAGCTCATGCCTGTTGCAGATGCCATTTCCTCCGGGCGTGTATTTTTGAGAAGAGCAATCAGCGTTGTTGTGAGGAACCCTCCGTATCCAATTCCACAGGGAATCAAAACCGTATATTGCGCAAAGAGACTGCTGTGCGTATTGAGCGAGTAGACGTACGTCGTACCAAGAATCAAAAGTCCCGAGCAAATCAACATGAATCGATAGTAGCTGCCATAATATGTCATCAAGAAGCCAATGACCAGTGATCCACTGCTTCCAGCTACTGCGCCCGGAATCAAACGCTGTCCGGCACCAGACGCAGATAGGTGCATGGTGGCTCTGTAAAAGAGCGGCAGCTGGAACAGCAAGATGAAGTAGCCTGTCGTCGAAAAGAAGTTGCAGATCGAGGTAAGTATTGGTGTACGAGCCTGCATAAGCCGGACAGCCAAGATGGGATCCGAAGCAACATTCTTCTCCACCAAGATGAACGCAATTGCAAAGATGACAGAGCCTGCCATGAGCGACAAAGGGATTGGTGAAAGCCATGCCACCATGTTACCTCCAATGTTAAGGCCAATAATCAGACAGCTCACGGCAGAAACCAGCGTTGCGGAGCCAATGTAGTCTATCCGCCGCACACGCGCTTGCCATGTAGCCGTCGTATCGTGCATCGGCTCTTTGACAACGATAAGGCGCCAAATCATCAGCATTGAGAGGACAATCACAGGCAGTTGTATGCCAAAAGCCCATCGCCAACCAGCAGTACTGTCTGCAATGAGTCCTCCGATCGGCGCTCCTAAAGAACTGCCGGAGCCAAAGATGATATTCATCAAACCTTGAAATATGCCTCGTCGGCGTACTGGGACAAGGTCTGAGAGGATGATGACACTTACAACGTTGAGCCCGCCGCCACCAATGCCAGCTATGAGGCGTGACAAGACGAGAGACCACAAGTTCCCGCTTAGTGCACATCCAAGAGTGCCTATCCCAAAGACGGCATTGGCGAACAATAGACACTGTTTGCGACCAAAGATATCACTCAAGCGTCCATAGAGGGGTTGAAAGGCCGTGTTTGACAAATGATACGCCACGGCGACATACGCCATTTGATTCAAGCTATTGAACTCGGCTCCAATGGTAGGCCAAATGGCAGCAACAATTGTCAGATCAAAAGCAGCGAGGAAGGTACCACATGAGATGGCAGCGATGGTGAGCGCGAGACGCCGCGATGAAATGCCTTCAGCTGTAACTGAGACTTCTGTTTGGGGAGAGTCATTGAGAAGAGGAGTAGTCTCTGACTCTTCAGAAGGTATCTGTCCACGCGAGCGATGCGTCTCGACATCTGCAGGGCTCATCTATGAGACTGTAGATAATACTCCCCTGTGCACATAGGTGGTGCAGCTGCTTCGTCCTGCTTGCGCCTCGGGCTGACTCAGCGTGGCGAGCGACAGATCTGGATCTCGGCTATTCATGACAGAGCAGTCACATCTAGCCTCGATCAGTACTGAGCGATTAATGAATATATAGAAAAGACAGGCGGACCAACAGCTTCTAGTGTTCCGGCTGTATGTTTTTGGCAAGAAGCAGGCTCAATGGCTTCCTGGCTTGCTCGAGCGAGGCTGAGTCGTTGCGACGATCAAAGCGCGCCCACGGATGAGGCATTTTCGACCGCAACAGCCAGACATGCAGAGTGGACGAGGACAAAGCTGCGGCCTTTTGTCGAGCGAGGAAGACTACAAGACAGAAAGGGCCGGCCCCTTCTCGACCATGTTTGTGAACGTGACAGACTAGAACTCCCAGAAAGAAGCCTTTCACAACCTCCGAGCACCCTCCCTCGGCCTTCTCTTTGTATTTGACTACTGGTGCAAGCATTTTCAGATCATGGGCTCCAATCACGATCCGCTTAAGTCTGCCGTATTGCTGAAGTACAACAAGCAGACTACGTTCCAGTATGGTGTCTTCCTTGTTGTTGTCATGTTCTTCTTCATTGGCACGCACTGGATTGATATTCTCGTTCGACCGCGACAATCAAAGCTCTCTGGCCCTATTCGTCTAGTTCGCCGGATCACACTTCGACAGCTTCGGGTTTTTGGCTTCACCTTACCATCCAATGGTCATTTGGCTGTGTCTCTTCTCTTTATTGCTGCTCAATTCTTCTTTTGTCTGTGGAACTGCTCACTTGCAACACCATACAAGGAGCTGTACAAGCGCGTTGGCTGGATCTCAATGGCCAACATGCCGCTATTGTTTCTGCTCTCCATCAAGAGCAATCCACTTGGCAAGCTTGTTGGGCTGAGCCATGACAAGCTCAACATCCATCACCGCGTTGTCGGGCTCGTCACCATCATCGAGGCTTGGGCTCACACATGGATCTCCATCAAGTCCATGTACGCTCAAAATTATGTTTACTACCTCGGTAACAATGACCAAAGCATGGGCTGGATCAGTATGGCGTTTTGGACAATCATCCTTGTAACTAGCTTGAAACAATTCCGGGAGCGACACTACGAGTGGTTCTACATGCTGCACGTCATCAGCATGATATTGTCTATTGCCTTCTTGTACCTGCACAACTACCGTTGCGAGGGCTTCTCGATTGCAGTCATTGTCCTTTGGGTTGCTGACCGCCTCATTCGATTCGTTCGCACGGGTTGGTACAATCGCTCGTTCAAGCAGCACAAGGCCAAAGTCTATTGTTCCGCGGACGGCAGCATCAAGCTCTCTGTGTTGCGTCCAGGATTCAAGTGGGAGCCAGGATCGCACGTCTTCTTGTCCCTACCTGAAGTCAGGCAAATGCAATCCCATCCATTCACCATCAGCAATCTGTATGTGGATAGCAATACGCCAATGATATTTGCTTTCGATGCATTCAACTCCTTCACGCGGGACGTAGCTGGTGCTTCACTCCATGGTAAGCGCGACTTGATTGCCACGGTCGAGGGCCCGTATGGCCACATTGACAAGCTGTCTGTCTTTGACCGCGTCTTATTTTGCGCCGGTGGGTCTGGCATTTCCTACACGCTGCCAATTGCTATGAGTTTGATTCAGAGCGAGCTCGGCAGTGAAAGTTTGGATCGGTCAAAAGTGAGCTTCTTGTGGTCGTCTGCGAAACCTGCTCGATTCCAGCAATTTGACGCCGAGCTTGCCATTTTGGAGCAAGCCTGTAAGGTTGAGCTGTACAACACGGGCTGCAAGTGCTCAACCCCGCCTGGTAGTGCTCCTATGAACAAGGCCTGCTGCTGTGTTCAGCGCCAAGCCTCCTCAACAAAAGGCGAGATCTTTGAAGTGTCTCAGGATGAAAAGGTGCCGGTCATGTCGGAATCGTCTTCAAGCAGCTCTATCGATGAGCGTCGCCAGTGGCTGACTGACAAAGTCATCCGGTGCCGCCCGGATCTGCATGCGCTGGTGGGCTCCTTTGTAGCGGATGCCTTGCCTGGTGACAGATTGGCTATTGTGGGGTGCGGCCCCGAGGATATGGCAGCTGCGTTGCGGGCTGCAGTCAGTGCGCACATCTCTGTGGGCGGGCCTGCCCTGGATTACTACGAGGAGCGATTTGCATGAGCTGTCCCTGGAATCTTATCTATACGTGTATACTGAGTATATTGGCATCCATCTACTGCATGATCAGTGATCTGGCCCCATCATGTGCCTGTCCTTGGCTCTTTCCCTGCTGCACAATGACGCTGCCTCGTACTCTAATTTCTCGCTGGCCCTGAGTGTCAAAATAAAACAACAAAGCACAAGAAGGCACAAACATATCCTCCCCTTGGCAGAGACTCCTGGCATCCTCTCCGCGCGCTGGCATCTTCAAGACGGAGACAACGTAGCCTCTAGCTGACATCTCGCCTGTTGCTTAACATGGACAACGCAGCAACGCAGCCAGGCACATCCCTCCAGCAATTCCTCACGTCCCTCGTCGTCTCCCTCTTCATTTTTGCCGGTACGACGCTGGTATTTGTGCTCCTCCGAAAGCGTATCTTGCGCATCTATGAACCAAAGTCCCATGTTGCCATCATTCCAGTGAGGCGACAGACGAAGCCGTTGCCAGCAGGGCCTTTCAGCTGGGTCAGTCCCCTTGCAATGCAGACAGACTTGGCACTGCTTGCTAAGGCTGGGCTCGATGGCTACTTCTTCCTGCGCTACCTTAAATTTATGGTAGTCATCACTTTGGGAGGTTGCGCCTTGTTGTGGCCTATCCTGCTGCCTGTGTATGGAACAGGCAAGGCAGGCTCCAAAGGCATGGATAAAGTATCCATCTCCAACATTGCCGGCGATGAGGGACGCTACTATGCACCTGTGCTACTCTCTTGGCTCTTTGTTGCTTTCGTTTGTTTTGGCATCTTTCGTGAACACAGGCACTACCTGCAAGTGCGCCAAGAATATCTTACTTCTCCAGGACACGCAGAGTCGATGCAGGCATGCACTGTGCTGGTGACACAGATACCGGCCGCATTTAGGTCCAAGACCGCCTTGTCTTCTGTCTTTAGTGGCTACCCGGGCGGCATTCGTCACATCACCATGAATAGGAATGTCGAGAAGCTCGAAGACCTGGTGGAAGAGCGCAGCAAAGTAGCCCTAAAGCTTGAAGCTGCTCAAATCAAGCTCATCAAGACAGCCATCAAAAACAAAGGCAAGGTCAACAAGCATGACGGTAACGAGGCAGGCGAAGGCCCAGCTAGACAACATGTTCCAGCTGGTAAGCGTCCTACCCACAAACTCGGCTTCTTGGGCATTCTTGGACAGAAGGTAGACACGATTGACTGGTGCGAAAGTGAGATACACAAGCTCAACCGAGACATTGAACAAGGCAAAGCAACCATGGACGAGCAACCCATGATGAACAGCGCCTTCTTGATTTTTCACAACCAGACGGCCGCCCAGATGGCATTACAGACCATCACTCACCGCGATCCTTATGCCATGCACCCACGATACACTGAAGTCGCTCCTCACGATGTCGTTTGGAAGAACATGAGTCTTACTTGGCAGCAGCGGCTTATCAAGTCCTCAATCGTGACTGCATTTGTCACTGCTCTCATCTTGCTCTGGTCGGTTCCTGTTGCCTTTGTTGGAACATTGTCCAATATTGACTACCTCACAGACAAGGTCACCTTTCTTCGCTTCATCAACAATTGTCCAGAGGTACTCAAGGGCCTCATCACAGCATACCTGCCAATCGTCCTCCTGGCTGTGCTGATGGCTTTGTTACCAATCATCTTGCGACTCTGCGCCAAGACTGCTGGCGTTCCGACAAGATCGCTCATCGAGTTTTCCGTCGCCCAGTACTATTTTGTGTTTCTTGTCGTCCAATCATTCTTGGTTGTTACTGTTGTCAGTGCTAGTGTAGCTTCCGTTACGGCCATCATCGACAATCCCTCTTCAGCACCGTCTCTGCTTGCTGAGTCGCTGCCAAAAGCATCAAACTTTTACATCGCCTACATTCTACTGCAAGGATTGGCCATCAGTGCTGGTGAGTTGGCACAAATCGTACCCCTGGCGCTCTACTTTGTTCTAGGTAAGCTTCTTGACAAGACGCCCCGCAAACAATTCAATCGCTACACAACGTTACGCAACGTCGGTTTTGGTACGCTCTTCCCGGTCTACACCTTCCTCGCTTTCCTCTCATTGGTCTTTTCTGTCATTGCGCCAATTCTACTCTTCTTTGCTGCCCTTGCTTTTGGTTTATTCTATTTGGTCTACAAGTACCAATTCCTTTTCGTCTACCAACTCGATGTCTCAACCATGGGCAGACTTTATCCTCGAGCATTACAGCAAACGCTCGTCGGTCTTTACTTTATGGAAGTCTGCATGATTGGTTTGACGGCTGTTGGCAAGTCCTATGGAGCCATTGCCTTGTCCGTCATCATCCTTGTTGCTACTGCAATCTTCCACATTACCCTCAACAATGCATTCGGCCCGTTGCTCGATGCCGTTCCTACCGCGCTCATTGGCTCGCATGCAAAGGAGGATGGAGCAGGAGTTGAAGGTGTCGGTGCTACGTTGAGTGCCTACGATTCACATCGTTCGGAAGAAAAAGGCGATCGGGCATCCCTCACGGGACAACGTTCTGAGAATGTCTTTGATGAAAAGGCTTACACGCATCCCGCTTTACAAGCACAACGACCTGGTATTTGGCTGCCTCGTGATGGACTGGGTATCTCAGCTGATTTGGCACGAAAGACCCACGAGGGTGCTGGCATAGAATCTTCTGACGCGGGTGCCTCGATTGACGACAAGGGTCGTGTCACTTGGGATGGCAAGACGAATCCACCAGATTACGACGCCTCGCAGCGGGACTACGAGCTGTAGAGTCACGAATCTTTAGTCTTCCAACTTCATTCGTCTAAATAGACGCTAATCGTAAACTCAATTTCCATTCACCGCTTTAACGATCCGCAGACGACACTGAATTCTACCGTGCCACGCTCAAGGCCGCCTTTCGTAACGATAGCATCGAGATCTAAGCCTCGCAGAGTCCTGAGGATCCATAGGTTTGACCGTGTGGCTTCGCGTACGATCAGGGAAAGCTTGTGAGCCAGCTCACGCCAAAAATATCGTGCGAGATTGGCACTGTGATCAAAGGACTGTTCGAGCAATTGGTGTCTGCTCGCCGCCGGTAATGCTGCTTCCAGTTGTGCAATCTGACCGGCTGATTCAAGTAAACTGGCAAAGAGCGTTTCTAATCCAATACCAAATTGTTCGACTGCCTTTGCATTGTCTGTTGTTTGTAGACGCCGTATAGACGGCGAGACTTGAAAAGCAATCTTTGCTTCTTGAGCAGAATGATCGATTTTCTCCTTGGTGGTGTTTTGAACGAGCTTGAAGAGCTCAGCCTGGTCCAGTAACGCAAGATTACTCAGCGATATGGAGAGATATTTGAGATTCGCAACATTGGCTGATAGCTCACGAATCGTTTGAGCCGTCTTGTCCGTCAGTCTTGTCTGTTGTACCTTGACGAGATCAAGCTCTGCTAGTGCTGGTGTCGCCTTGGTTAGCAGGCGTACCTCAAGAAGCGCACTTGAGCGGGAAAACGCGTCTTTACAGCCGTCAACAACTTGTACCTGCTCGAGGTAGCCAGTAAGCTTCTTGAGCAAAGCCATGGTAGCCATCATACTGGCCAATGAATCGTACAGTGGTTCAGCAGCTTCATATGGCTCCACTACTTTCTGCTCGAGCTTGCCGTAGCTGGTCTCCAGCCTATTGAGGTCGGCTTCCAGCTTGGCAACATCCTCACTTGTAGCTGCAGCCTTTTCCGTCCTTTCGAGAAGCGCTTCCCAGTGGGTCTCTACTTCTTCCTGTTGAGCACGTTCTACCTCTTGCAGGTCAAATTTGAGCTTGTTCTCAGCAGAGGTGAAGTCAAGCTGAGTCTCATCCCTGTCGTTCGTGGCAAGGATGAGCTCATTGGCATAGTTGTACGGATCAAACTCATCAGCAGCAATCGCATCGTAGTCTACATAGCTCGGGCCGCTCATGGCATGTCTCTGGCTGGTGCTTACGCTGCTGCTGTTCTGTTGAATCCGCTCCTTCGTTGTCTTCTGTTGACAAAACACCACACGCACAGATCTACTACACCTCTAGCTTGACAAAAACAGCATTGGCATCAATAAAATATGGATCATCGACCCGTACAGCTCAGCGCAGCAGAGATATGGGATACTTCTAAGTGTATGCGCATCTTACGACCACTGAAACTCAAAATTATGGCGTTGCAGCGAACCCTGACTAGCTCGCGGTCAGTCATTGACGGCATGACCAGCTGGAAGGACCTCTCCTCGACGACGTTCCGGCCGCCTAGTCATAGCAATGCGTCTGATGACTTTAGCGACGCCACGTATGGCATGCCAAAGGCGCGTATGGTCAAGTACGGTTCAAGGAAAACTGGTAATCGGAAGGCCTTTGTTGATAGCGTCGCAACACCTGAAGACTTGATTCATAGCTTGCGGGCTAGCATGCCGCCTCACCTATCTGCGGCATATGTCGGTGTGTATGAAGCATACAAAGGCATTCTCGAACGTTCGAATCAAGTGGTTGCGCGGCCAAGTCTCGCAAGTCGCGCGGCATCGGCAGTCGGCAAGTGCATCGTCCTAACTTCTGAGGATGTTACAGATACACCTGTTGAGGCTGATGAATGGTATGAAGCGACACCGGCGCATCTCAGAACGGCTACCATGATTGGCCAAGCATGTCAGACAATCGTAAGCCATTCCGAAATGCTTGCCCCCATCATGCCTGCCATGGCACTCTGTACAGCTCCACATCCTCTTGCGTGTGAGATGCTTGAAGGCTTACTGTCAACTATCTCGTTCACAGGTTGCAGAAAGGTCGGTATGCTCGCTTTGCAACGTTTGACGGGTCAGCTGGGCTACCCGCGGCTTCTGCAACGCCATTTCGCACAGCGTTTCTGTTTATCCTATTTCAACAGTATCAACATACCGCTGCTGACGATGCCGCACCTCGACGGGCCTCTCGATAAAGACACTTTTGCCTTATACAAAAAGATGGTACAAGCCGGCTTTGATGGTTGCAGGTACAGCAAAGATGATGAAGCGAGAGAAGCCATTACTTCCACCCTTGAGGAAATGGCAACACGCACCATTCAGCATGGATGTGAGGCTGTCCTATTGTGCATGGCAAACTTGTACTTGAGCAGGCCACAGCGATCAGGCGAGTTTGACGAATTTCAGGTCCTTGGCATGGCACATCAAATGGCACTTCTCGAGCATCAAGCCAATTCGCAGACGCACTTGGTTTCTCTTCAGACGTGCTTTAGGCGTCTCTCGCACTGCCCAAAAAAGACACAGCACGTTGCTTCGATGGTCAGTCTCTTTAGTCAGGACCAGCTCGTCACGCTTGCAGAAATGTTGGTGGGTCGTGTCGATCAGCTCGCAGTGCTTCTTGCGTACGAAGCAGCAAACCAACATCAAGGCGACTTTGTGAACTGGGCAAATGAGGTCGAGCGAAGCGTCATGGAAGCGAGAGCCGACAGCACTGCCGGTCGCTGGCGATATGAGCCATTGCTAGATTCTTGGGTCGCAAGCACACCGGGTGTCAAGAAGATTAGAGGTCTTCAGCAAAGCAAACATAGCGAGTTTGATGCGCATGAAAGTACAGATGAGACAGATTACGAGGCCGATACTTCTCAGCACAACTTTGTGATCTGGGATGGCAATACAGATGAAAAGGATCTCATTTCGCCCTTTCAAGCGGCCATCAAGCCACTCGATTTGCATGACTTGTCTGCACGCCGTCTTCAAGACCGACAAGCATCCGCAAAGGTGCTCAAGCGATACAAGCAGCTTTCTTATGAATCTTGCGGGATGTCGCCGCTGGTGAAACGCACTCAGCAAGGCATAAAACGCCTCTTTGACGAAAGTGACTTGATGTCTTCGCCTATACAAATCACACGCAAGCGATCACGCATGCATGTTGCCAAAGCCCTGCCTGTATCAGATGATCCTACGGACACGTTGTTTCCTCCAACGCAACACCCGTCAAGGCAGAGCCGCAGTCGGCCGGATGTTCTTGTGACTTTCCTTGACTCGCCACCAAAGGCACGAGAGATGCGAGCGCCAATGCGGGAGCTCAACAACCTCAAGAGCAGCTTCTTGTCCTTGAGACGCAGGAAGAACGCTGAGGAGCCACGGCGACTTGCAACTGCTACCAAAACGCCTCTGAGACAAGCGATCAGGTATGAGCTGAGCAGTGACGAGGAAGACGAGGTCATTTGTCCTCTTTCTGAAAGCGATGAGCTTTCACTCTTGTAAATTACATCATTTGTCGTTCCGAGGGGCTCGATCCTGCTATGTAACCTTGATCAGTGACCAAAAACCACTCAAGCAAATGCCTCGTCAGATGTTGACTGTGCTGTTGCATGCTGCTCTTTCTATCTTCTCTTCTGCTTCCCTTTTCACGCTATTCTCTCCGCTGCTGGAGCCGTACCGTAAAGTGTAACTAGTCTATTTTGAGGCTAACGAGGCAGTCGCTACGATCGCGCGACCGCCTGAAGCAATTCCATGGTATGCGCCGGTTCTTGTCAGGCTTGCTGAAGTCCTGTGGCACTCGCAATTGTCTGATGAAGGTAAGTTCATCTGATACCCGAGAGCAACTTACAGCAAGGCGATATCGTACGATTAGCAATTCTTGGCAGAGCAGGTTGGGCGTTACTGCTATGCATATGCTACAAGATCCCAATCTGGGTCACGACAATGTGTATTATGTGTGAAGTATTTTCACTCGACGTGCCATATCGACTGCTTTATGGTGCGCATCTCAAGCGCGACTCGATGAGACACTGGCGAACCGAACATCTAGTGCAAGCCTGCGCTGGAAGCTGTGCCCTAGCAACCGCGCTTTACATTGCCTGGGGCTGTTTCCTTTCCCCTTTCATCATCATGCACTTTGAAGAGATCAAGTCAGTTCTGCTGCCTTGGCCTATCATACTCGCAGTAGCCCTCCTACCAATCTCTTTGCTCTTGCGAGCGCACCTGCATACGGACGACGTTGGAGCGCGTACGGCCAAGATCATCTGTGCGAGTCTGCTTTGCTCTGGCGCAAGTATTGCCATGACATGCCCTGCAAGCGATATCAGAGGCATTCTTGGATTTTTATGCACATGGAACCTCTGCCTGTGCGCGCCGTGCCTTGTCATTGCATATTTGAAAGCGTAGGGCCAGTCAATCAGCTGATGGAATAATCTTCGCCTGCATCAGGGCCTTTCCATGGACTTGTCTGCATGCCTCCATTACGCAATTCCCAGACATCCTCACTGTTTGGGCCTGAGCGAACGCGCTTGAGCAAATCAATCTGGCGACGACGCAACATGGCTTGCTCCCCTTCCTCGTCCGTCATCCGCGTGGATATGCACCACTTGAGATCACGCCAGCGCTCACTACAATCCTTTTGCTCGCCGTAGCGATACCAGTTTCTTAGCTGCGACTTTGGTGTGTAGCACATGAAGAATTCATCAAAGTAGTACTGTAGCGAACAAGGTTCAGCATCAGATAATGTATTGCCAGATGCAGCTGATCTGGGTGTAGAGGATGTTGCGTCTGTGCTGCGTGATGCTTGTGCAGCACCTGTTCTTCCGGCCTTTGTGCCTGGAGATGCACTTGCGTCTTCGAAGAGCTTCTTGATTTGCTCTTCAGTCATATCATCGTCGCCAGACGGCCGCGAAAGGCTTGATCTGTCGAAGGGCCACATGTAGGAGCAGTGTGCGTCCTGGCTATGTGAGCGGCTTCATTTTGACGTCGCAGATTTTCGCAGATTAGACGACACACTACACACAGACCTGACTGATCTAGCGCCATGCCAGTTGTCACGTTAGACAAGGCCGATCTCTATGATCGATTGGGCAAGCAGTACTCAAAAGAAGAATTCGACCAGCTATGCTTCGAGTTTGGTATCGAGCTGGAGGAGGACGTAAGTTCTGTACAGTACGGATGTTTTTGCTAACAGATGCAGTCGGAGGACGAGCCACCTGTACTAGTTGACGGCGTTCCAGAGCGGGCGACACTCAAGATTGATATTCCAGCCAATCGATATGATTTGCTCTGCTTAGAAGGTATTGCTCTTGCGCTGAACATCTTTCTCGAACGTGAAAAGGTGCCCCATTACAAGCTTGTGGATCCTCCTACTGGCAAGCATGTCCTGACGATACACCCTGAGACAGAATCACTTCGTCCCTACGCAGCAGCGGCAGTTTTGCGTGGCGTCAAGCTTGACAAGCGGCGGTACGAAAGCTTCATTGCACTACAGGACAAGCTGCATGCCAACTTGTGCCGTGGTAGGAGCCTTGTTGCTATTGGAACGCATGATCTGTCAACTATTCAAGGTCCATTCACATATGAGGCGCCTAAGCCAGAGGATATCCAGTTTGTTCCATTAAACCAGTCCGAAGAGATGGACGGGAACCGTTTGATGGAGTTTTACAGCGGACATCGAATCTTGTCGAAATTCTTGCCACTCATCCGCGACAGCCCAGTATACCCAGTCATCTATGATGCCAACCGGACTGTTTGCTCGCTGCCGCCCATCATCAATAGCAACCACTCTAAAATCACCCTCGACACACGCGACATTTTCATTGACTGCACGGCAACGGACAAGACAAAACTTGAAGTTGTGTTGAATATCGTGGTGGCCATGTTTTCTCAATACGCTGAACAGCCATTCACTGTTGAGCCAGTGGAGATTCGATCTGAGCACAACGGCTGTTCCCGGACCACGCCCTCTATCGCAGCTCGCAAGCATATGGCAGAAGTCTCATATATCAATTCATGCACTGGCTTGAGTCAGTCCCCTGAGACGATCTGCAAGCAATTGTCACGCATGTCTATGGAAGCCGTTGTGTCTGGCGACGATGCAGTGGAAGTCTCTGTGCCTTGCACGCGTGCCGATATTTTGCACCAGTGCGATATCATGGAGGATGTGGCGATTGCCTATGGCTACAACAACCTCAAAAAGACATTCCCCAATGTTGCAACAGTTGGACAACCGCTTCCCCTAAGCAAGCTCACCGATCTTATTCGCAGGGAAGTGGCCATGGCCGGCTTTACTGAGTGCATGCCGCTCATTCTCTGCTCGCGCGAGGAAAACTTTAGCTTCCTTCGCAAAACAGATGACTCCATGGCAGTGACATTGGCGAATCCTAAGACAATTGAGTATCAAATTTGCCGGACATCGCTTTTACCAGGCTGTCTCAAGACTATTCGAGAGAATAGGAAGCACGCGCTCCCCATCAAAGTGTTTGAGGTGAGCGACGTTGTCTTTAAGAATGAGGCACTTGAGAGACGTGCCAACAACGAGCGCCACTTTTGTGCTGTCATGGCAGGTCACGTATCGAGCTTCGAAGTCATTCACGGCCTGTTGGATCGTGTCATGAAGATGTTGTCCATCAAACTCATTAATAAGGACACCGAGGAGGCTGGCTATTACATTTCGGAGGGTGACGATGCAACATTCTTCCCAGGTCGCAATGCCACTGTTCATGTTCGTCTTGAACGCGGTCTAGCTGTACAAGAGCTCGGCGTCTTTGGTGTACTTCACCCTGAAGTCATGCAAAACTACGACTTGCCCTTCAGTGCATCTGCGCTCGAACTCAACGTTGAAGCATTACTCTAGATTGGCATCAGAATATCTATCTCTATTGTGCCTTTGCCTTCGTCTTTTTAGCCAAGTCTTGCTGTCGCTTAAAGACCGCTTCTGCGGAAATGCCGCCAAACACAAGTGCCACGCCCACCATTTGCCCCTTTGCAAGTGCATGACCAAACCAAAGAACTGATAGCAGCATCGTGAACATCTTGCGCGTGAGTGTGACGGTGACCAGTGTCAAGCTGCCAAAGTGCTGCAACGTGTAAAAGATGGCCAGCTGGCCAGTGGCACCACAGAGTGCAAAGAGCCCAATGTCCTGCACAATGGCTGGGTGCTGTCTCATAAATGACAACGCAGAGGCCAGCTCTGTATTGCCGAGGGGGGAGAGCAAGTATGCAGAGACGAGCACTGAAGAGAGCAAGTTGAGACCCACCATCATACTTGGACCAGACAATTTGAACATCTTGAACATGGCGTCCTGGGTCGAATTGGTCAGGCCATCGAGTAGCAAATTGACACTCAGCAACAACAAGCCGTACAAAGACTGCTCAGCTGGCGCACCTCCTTTTTTACTATTGCTGGAAGCTGGTGCAAACAGCGTAAACAGGGCAACGCCAATCGTAACGAGCAAGACGACTGCGTACTTGTGTGCTGGGAACTTTTGGCCATAAACAATGACACCAAGGGCCATGACTGGCAGTAGCTTACAGGACTTGCCAAGGATCTGGGTAGGATAGTCGATATACCTAAGCGACGCATAGCCAAATGGTGATGCCAAGGAAGAGGTGATGCTGATAGCAGCAAAGTGCCAAAAAGCCGAAGCAGTTGGGTATAGGGTCTTCCTGAGGTTGTTACGAGCAGTCTTCTGAGTCAATAGCAAATACATTGATCCAGTCAGTGTAGCTGCAAGCGATTGAGCTGTGTTGAGCACAAAAGCAGCACGGAAGATCTGCTTGTCACTTCCATATGGGGTCGTAGCTATCCGCTCTTGCAAGATGGCCCATGACAAATAGGCAGTATAGATGGCAGCAACACAGAAGAGCAGTCGCAACGTCTCCTTCGACGATGCAGACATGGTCCTAATAGCTGATGCAAGTTGTCGTGTAATTTGTTGACGTGGCGCGTTTCAGCTGGACGCGATCAATTCGCCACGCAAACCAAGGCCAAGGATACGCCCTGCGTAGACTACCAACCTTAGAGAACCAAGCTTTCACTTCACTTAAGTCAGAACACAGTACAACACAAGTCCCTCCAGCAGAGAGGTCAAGCTTCTATTTCGCTCCCATGATGAACGATCAACAGCGTGCGCTAGATGCCATGGTCAACGCTAACGCTGAGCCTCTCAATGTTGACGCTAGTTATGCCTATCAAACTTGCTGTATCAGCACTCACGGCCCAAATCGTATATTGATATTGAATGCTCCAGGCGTTCTGCGCAATATGCTAGTCTCCGCTGTTAAGACTTCGTATCGCAAGGGCATTTCAAAAGAAGTGGGCCAGCAAGAAGTGATCCTTAATGGTCGCCCGTTCTTCCCATTCGGCCAAGACTTGCAGGATGGTGTGCGTATCACCTATGCACTCATTCGCTGCATGATTCAGTGCGGTTGGGACATCACTACAGATATAAATCTGAGTTGGCGAACCTTTGATGTCGCCACACTTTATTTCCACAAGTCTGAATCATCTGACTCCAAATCACGGCAGGATGTTGTCGTCTGTGCTATTGACCTTGTTGACCTCAACGGCATACAGGTGATTGATGCACCTGTGGCTCTCGTCAATCTGGTCAAGACTGTCATTCAACAAAGGTGGACTGCAGGTCACACCTACAGCCTAGCTCAGGGCACCCCAGAATTCCGCCTGAAGGGATTTGCCTTCGAGTCTGCATCTTCCTCGCAACTGGCAGGATCGCGAATGCTCCTCGGTACCTTGCTGTCAAGATTGAGGCAGGATGGCTATAAGCTCATTACAACTTGCAATACAAAAGCTACAGAGCACGGCCAGCTGAGTACTTTGATTATCCAGTGTCCCACTTCAGCATTGGAACCCAGTGAGCAGCCCGATGCCAAGTCTCAGCGGCCGGGTACCTTTGCCGAATACACAGATGCAGACTGAGCCATTCTGTGCTCATCTGAACATTTGGTAGAGGCCGTGTGACAGATTATTTTTTGGCCATTATTCAAGCGCAGCGACCGCAAGTCGCGACAAGATACTTCCACAATGGTAGCAAAACGCAAAGCAGACAGCTTGGCAATCTCTGGTAGGGAAAAGGTTGTCAAATTGGAAGCAGAGCTCGAAAATGGACAGGCGTCGCTCAACAATATCGTCCATTTGCTAGACTTGGCGGCGTCAGATGATTTAGATACCCTTGAGCAGGCCCAGCGATCGCTATACAAGGTATTTAAGAGACTCATATCCTTAAACAAGCTCGAAAAGCCAGCGGGAGAAGTGCCGACAATCGTGACGTGGCTACGAGAGCGCTATGGAGAATACACGCGGCTCTTACTCGACTCTATCAACCACAAGAAGGCGACTGTCCAGCTTGCTGCCATTACGCTTTCTTTGCGCTTGCTCAAGGTGGATCCATTGAATGCAAATGTTGGTCAGTTTCCTGTTGATGCGTATGGCAAGATTGTGCGCGCCATTCTGACAGCCCCAAATTTGCATGAATCAACCAGATATACATTTCGCAACGACTACCTTGAGCCATTTGATGATTTAAGGTATTACTTCTATCGAGCCTGCGAGCAAACTGTGCAAGCGACAAAACAGCGCGGTTCTAAACTCCATGTCTGCCGCGACAATAGCATTGGGCTGCTGTCGACGCTCGTCTCTTTTCCAGATAAGGATGACGACCTTGCCAAGTTCTGGCTCACGGATTTGGCTACCAAGCCTAGCTTGCGTGCAGTTTCTGGACACAAGAAGGCCTTTAGTGAAGCTTGGATTGCTGTGCTCAGTTTCAAGCTGACAGAGGACCAGTACAAGGCAATCCTTAATATGATGCACAAACGCATCATCCCCAGGTTGCCAAGACCACAGCTACTCATGGACTTTTTGACAGATTCCTATGATGTTGGTGGCGCCACTTCGCTCTTGGCGCTCAACGGATTGTTCTACTTGATGCAACACCACAACTTGGACTATCCTAAGTTCTTCGAGAAGCTCTATGCGCTATTTGACGCACAGACAATGCATGTGCGCTATCGCTCACGCTTCTTTCGCATGGTTGACATTTTCCTCAATTCCACGCACGTCTCTGCCATGCTGATTGCCAGTTTTCTGAAGCGTATGTCCAGGCTGAGTTTGTCTGCGCCTCCAGCGGCGATTGTAACGATATTGCCATTAACATACAATCTGCTCAAGCAGCACCCATCACTTATGCCGCTCATTCACAACCCGGATGGTGCGGCAGGCAATGATCCATTTGATGCAGACGCGACGGACCCGGAAAAGACAGGTGCGATGCAGTCTTCATTATGGGAATTGCAATCGCATACCATGCACTATCACCCGAATGTCGCGACGTTGGCTAAGATTTTGAGTGAGCAGTTCACCAAGATTGGTTACAATCTTGAAGACTTCTTGGATCATTCCTATACGACCATGACAGATGCTGAGATGCGTAAGCGGCTAAAAAACCAAGTGCCTACAGCGATCGACAAGCCCACTGGTCTGCTCAGCCCTGAGGGGATCCTTATTTGGTAGATCAATCAGAAATTTGCCAAGACTTCTCTAGCTGGTGAAGGAGCCTTGATGTTTGGTCGTATGTCCATAGTGTAATGGCACTGCTTGGTGCAGATTTCAAAAGTGACACGCCAAGACCACGATAAAGGCCTCGAACCCCTTCGCGCGACAAGATACTCGTTAGTCCAGATAAGGTAGAAGTGTAAACTGGAATGCCCTTGATGATATAGGCTTCGCGACTTGGTCCTTGGACTTGGAGCCGTTTGCGTACTACATCTAGCGGGAAAACTGCGGTTTTGGCCAATGTGCCTGCCAGCACGCCAGCAACCGCACTATCCCAGCCCATGCCATTTCGGATGCCCAGAGATTTTGCTGATGGCGCTTGAAGGAGCGTATCGATGGCTTGTCTGCAAGGCTCGTAAATGCCAAATAGTAAACCCATGTATGGCATAATTTGAATGAGACTTGCATTCAAGCCGCGGTACAAGCCACGCACACCTTCGCCTTTTGTGATTTGACGCACTGCCCCGGCAATGGAGTAGTAGAGTCTTGTCTCGCCTTGGAGGGTATGCTTGCGTCCAATGACTTGTGTTGGACCGTCTTGCGCTGCGAAACGGGTTCGTAAGAGATCAAAAGGGTATGTAATGGCGGTGGCGAAGCAGCCGGCACAAGCACCGGCAACAAAGGCATGCGTTGCTGGAGGAGTCGTGCCGATAAAGTTTGGCATGGCAACTGCACAAGCTGCGAGGGCATACTTATATGCCATGAATTGAGACGCTGCATAGGATACATACAGCACCTCTGCAGAGGCATTTCCTTTCCATAAGCCTCGGACGCCTTCTTGCTTGATGATTGTTGTGAAGCCATGCACTATACCATGATAGAGTCTTGGTGTATGCGAGTGGTCTGCCAGAGGCAGCACTGCTACAGGGAATGTCCCAAATGGACTTGTCTGAAGCTGTAGGCGAATCTTGAGAACATCAAGCGGCGCTATAAAGAAGCGCGAAACAAGACCAGCTGTTCCGCCGCAGATGATTGTCTCAATAGCATTATCCTGAGACCTCATTGAGCATGAGCACGAGGTCTAGTGAGAAGCATCAAGCACAGAAAGTGCAGACGTGGTGCGCAAGGATTATTTATGGCATACAAATTTTCGTCTGGGGCGTGCAAGGGGTTCATCACTGCGGAGTCACTTCCAACCAGGCCTCGCAGGGACTTTCCCAGGAGAGCGCATCTTGCTGGTCTTTCTCACTTGCATCGCTTGTTTTCTCGCATCGAGCCGTTTTTGTTCTCGTTGTCCAGGTTGGCCGGCAAGTGTCTTGTCTAGAGCGGGCTCTTCCGGTGCAACTTCGTGCTGTACGCTGCAAAGCTCTTGGTCTGCAGGCTGCGCGGGAGGACACAAGATTTGGTGTCCTTGACCTGATGGAGCAATACGCCGCCGCTTAGCAGGACTATCCACCTTATCATCTAATGCTTCCCTTTTCTCTGCTCGTGGCACCCCAATTGACTCAACACGCACTGCAGGTCTCTGTATCCTTGAATTGGCTGGAGTCTGCCGAACTAGTCTACGCTCTGCTAGTGCCTTGGGTCGCTGCTGCGGTCGTGTTGCTGATTGCACGGGACTACTAATGGCGCGCATACCAGAAAACAAGTTGCGATGCAAATCTGCAAACCGACCGGAAGTGTCTCCTTGCTTGCTGCTTGAGCAGGAAGCGCCTGATCCTCGAAACGGGCTATCTGGGATCTCTCCAATGCGCGCATTGAGTTGGTGTAGAAGGGATTGTTTGAGAATATCGGGTTCAGCAGGGCCTGTGGTGTGACTGGCAGAGGGCGATGCAGAGACAAACGGATCATACTGTAGCTCATCTCGTTTTGAGATTTGCCTTCGTCTCGGGCTGCTGTGCATATCTAGATGAGGTGAGGGTGCTTCCGTGCTGTGTTTTGTGTTTTGTCTTTTTGCTCGTTGCCAAAAAGGCATTCAGATGGGTACCGACGACTACTGCGCCAGTGCGTCCGGGAAGCCCAGGATGGCACAGACAATATACCGTTTGCGCTGAACGGAGTCTTCGCAGTCAGGCCGTACTGGATCCCAGTCTCGTCGCTCACCTTTATAGTTTTGCTCGTATATTTCCTTGACTTCGATGCCCACATCTGCAATGCAGTCAAAGAAGCCAGCTAGCTTTTTGCGGCCTGTATGGAAGCCAGCAATGCAGTGAACCTTGGAGCCTGACGAGCGCCTCAATGTGTTGACCAGTGTCTGTGCGAGATTGGCATGCTCCTCTGGAAGCCATAGACAGTCGGCTAGTAGAATGACATCGAATGTGCCGCCTTGTGCCAAGAGTGGTTCGACAGAGTGGCCCCAAGCGTGACCTACCACACAAACTCCGTCTTGTTCACTGGCGAGCAAGTTGCAGGAGACGTTGTCCTTTAAGTTGGCAAGAATCAAGGCACCCGGGTAATCAGAGAGAGTGACGTGCTTTGCGCCCGCCTTGACGGCTAAGATCCCACAAAGACCAGTACCTGCGCCGAGTTCAAGTACTCGGAGCCCTTTGACTGCTACGAGGCGTGTATCCATCTGTGTCGCAAGCTCTAGTTCAGACTAGCATTCTTAGCAAACTTCTGTTGTGCATTGCAAGCCATACCACCCAGAGATGATGAGCAAACTTATGTAGTTCAGCATCTGTGTCTGTCTTGACGAGCTTCAGCTTAATGTCACTGTAGAGTCAATCTCTGCTGTAGCAATCTGCAGGCCTGGTTACCCAAAGTTTTGTGTCTTATGAGTGAGCTGTCCGCCTGGTTCACCATGAGAGACTGGCACGTCCTCAAAGATGGTCACCAGCGATTCACTCAAAAGGTCCTCTGGTTCAGGCTCCTCATTCATAGTAGCAGCCGACAATTCCTTCATCTGCCAGGTTGAAGTCTGATTTGTATGTTTCCAACAAATTTTGCGACCCGCATGCGACCTTTTTAAGCTTTTCCCAAAGCGACTACAAGCAAAGTGATGCAGGCGCCCATGACCTGATTACAGAGGGCGCAGTCGTTCACTGCCGCGATAGATTCGTCAGCTAATCTCTTATCTTTGCAAAACAGCAAGAACCCGAACGAAACAATGCGCGCGCCGATGGCTGTGACCAGAAGTCAACGTGACAGCGAGCAAGCCGATACCAATACAACACTGTCTCGCCAGCCGCGCAGAGTCCTTACGGGTCAGCAGGAAATTGTTCGATATGCACAACGTCAGACAGAGACATCTGCGTATCTACCTGAGCGACAACGTCGGTTATGGCGAGAGTACGTCGCTGATAGAACTTCCCCCACGGCACGGACTGATGAAGCCCGGGGTGTGCCGCTAGTGCAACCTCGTGGTGCGTATTTTCTTGAAGGCTTTGAGTCAGATATGTCTGCTATGGATGAAATGGAGGGTCGCGAGCAAACGTCTGCACAACGCGGCATCATACAAGAGGACCTCGAGGAGGATGAGGAGGAGGAGGAGGATGATGACAATGAGGCTGGAGACGAATCAGATTCTGATGCATCTGATGAGGAAGAGGGTCCCATCTCTCGTGGGCCTAGATTGCTTCCCTCCCGGTCGACCGGCTGGACAGCACGCAGCATCCAGCAAGATGCATCTGGCTCTCACTCTGCGACGCGGACCGCCAACACTTCTCGCAAAGTCTTGCTCCTTCGACTATTTCGATCTGTGCCTGAACCAAGCAACCGGACAGCCAGACCCCGTCCGCCCTGTTCGCTGCTGAGTGCAGGGTCTCGCTTTTCAGGCTGTCAGTCCTTGTCCATCTACCTTGATCCGCCGCAAAGCCACACCTCTCAGCTACGCGTCAAGGAACAGTGGCTTGTGAGTCTCGAGTTTGAAGCGGTTGATTTTGCAGCAGGCACGGTGTATGGCCGTATGCGTGCGAGTCACGTCCCCAATGCGAGTGTTTCCTCCATTGTTACGTTGTTTGAGGGGGAGATTCTGGATCATCTGCTGACGGGCAAGTGGAACGCAACGGTGGAGACGGATGTTTTGTACTGGCGCAAGCTGAGTCCCTTCCGCTTGATGGAGGAAGGCGAAGCACTGCAGGCGATGGCACGATGCCGTGAGATGTGTCACGAACACGTCTTTATGCGGCTGAAGGAGACTGCATTTGGGGATGCCAAGAGTGCGGAAGCTGGCTTGACAATCAGTGGCTTCTACTATGCAAGTGTGCGGCGGTCCGATGGCAAGGTGGAGGGCTTGTACTTTGACCCTCACTCTGCGCCGTTGCAGAAGCTGCTGCTGAGGCGGGAGGCGGGCCCCTACCAGAGCCCTGCGGTGGCATTCCGGTAGCCTCGAGGGAGTCTGCTCTCATAAGTAGTGCAAGACTGAAATATCTGCTCCATCTGAACATTTCCCCCACCTGCCAACTGCCAAACACAATTTTGTCTTGGCAGAGAAGCGGAAAACCAGAAAAACTGCGCGAAACTGCGCGAAACTGCGGCGGCAGAGCAAGCAGCGGCGGAAAGTGCAGTTTGCTCGTTTCTCTTGGCAACAAAACCTGCTAAAAGAACAAGCAGACCCCCCCGTCTCCTTCTCTCTGCTCTTCACCCTGTCCACCCAGCTATGGCAGATGCACCTACAGCCTGCGCATGGAGGGACTGCCTACAGCACTTTGACAACGCAGAAGACCTCTACAACCACGTCTGCGAAGACCACATCGGCAGAAAGAGCACAGGCAACCTCACACTCACCTGCGCATGGGGAACCTGCACCATCACCACAGCCAAGCGGTACGTTCTCTTGCCCTTTGATCTATAGTAGAACAAACAGCTAACGCATTAGCGACCACATCACCTCGCACATCCGCGTGCATGTCCCCCTGAAGCCGCATAATTGCCACCACTGCAGGCGCTCCTTCAAGCGGCCGCAAGACCTCAAGAAGCACATCAAGACGCATACTGAAAAGTCTGCAGAGTTGCTCCGCACACCGTCGTTGACGCCCGAACGTCAGCATCAGCAAGGCCAGCAGCAGCAGGTGGCGCGCGGAAGCGAACCGGCCTTGTCTGTGCAGGAGAGTGGTGCAGCCTCCTCTATGGGCGACTCGAGCTTGTCGCCACCAAGCAGCGAGGCACTCGGCTTCCAGTCGCCGCGGAGTATGGCATCGGGCCCCTTCACCATTTCACAGCGAACACAGCAGGAGATGATCGAAGAGGCGCATTACCCAAACTTGTATGAACTGGAGCATGGCGGGCATGCACAAACGGAGCAGGGCGCCTACCCAGACATATTTTCCGCCAACAGTGTGCAGCAGTCGCATCCTCTCCCCTCCTCTCGGAAGCGAGCATACCAAGAAGAGGCGTCCATCTTTTTCGAAGATGCAAAACGATCGCGCATGGAGCCCGTCTACAATCCCATCATGGCAGAACGGCTGTCAACGCTTGATAGCTACCTACATGATGGCGGCTTCTTCTTCGATTCTCCTCCACAGCAGCAACAGCCATTCCCTGAAGGCCCACTCTTCAATGATGGAACGCTGACTGCCCTGCAAACAAAACAAGACTTGCTCGATTTCGATGCTTGGTTGCTGCAGCTGTCTGGCACGTTCCCAGGCCAAGAAGGCTTTGAAGATCCAACAGCCGCTCTGTATGCGCAAACCCAATTTTCACCGGGATCCGAGTATCCTGGTCTGCCCATAAAGCAGGATACAATGGGACTGTACCCGACCTTGCCACTCTCGCTGTACCAACCGCCTATGTACGGCGATGCACTGGGTATGCCCTCGACATCGTCGCTGCCCATGCTGGCTGGTGATGCTGGCTTATATGCATCGGGTCGTCGTCATCTCAACCTGGGGCAGTTGCAAGCAGCACGACCTGCGTCGCCTGGACTACGGCTCTCCCGAGGTGCGCCAGAGTCGAATGTACGCGATGCACCTCTTGCAAAACAGCATCCACTCAGCGCAACAGGCACAAGGGAAGACACGATTGCTGAGCGCGTCGGCAAGCTGACCCTGCAAGAGAAGGAAGAGCAGGAGAAGCAAGAGGTGGCGACGCAGGAACGGGTCAAGCGCCATGCAGTCATGATACAACGGCTACGGTCGGCCATTCAGCGGCAGGTTGAGCGGCTCGAAGGGAAGCAACACGTCGCGTCGACTGTCATGGGCGCACGTCCTGCTGTTGCGGTATAGGCTTACTGGCTGTACATATTATGAATGATTTAAAGCAGTTTGCCTTCAGTTACCCTTGTCTTCTCAGTAAGCCTTGACTTCTAAGCCTGACTTTGGCAGCCAGTACGCTTCTATGTGGTGGATATCCTTGACGTCATTTCCCCTGTCGCTGCACGTGCATTGCTCGACACCTTTCAAACTCTATCGAAAGCAAAAAAGGCGAGCGCCCGACGGAAAGCACCAAAGAAGGACGCCGGAATCCACGCTTGATCAAAGTCTTGCGTCTGTGACATTGACGGCAAGCCTTACAACCATGCCCTCCGACACCCATTTCATGCAGCCGATGGGACCGCCGCCGATGCCTCCATTTTCTGCAACAACCGAGGCGCTCCAGTCGCATGCGAATCTAAAGCGACGCAGAGTCTCTCGCGCTTGCGACAAGTGCAGATTGAAGAAGATCAAGTGTTCAGGAGAACAGCCTTGTATGCACTGTACCGTCTACTCGTATGCCTGTACATTTGACCAGCCAAGTCCGAGACGGCGGGTCCATACGCAAGATCAGGTAGACCAGCTTGAAGAACGTGCTTCTCGGTATGAACGCCTGCTTCGGGCCTTTGCGCAGCGGCAGAAGCTGGCATTGACGTCGGAAGACGGCAATTTGCCTCAAAAAGAGCTATTGAGTCTTGAAAAGGCGCTCGACTTATCAGAGTGGCAGGATTCGGTAAGCCCAGATGGCGACAGCCCTCAATATCAGGCCTCTAAAATACAAGTTTCTACCCCTGGCAAGCAGCTCGAGAGTATGATTGACGGTGTTGGTGAGCTACACGTGGATGTTCATGGTCAGACGGAATACCGAGGCGATTCTTCAGGGACACGCTTTACGCACAGCGTTTGTTCTCGTGTCCTGGATGAACAGGGCCTTGCAACGGGCGATATCTACGGAAATGGAGATAGTATTCAACATCATTTGCGAGCCCGCAGCCAGTCACGCCAACGGGATAGTAAGCAAGGGAAAGAGGACGCAGCTGACGAAGCTGACGAGAATATCGAACTCGAGCAAAACGACGTCGTTGCAGAATCTGCTGAAGATGTGGATTTGCCTCCTCGCAAAATAGCAAAGGCCCTGATCAAACTGTGTTTCGATCACGCTTTGGCAGCCTTGCAATTCTTCCATGAGCCTTCCTTCCACAAGGAGATGGAGGTTCTGTATGATAAAGTCGAGGCGGAGGATGATGTAGAGGAAGAGCCATTCTTGCCAGTCTTGTTCGCAACACTTGCTGTTGGTTGCATCTTCTCGAAGGGCGTTAGCGACAAACTCGACATTGATGACCCAAAGTTGCGTGCCTTTCAATACTTTCAGGCGTCCAAGCGCCGTTCAGATCCGCTGACTCGAGCCAATTACTTTGTTTTGCAGACACTCCTCTGTCAAAGTCTCTTCCTCCAGTCGACTGCCAACATGAGCGTGTGCTGGTCGCATCTTGGATTGGCTCTCAAGTGCGCACAGCGCATGGGTATTCAGCGCAATCTCGGACGTGCCTTTCCACCCAAGGAACGTCATTTGCGCAAGAAATTGTTTTGGATCTTGCGCAATCTCGACATGTATTTGCATGCTGTGCTTGGTCTGCCACGCGGCATCGAAGAGGAAGACTATGATCAAGCACCTGCAGAGGAATTAGATGACGAATACCTTATGGACGACGATGTCGTTGGTGCGCAGCCAGTTGACATCCCGTCGACTTACAATGCCGTCAACCAATCCAGTAAGCTCATGACGATTCTCGGACACATCGTCCGTCAAGTGTACCCGATTGGCCGCGAGCAAGGTCGGGCCACGATTTCCCACCAGGCAATTGGTTCTCTTGAGCAAGAATTGACTACCTGGTACAATGGCTTACCGCGCCACATTCGCGAAGAAGAGGAGGCCACACGACTGGGACTCATGCATTGGCGCATCACAACTCTCATTCACTACAGTTACCACCACACGCAGTTCTTACTGTATCGACCCTTTTTACACTATATCGCCGACTCTGGCCGTCCGCAGCATCAGTCTTATGCAATTCGCTGCAAACAAGCAGCTTTTGCGATTCTGGACCTCACGACCCGTGTGTTGGACAATGAGCCACAGTTATTTGGTCACATTCTGACACTGTATGCAACCTTTTTCGCTGGACTCATCTTGTTTTATTGCTTAATTCAAGAAGAGACCGAATCTGTTGCAGGTGATCGGGAAGCGTGCTTGAGGCAGGCTGACATTGCTATTCGCGCTATGGTCGTTTGTTCATCTTGTTCGTTTGCAGCTGAGCGTTGTCTTGAGATTTTGGAGCAGATGAAGAAACAGGAGCCAATTCATTCTGCAAAGAAGTTGAAGCAACGAGAGCATGTCAACGGCAGTGGCTCCTCGGGGTCTGGTTCTGGCAGATCTAGACAGCAGAAGAGGAATAGCTCTGACTCTTTCGGAAACGGGAGTGGCTCCTCGGTCATCCTTTCATCAAGGTCTTCTGAAACATCAAGGACGACCGTCACACCTCGTTCCCAGAACAGTTCTATCGAACCTAGGGGTCGAGGCAACAAGAACAAACTCTCTCTTGCGGGTGCTATGCCGGGACCTGATCCAATGTTCAATCCATCTCAAGCAACAGGCACTCCGAGCAATGAACTCAAAAGGCCCCCAATGCAGTCGCGACTCCATCCCTCCTTTTCCAACTACTCTACGCAACCAGAACCGCAGATGACACAGAGTCAGCAGCAAACAAACGCGCAAGACCAGCAAGTACCAATGGAGTACGATGATTCAGCATTTGCACAGCTCGATTATTCCATGGGCCAATATGCCATGCATGTGATGGGCACACCGCAAACCTTTGATTTTGACGGCGTTTCCGATACGTATCAGCCACATCCGTCTGCGAGAAATCATTTGGGGCAAGAACAATGGCTGGCATACAATGGAGTGCAGATGAATGACTACACGCAGCCTTGGTTGCAGTACGATACACAGCCTGCACCTCAGCAGGACCTCGGGGTACAGGGACAACAGTGGAACGGTCAGGATTGGCCACAGCAAGACTTTCAGCAGGATCAACAGGGAGACTACATGTATAAATAGAGCGGTTTGGCGGATAAATAATAGAATTTAGTAGCACCCATCTGAGCGTGCAAAGGTCGTTTCCACGGCTGTACGTCGCGTGTCATCTCGTCGCGTCCACAAAAAATGCATCAACTCAACGCGCCCGCCACGACTTTTATACACAGATCTCATAAAGGCCATTCAGCATGAGGCTCGGGGGCTGATGCACACTGTCATGTCGGACGAAGACTACGATGAGCTGTTTGGCGATGCTGCTATCGACGAACACGACATTGTGGTGATTGATGACGAAATTGATCCAGTGCGCAGGCTTGTCCAAACCACTCTCGATGGCAGGCGCCTCGAAGAAGTAAGGCCGACGGCACCGCATCCGCGGAAACCACCGACATCTGCTGGAAGTGACATTGCAGCGCAAAATTACGCCAATGCGCGCTTCAGAGACCGACAAGAGCCACCCACGCACCATAAGTTAGATGAAAGCACGATTGGTACCTGGGTCTTCCCGACCAACTATGCGCAGCGTGACTATCAGTTTAACATGATTTCCAAGGCCTTGTTTACAAACGTTCTGGTGGCTCTGCCTACAGGATTGGGCAAGACATTCATCGCTGCCATCGTCATGTTCAATTGGTATAGATGTGAGCGCCAAGAGCGATTGATGATTTACTAACATATAGGGGCACCAGAGTCGAAGATCATCTTCCTTGCCCCCACTAAGCCGCTTGTGGCTCAACAAATTGAAGCTTGCTATCATATTTGCGGCATCCCCTGGCGTGACATTGCAGAGATGACAGGCAGCGTACCGGCTGCAAAGCGTACCTCGGCGTACAAGGAGCGGCGAGTCTTCTTCATGACACCACAAACATTTCAAAATGACCTGCGCAATGGCCTCGTGGATGGCAGGCAGGTCAGCTGTCTTGTGATTGATGAGGCTCATCACGCGACTGGCAGTTATGCCTATACAGAGGTCATCACGCAGATCAAAGCCGTTTCTCAGAGCTTTCGTGTGCTTGCACTGACAGCGACACCCGGAAGGACGGTCGAAGGCGTCCAAGAAGTGATTGACAATCTGCTCATCTCCCAAATCGAGATTCGCAACGACGAGTCACTTGACATTCGTGCATATACGCACACCAAAGATATCGAGACCATTTCGCTGGATCTGGATCATGATATGATTGCTGTGCAAACGTCGTTTGCCAGTCTCGTCAAACACGACCTGGATCGGATCAGGTCCATGGGGGTTGGCTGCACGAGTGATGCTACCAAAATTAGTGCTTTTGGCATTCGAGATGCAGTGAATCGCTTCTGCATAACGGCAAGGGGAAATGGCAACATGAATGCGAATGCCGTCAGAAGCATTGGCGCATTCGTAGCAAGTATGGGCCAAAGCATGACGCTGCTCAATGAACATGGCATGCGACCATTCTACGAGGCAATGAAGGAACTCAGAGCAGGTGTCAAGGGCTCGCAAATGAAGGCGAGGGTTGTCAATTCGCGTGTGTTTAGGGAGATGATGGGTGATATTGAGGAAGCGCTCCAAGATCCCAGCTACACGGGCCATCCGAAGCTGGATTTTTTGAATGGTCTCATTCTCAATCACTTCCAAAGGGCAGCTGAAGCCGGAGAGATGGGTACGCGGGTCATGGTCTTTTCTAGTCTACGTGCATCAACAGAGGTGATTATCGCAAGTCTCAAACGGCATCATCCGCTCGTCAAAGCAACTGGGTTTTACGGTCAGTCCAAGGGCAAGGGCGAGACTGGCATGTCCCAAAAGGAACAATTGGCTACCATCAAGAACTTCAAGGAAGGCGTCTTTAATGTCCTTGTTGCTACTTCTGTTGGCGAGGAAGGTCTGGACATTGGTGAGATTGACATGATTATTTGTTACGATACGAGTTCATCTCCTGCAAGAATGCTCCAGCGGATGGGTCGAACCGGTCGCAAGAGGTCTGGGCAAGTCTTTGTGTTGTGCACAAAAGGCAAGGAAGAGATGGCATTCATCAAGGCCAAAGACGCACACAGGGTGATGCAGCGCAAAATTGAGTCTGGCAAAGACATCAGAATGTCAGCAAAGGTGCCTCGCATTTTGCCATGGAATGTCAATCCAGTCTGTGAGAAGAGGCTGCTCGTGCTGCCAGAAGATGACCGACCAGAGGACCGAGAGCTCAAGACCCTCACCCGAACCAAAAAGCAGAAGAAAGTCTTTTCAATGCCTGAGAATGCTGAGCGTGGGTTTACGTCTGCCAAGGCGCTTGCCAAGAAGAGGGCTGCTCCGTTTCGTCTGGACGACGCCCTGTTTGAGTTGACGCCAAGCTGTGGACTGCTGGATGCTGCAGGCGAGGATGAATTAGAACGTCGTTTCGGGGCCAGTCGAGCATTGGACTTCAATGCAGGTGCAATTTTGCAAGAGAACGGCTGCTTCCCTGATGTCAAGTCGCTCTATAGCCTTGACACGACTGTAAGAATACCACACAGCAAGACTCTGATAGAGCTCGTTCACATGGTCGGACAAGCATGGCGCCCGGCACGGCTCAAGGCTAAATCGGAGCAATGGAAGCGGATTGCCATGCAAGGCCAGCCGCTGCTAGCGCACGTCGAGGATAGTGACGGGGAGTTTGGGGAGGACCGGCCCAATCTGCTGAAAACAAGAGACTCTAATGTGCAGACGAAGCGTCATAGGAAGCAGTCGAGGACGTCGAACCCCACAGGCAAGCGGAAGCATGATAGTGACAGCGACGAATCACTCCTGGTCATTGCCAAAAAGACGAGCGCCAAGGTCATTTCCAATCCACGCGCAGCTGGTAACGTGGAGCACTTGTTCAGTGATCATTCGGACGACGGCATCTTGACGCGCCTGACCATTGACGAAAGTTCCCCCGAATGCAAGAAGCTGGAACGCAAGGTAGTGACCTCCAGTCAACTCGACAGAGAGTCGGATGACGATCTGCCTGATGTTGCAGTGATGCTACAAGGAAACACAAGGGGTCGCCTTACAAAAGAAAGGACGCCCGTCAAGCGACTTGCCCCGACGTTGACAGCCTCGGCAGCTCGACGACGCATCAAAATTGTTCACGATGAGAGTGAGGACGAAAGCGACCTCTGACTCGCCACTGCCCAGGTAGCAGTAGCCCGGCATTCTATGCCTGTCTCTTTGCATACTTATCTTTGTGGTTGGGCCGGCGGTTGGAGGCTGTGCCTGCCTGAGTCTAGGGTTGTAAGGTTATTACCACACGTACATAAAAGCTTATTTTTGCCCCTGGAAATCGAAGGCGGGCATCATTCAGCCCGGATCCCCGGCAGGTGCGGCGGCATTCATTCCAGCGATTTCCCATGGATCGCCCCGACCAGGCTGACCCACGTCCCACGGATGCGATTTGTTTGTGCACGTCATCGGAAGCGAAATTATCCGCGGCTATAGAAAGGAACTAGGGGCCTGCAGCTCAGGCAAGCAAAGGCATGCATGAGTCAAGTAGATTTCTCAGCAGATGGAGCACAAGCAACTTGTTGCATAGCACATGAGTCTTGCTCAAAAGCATGAAGCAGACTAGTGCCTCTGGCGGGCTTGTGGGATTTTGCAGGGGAAGAATGGGGCTTTCTGTGGTCGCTGGGATGGAATTCGCTCCGATATACTCCGGACAACAGTTGCAGGCCAAGGACCTATATGTAGATGTATTCGTTGGTGTCGCGATCGTTGCTGCCTGGTGAGGCCTGCTGCTCTTGTCATAGATCTGGCATCTCTTTTCGCTCGAGGGCTGCTGCGTGATTGGTGGCCGGCAACGGGAGCGGATGTCATGCGATCCGGGCGAGACAACCAAAGCAAAAGGCGCGACTGCGTGTGTCCACCACGGGCTCGCTTGTCTCCGGCGGGCTCATTGAGGCAGCAGACACATGACTCAAAGGCTGAGCAGCTCGACGTATATAGAGGCCGCGATCCCTCCATTGTCTCTCTCATACAATCCACCTCGTTTGACCAAGACTGCGACCTATGTCACTGCACGCTCCTGTGCTAGCAGCTCCCAGGGACCTGGAGACCGGTATTGAACCACTGGGCCCACCTATCGACGAAGCTGCCATGAGCAGACCTCATTCTCCCAGTCGCGAAAACAGCAATGAATCCAGCGACACGGGAACCATTACAGATGACCATGCTTTGGCCCGCACGCAGACGTTCACAAATGCACAATTCGATGAATTGCGACAGACCCTCTCGAAGCGTACGACTGCGGGTGATCCACTTGACCTGGAGCACAACTTCTCGCTCGAGCGTTATGTGCGCTCCATGGTGCAGCAATCCGAGAAGGAAGGCCGAAAGGGCCGTTCCGCTGGTGTGGCCTTCAAAGGTGTCTCGACGCTCGGCAAAGGCGCTGATGTCAGCTACCAGCAGACTATTTTTGATCCCATTATGTCGCTTGTGCGTTTCAAAGAGACCCTTGCATCTTTCAGGCACACGCCCACCAAGAAGATTATCTCGAACTTTAATGGTCTTGTGCGCGAAGGAGAGATGCTGCTCGTGCTCGGTAAGCCCGGCGCTGGTTGTTCCACTCTACTCAAAACGCTTGCTGGTGAACACGGTGGCTACACAAAAGTCGAAGGAGACATTCACTTCAATGGTGTAGACCTTGAGCGCATGCAACGGGAGTACAAAGCCGAAGTGGTCTACAATGGCGAGATGGACATCCACTTCCCTCACTTGACTGTCGCTCAAACTCTTGAGTTTGCAGCAGAGACGCGTGCTCCCAGGAATCGTATTCACGGCTGGTCGCGCAAGGAGTACATCAAAAATATGCGCGACGTGCTTGCCACAACTTTTGGCCTCAAGCACACGTACAACACTCGCGTCGGCAATGACTATGTTCGTGGTGTGTCTGGCGGTGAGCGTAAGCGGGTCTCGATCGCAGAGACCTTGTCTAGTCGCGCTATCGTGCAAATGTGGGACAACAGTACGCGTGGTTTGGATGCCTCGACAGCCCTCGAATATGCCAAGGCACTGCGTGTTATGACTAACCTGGTTAAGTCTACCTGTATTGTCTGCATCTATCAAGCTGGTGAACATCTGTACGAGGTCTTTGACAAGGTCACTGTCGTCTATGCAGGCAAGCAAATCTACTTTGGTCCTGCCGAGTCTGCCAAGCAATACTTTGTTGACATGGGTTTCGAATGCCCTCAGCGACAAACGACCGCCGACTTCTTGACTGCCGTAACCGACCCTAAGGCTCGCTTTGCTCGCGATGGTTACGCCAAGAAAGTGCCTCGCACACCAGAAGAGTTTGAGGAGCGCTGGACCAAATCAGAAGAGTTCAAGGACTTGTTGCGCGAAATGGATACCTACGACAAGACCTTTAAGAACTCGGATGCTGTTGCTCCCATCAAGAACTCTGTAGCGGAAGAAAAGGCCAAGCACGTCCGCAAGAAGTCGCCTTACACCATCAGCTACGTTATGCAGCTAAAGCTCTGTGCCAAGCGCTCTTACCAGCGTATGTTGGGTGACCCCGCCTACATTGCTTCCAACATCTTTTCGTCCATCTTTCAGGCCTTGATTGTCGGTTCCGTCTATTACAACACGCCTCAGGACACAAGTGGGTATGTTTAGTTCTCGCCCTGGCTTTTGCTAACACAAGCTATTTCTCTCGCGGAGGTATCATCTTCTTTGCTATCCTCGTCAACGCACTTTCAGCCTTGGCTGAGATCGCGTCTCTCTATGAACAACGCCCCATCATCGCTCGCCACAAGTCTTTTGCCATGTACCATCCTTCTGCGGACGCCTTATCACAACTCTTGGCAGACATCCCAATCAAGCTGGTTGTGGTGACTGCCTTCGACTTGATCCTCTACTTTATGACGAACCTCGCGCGCACTCCTGGGCAGTTCTTCATCTTCTATCTGTTTACTTTCCTGGTCACCATGTGCATGACGTCTTTCTTCAGGATGCTGGCTGCCATCACGAAGACTGTCGACCAAGCAACGACTCTCGGTGGTCTCGGTGTCCTGGCACTCGTCATCTATACTGGATACCTCATCCCTACCGAGCAGACTGGCTGGGTAAGTGCATTCTAACGATTTTGAAGGGCATTACTGACTGTGCAGTGGTTCCGTTGGATCAAGTATATTAATCCCATCAGTTATGGCTTCGAGGCCTTGATGGTCAATGAGTTCAAGTTTTACGATGCGACCCCTTGTGCGCAGTTAGTTCCATCTGGTCCCGGCTACGGTGCGGCGGCGAATCAAGCTTGCGCGGTCACTGGAGCACAGCCCAATGCCATCACGGTGAATGGTCTCGATTACCTCTCAGTGACATATGGTTATGAGCTCTCCAACCTCTGGCGCAATCTTGGTATCGTTATTGCATTTTGGATCGGATTTTTGGCCATCAACGTCATCGCCACTGAGTTCATCGCTCCAGTCGCCGAGGGTGGTGACGTTGTCCTCTTCAAACGTGGTGGAGCACCTAAGCATCTTGCAGCAGCTGCGGCAGGCAAAGATGTTGGCACTGACCTCGAGAAGCAGAACGAGCCTGTTTTGGAGCACAATCCTGCGGATGATATTCAGGAGTCATCTGAAGAAGTTTCAGATGTTATTGCAAAATCTGAGGACATTTTCACCTGGCAACACCTCGACTATGTGATCCAGATCAAGGGCGAGTCACGCAAGTTGCTCAATGACGTGCAAGGCTTCGTCAAGCCAAAGTCGCTTACTTGTTTAATGGGAGAGTCAGGTGCCGGCAAGACCACGCTGCTCAATGTTTTGGCTCAGCGCGTTGACACTGGCGTGGTGACGGGTGACATGCTCGTTTCTGGTCAGCCACTCGGGCACAGCTTCCAGCGTAACACCGGTTATGTCCAGCAACAAGACATCCATATGGCTGAGATGACTGTTCGAGAATCTCTCCGGTTTTCTGCAGTTCTACGTCAACCCAAGACTGTCTCTCGCAAAGAGAAGCACGAGTATGTTGAGGAGGTCATCAAGTTGCTTGAAATGGAACAGTACGCTGAGGCTGTTGTCGGTACTGCCGGTATGGGTCTCAACGTTGAGCAGCGCAAGCGTTTGACAATTGGTGTTGAACTTGCCGCGAAGCCCAAACTACTCCTTTTCTTGGACGAGCCCACCTCTGGCCTCGACTCGCAATCCGCTTGGTCTATTGTGCTTCTTCTGCGCAAGCTCGCCAACGCTGGTCAAGCTATTCTTTGCACTATCCACCAGCCGTCTGCCATCCTTTTTGAGCAATTTGATCGTCTTTTGCTTTTGCAAAAAGGTGGCCGCACCGCGTACTTTGGCGACATTGGCAAGAGCTCCAAGACCCTATGCGACTACTTTGAACGTCAAGGTGGTGGCAAGTGCGGCAAGAACGACAACCCCGCCGAGTACATTCTTGAAGCGATTGGTGCCGGCGCGACTGCTTCTACCGACAAGAACTGGTTTGAACTGTGGACTGAATCTGAGGAAAGCAAAAAAGTGACCAAGGAGATCGAAGAGATGACTGCCAAGATGCGCAGGGAGCACAAGAACGACGAGGTTGAGAAAGGCGCAGGCAACACCTATGCTATGGGCTACGCAACACAATATTGGGAAGTCACCAAGCGTCTCTTCATTTCCGACATGCGCGCACCCGTTTACGTCGGCGCAAAGCTGGCGCTCAACCTCGTTGCAGGTCTCTTCGTCTCCTTTACATTCTACAAAGCCGACAACTCTGCCCAAGGTCTTCAAAACAAGTTGTTCGCAGTGTTTATGGCTGTGGTCCTGTCGACGTCACTGATGAACCAAATTCAGCCTCGCTTTATCGCCGCCCGTAATCTGTTCGAAGTCCGCGAGATGCCTTCCAAGATTTACAGCTGGCCTGCATTCATGTTTGCCCAGATTGTCTGTGAGATCCCACTCAACGCTGTTTGCGGTACGCTTTTCTTCTTGCCTTGGTACTTTGCCGTCAACTTCCCTAGCGGCTTTGTCGGTTCGGCGCTCAAGGCATCTCGCGGTGCGTACGCTTGGGGTATTCTCATGATGTTTGAACTTTGGCTCAGCACCTTTGCTCAACTGTCAGCATCATTTGTGCCCAATGAACAAACTGCTGCTATTGTCTCGACACTGCTCTTCACCTTTGTGATCATCTTCAATGGCGTGCTTCAACCTCCTGCTGCCCTCCCATCGTTCTGGCAGTTTGCTTATCGCGTCAGTCCCTTCACCTACCTCATTGAAGGGCTCTTCACTGATGTCGTCAGCGGTGTCCCTGTCCAATGCAGGCCATACGAGCTCACGCAATTCACGGCGCCTGCTGGCCAAACTTGCCAGGATTACATGCAACCCTTCTTTGCAAGTGGTGGACTTGGTCAACTTGTCAGCTCAGCCACGGAAGGTGTTTGCCAGTACTGCCGCTACTCTGTCTCAGATGACTTCTTCTTGGGCGTCAACATGAAGTTCTCGCACCGTCAGCGCGACATTGCGCTCGTATTTGCCTACGCCATGTTCAATGCCTGTGCAGCCTTCTTCCTCTTCTGGTTGTTCCGAATCAACAAGTTTAAATTCTTGAAGAAGAACGACAAGAAGAAGGTGGCGAAGGCTAAGCAAGCCAAGACTGAAGCTGGCGACCGTGAGGCTGCAAAATCAGATACTGGTCGCGCTGCAGAGAAGGCTGGGGATATTGGACGGGATGTGATGGGCCAGGCGCACCCTCAAAGTGACATGCGACCTATTGCTAACTAGACTTTTGTTATTATGTGCGTTTCAGAAGCGTTCGAAGTAGACTTTGCAATGATAGAACTAATTAATGTCTCTTTAACGGTCTTTTTGACGCAGCCACCCAGTCGACCAGAGTCACATCTCTCGAATACCAGAGCCTTGCTACAGGCGCCGCACCCTGATTGCAAATCGGAGTTCGGCGCGGATATGTTTCGTGCATTGCTCTCTGTAGAGTGGAAACCCTTTTTTTAGTGCTTACCTGTTCACCACAGCGCCAGGAACACTTTAAAAAGTAATAAAAACTCTTTCCACACTGCTCCAAACTACTTCCTAAGCCATACATATGGACCGTCACAGCAATGGTTGACACAGTACATGTACACCGGATAGACACATACTCTGTGAAAAGATTTGAAGCATTGACGACGAGCAAGTACAAACATTATGTGTAAGAACAAATAACTTGGATAGCTCGCCAAAATTGAAAGGAGCGATGCAGATAAACTAATCATGCCAGGCAGAAGACGCGCTTTGACCATAGAAAAGAAGATGTGAATTGAATTAGTTGGGCTGAATGAGTCGTCAAAGGCCATGCTCGACGAAACGACTGCCAGATGCGGTTAATGAAACTCTTGACGAGTTTCCTTGTGAGGAACCTATCCGGCCTGTGCGTGTGAATGTCGTTGGACTGCTATCCGGCGAGGGTTGTGCATCGTTCATGGCCATGCCTGCACTCAAAGGCCAGGCAATTGCAGCGGAGTCTGAAAACGGATCTTGGCCATCGCTGTTGCCTGTACTTGGTGGCGGCTGGGGATTTCGAAACACAATCGGTGACGGTAATGCGCCTCGTGTGCGTTGACCGGGGAGACCCAACAGTGGCGGTTGTGGCAGATGTTGACCAGACACAACCTGGAAGGAACGTTCGGGCGCGTCTTGACCAATCCCACTTTCACCGGCACTGCCTACCTCGCGTGCTCGATTAGCAGCTGCTGCATTTGGGGTTAACCATGTACTGGCATAGCTCTTTTGCTTGTCGCCCGCCAAGGCTGTTTTACTGTCCCGTTTGTTGAGACGCCGGCGTTTTCGTTGCGAAAAGAGGAGCAAGGCAAGGGCGCAGAGTAGACCAAGGCCACCGACAACGCCAAGCACGCTGCCGAGAATAGTCTTGCCGGTCTGAGAGAGGCCTGTGTTGCTCTCACTCCGAAGGCTACCAGCTGTACCCTGTCCTAGTGTTCCCGCTGAAGAGGATGGCGTGGGTAACGCAGTGAGTGATACAGATGAGCCCGCAGCTACACCAAGATTGTCAATACCATTTGTCATGGTTGGTGTTGCTGCTGCCTCATTACCCTCTTCCGTCGCTGACCCTGCTGAAACAGATGGTTTCCTTAGCCATGGCAGGACTTCGGAAGTATTACGCGCATTACCATAAGTAATATTTTGAATGGTTCCATTGACATTGGTCACGATGAGTGTATTGGTTGGATACGGAGCTGGTCGCGCCTGGCTTGAGACAGTGCTTTGCGTGGTACTTTGTCTAGGTAATGACAGGGAAGCCCGCGAAACAGAAAGACTGGCATTGGATTGACGGCTGCTGGGAGGTTGACTTGGTTGGGAGCTTGCCAAGCTCGATGATGATGACGAGGGAGTAGGCGTGCTGCCATCGACTATATCATCCAGCAGAGGGCTAGCCGCCTTGACAGCCAAAACCCTAGGAGCAACGAGAACAGGTGTCGGAGAACTCGACGGCGATGACTCGCATGAATCTGCCCTGTTCACATCCGTGCACTGTGTATGCGCATGTCGCGTTGGACGGGAAGGATCATGCGTGGTTGTCTCAATCAATTGGCCGAGATCCTTATCGAGATCCTTCTTGAGTGCGCCTATATCAATGCTATTGCGCTTGAGGTTGTGTACCTGGCCTTCTGCTGCTACCCCGTTGTGATTGTGATGAGTGTGCTTTGGTTTCTTGTTCATTGCATTGGTAACGAAAGTTGGTTGTTGTTAGGGTTGCGGCCTGCTATAAAGAGCGTGTTGCCAGTGACGCTGGCGTGTAGATTAAAGAGCGACGGGAGCCTGATGAGGCAGGAGCACTCAAGTACAGAGAGGGACAGAGAGAGAGTGGCAGGACTGGGAGTTGTTGTTGAGTTTCTTTTGTGCATTCAACGTGTGCTGCATGCGACACGACACAACCACACCCAGGACACCCTCTACTGGCCAGATGATGCTGGCACAAGCACTGTCAAGCTGGTAGAATAGCAGCCGCATAGGAAGGCTATGCTCCGTGTATCACGCGACTCGGTACACTGCCTGACTGGGCAAGGCACCCGTGCAGCCATCCACCATGTCAACGCGCTCGATGCACCACCCGTCCAGCAGTGGCAGGTATCAGCAGGCATACAATGTCTCGACTGGTCGCATAGTTCCACAGATCTTCTTGCACTGGGCTATAGTACTGGCGCTGTGGATCTCATCAAACCCTTTGCCGACTTGGAGGAGGTCATTAAAGTCCCTGCCGCGCGACAACGCAACTGTACAGCTGTCGCATTCGGTTCCGGGGCACATCTTGCAATTGGGCTTGATAAAGTCCGTCACGACTACTCCCTCTCCTTGTATAATGTCGAAACGCAAACCGTCACAGGTCAGTACGCAGGCAGTGAAGGCGTTTCTTCTTTGGCATGGGCGCCAGACTCGCAGCACTACCTTCTAGCTGGCTTCAATTACCGTTGGCTACGACTTATTGATCTACGCCAAGACCCCAAGGATGGCTCAGCCATTTCTATACCAACAAAGGCGGCGTTCAACATAACAGTGGATGTACAGGATCCCAATAAGTTTGCATCCACGTATGGCGATACCGTCAGCATCTGGGATCGTCGGGCAAGCACAGGCAAGCCGGAATTATGTCTGTCCACAGACGATACGCAGCGCATCACAGGCCTGCGCTTTGCACCAAGTCATCGCGCTCACCTCGCAGCATTGTGTGAAAACGGCTCACTCAATTTATGGGAATTGGATGATGCAGGAGATGTTAGTCGCTTATCTCGCGCCAACGTAATAAGACGACAGGAAGAAGGCTTACGTGTCAATCGGCACCACGTCGTTAAACGGCAGGACCTTGTTGGGTTTGACTATTGTGAGCGTGCTGCACAATCGCCATGGACATTTCTGACGTTGCATGGAGATGGTAACGTCACGGCAGATGCAATTCAAACCATTAAACCAGCCATGTCGCTATCAAGTCGCGGTGATTTGAGTATGGCCTTTGGCGGCAAGTTGCGTCATACTCAAGCACAAGAAACACCAGCGGCAGAATTACACAAGGAAGATAGTAGTTGCAGCTCGCCGCGCCTAGGGAATCCGTTCTCACGGTCAGAGTCAATGTCTGTTTCGGGATCCGACGCAGAAGTGCCTGCAAAGTATCGCGACTTGTCAAGTGTTTTGCAAAGCGATGTTTCAAGCTGGATGCGACGACGTGCACTCGATAAGTATGAAATGGATGCAGAACGGAACGTTGCACTCGTTCAAGAAGAAAGCTTGCAAACGGTCTGGCGCTGGATAGCTTGGTCACGTCGACAAAGCCTTGCTGGCAAACTTCGCCATGGCAGTCTGGATTTTTGCTATGAGGGGGCCCTCAACATTTGCAGTGGCAGTGCAGGGAGTCTGAAGCGGCCGAATGCCTTGTCACAAGCACATACGGAGAAGTTTTCACAGGCCGTGACGCAAGTCAATAGTCGGCGAGCTTGTGATATCTTGCCAAAATCACTCTCTTCGCTCGGTACAAGACAGCTCGCTTTGACAACGACAGGCTGGTGCTTGACAAATGAAGAATTTGACGTTTTCCAAAAAGATTTGCTTGATAAACGGCAATTTGACAAGGCTGCCTTTTATGCGGTTGCTCAGCACGGTCAAGTGGAGGAGGCTGTCAAAATACTCATGATGGGGGGCAGCATCATGCGCGTTATGTCTGCTGCGATTGCTGGCTTTGTTGCTGCGAATGCTGGAAAGGATGAGGGACAGCAACCGTTCAATATTTGGAAGGAGAGCTGCAAGCGTCTTGCTGTGGAGTTGGATTCTCCCTATATTCGTGCGCTCTTTGCCTTTGTCTCTGAAGGAAGCTGGCGCGATGTGCTGGATGAGCAAGGTCTGACGCTGCGAGAACGCATTAGTATTGCAATCCGCTATCTGAAGGACGAAGAAATTGCCAGTGTTTTGCGGGCCATGAGCAAGACTGAGACGGACGAGGGAAACTTGGAAGGGCTGCTCTTGACTGGTATAACGACCACATCGCTGGATTTACTACAAACCTATGTCGACAGGACGGGCGATGTACAGACTGTGGCACTCGTGACGTCCTTCAAGCCGGAGCTGTATGAAGATCCACGCGTCATGAATTGGGTTGCAGAGTACAAGAATCTGCTCAACAGCTGGGGGCTATTTCATACCCGTTGCCGTCTCGATGTCATGCGGAATCGTCTGTCTCGTGAAGCAGGGGTGACCACACGCCTGCCGCCCAGACAAATCTACGTGCGATGTAACCATTGCGGTGCCAATCTAACGCACCACCGCAGCGATGCAGCCATTGCCTCGCGTGATCATGCAACACACAGTGGGCATCAACAGTCTGGCATGGCTACAAAAGCGACATTATGCCCGAGTTGCCGCAAACCCCTGCCACGCTGCGCACTGTGTCTCTTACCACTTGGAACAAGCCCCGATCAAGATACAGCGACGTGCAGAGTGCAAGACAAGGCACAGCGTACGTTCGACTGGTCGTTGAACTTCTGTCTGCGGTGCAATCATGGCTGCCACTCTGAGCATGCCGTTGCGTGGTTCAGGCAGAGTGCTGTGTGTCCTGTGTCTGGGTGCAGCTGTGAGTGTGATCGATAGCGCCTGCACAGCACTGCTCGTCCACTCTACGCGTCTATACTCTGCTCGTCCACTCTACGCGTCTATACTCTGCTCGTCCACTCTACGCATCTATACTCTGCTCGTCCATTCTACGCGTCTATACTCTGCTCATCCAACTCTACGCGTCTATACTCTGCTCGTCTATTATGCGTCTATACTCTCCTCATCTATAGTCTAGTGTGAGTGCCACGTGACTGTAGCAGTCACACTCCGCCACGCAATGACTCACATCCTGCCTAACCCTGTCTGCGTCCTCTTGAGCTGGAGAGAAGGAAATTCTCTCTCCCAGAACCAAACACTTTCTAGGTCAGTCCCCCCCTTCTCTTGCTCTTCCATCCAGGCAGACACTAACCAGAGCAGCCAAAGTCTTTATTCTACAATGGCACCTAAAGTGAAGAGCCACGTAAATGTCGTCGTCATCGGACACGTCGACTCCGGCAAGTCTACCACCACCGGCCACTTGATCTACAAGTGCGGAGGTATTGACAAGCGTACCATCGAGAAGTTCGAGAAGGAGGCTTCTGAACTCGTAAGTCAACTCCATCTGTGTACTCCTCAAGCCCACATCTGAGGATGCAAAAGAATAAAAAAAGAAAAAAATTTGCTAACAAGCACAGGGCAAGGGTTCTTTCAAGTACGCCTGGGTGCTCGACAAACTTAAGGCCGAGCGTGAGCGTGGTATCACCATCGACATTGCTCTCTGGAAGTTCGAGACTCTCAAGTACTTTGTCACCGTCATTGACGCCCCTGGTCACCGTGACTTCATCAAGAACATGATTACCGGTACCTCGCAGGCCGACTGCGCCATTCTCATTATTGCTGCCGGTACTGGTGAGTTTGAGGCTGGTATCTCTAAGGATGGTCAGACCCGTGAGCACGCTTTGCTCGCCTACACACTCGGTGTCAAGCAGCTCATTGTTGCCATCAACAAGATGGACACTGCCAAGTACTCCGAGTCTCGTTTCCAGGAAATTATCAAGGAGACCTCCAACTTCGTCAAGAAGGTTGGTTACAACCCGGCCACCGTTGCCTTCGTCCCCATTTCTGGCTGGCACGGAGACAACATGATTGAGAAGTCCCCTAACATGTCTTGGTTCAAGGGATGGGAGAAGACCGTCAAGGGTAACACCACCAAGGGATTCACCCTCCTCGAGGCCATTGATGCCATTGAGACCCCTGTTCGTCCTTCCGACAAGCCTCTCCGTCTTCCTCTCCAGGATGTCTACAAGATCGGTGGTATTGGAACTGTACCTGTCGGTCGTGTTGAGACTGGTGTCATCAAGGCCGGTATGGTTGTTACTTTCGCTCCTGCCAACGTCACAACTGAAGTCAAGTCTGTTGAGATGCACCACGAGACCCTTGAGTCTGGCCAGCCCGGAGACAACGTTGGTTTCAATGTAAAGAACGTCTCCGTCAAGGAGATTCGTCGTGGAAACGTCTGCGGTGACACCAAGCAGGACCCTCCTAAGGGCGCTGCCTTCTTCAACGCTCAAGTCATTGTCCTCAACCACCCTGGACAGATTTCTGCCGGTTACGCACCAGTCCTCGACTGCCACACTGCACACATTGCTTGCAAGTTTGCTGAGTTGCTCGAGAAGATTGACCGTCGTACAGGTAAGTCGATTGAAGACAAGCCCAAGTTCGTCAAGAGCGGAGATGCTTGCATTGCCAAGATGCAGCCTTCGAAGCCCATGTGTGTGGAGGCCTTCACTGAGTACCCACCTCTCGGTCGTTTCGCTGTCCGTGACATGCGACAAACTGTTGCCGTTGGTGTCATCAAGTCGGTTGAGAAGTCTGACGGTGCAGGTGGCAAGGTCACCAAGGCTGCTCAGAAGGCTACCAAGAAGTAAAGCGTTGGTGTTGGAGTCATTTCCTTCATTCGGTTTTCTTCATGGTGGTTCCTTTCATACAAAAGAGCTTGCTCGATTGCGCGACATTCTAGAGTCTCAGAGTCCATATGATATCAAGCGTTGCTTGTCTATTGTGCTATCCTTGCTATCTTCTCGTTGCTATCGTATTTTGTTCATCGAAAAGGAAATGTCACCGAGGCGTAGGAAACTCATGACGCCGGCATCCAGCACTGCGAGGATGAGAGTTTTGCGATATCCGTCTCTCAACGTGGGTGTTTGGGTATGGAGCGGGATACTCGCAATCAACGCATCCATCTCTGCGCGCGACGGCATAGGTTCGTCGGTTGTACACACACATACCCTGAAATGGGGCTCCCCTGGCATTGATTTTTTGAAGGACACACCAGGTTTCCAGACATCATAACAGACTTGTAGCCTTGACGGGGTATCTGTGTTGAATTGTTCAAAAGGGTCATGACATGGTGACATGGCGAGTCGGCTGTAGAGTTGTGCGTAAGAGCGATAGACGCTCCGTGCATCCACACATCCACTCTGCAGATATGAGAGTGAGCGAGAGACACGTCGCATAGAATGTCGTAGCGTTGCCAAGAAACCTGGCATGTCGTGCCTGACTTGTTTTGCACGAAGAACATGGAAGCCTGCGCGTTTGAGATGGCTGTAGACTTGATACTGAGCGAGCGAGACGTTCTCACTCAGGCACAATGCATACGCCGCTTGGACAGATAAGGGGAGCTGTTCAATATCGTCCTGCAGGTGTAAAACAAGACTACCGCGTTCAAGGAGAAAGAGAGTTTCCTCCGGTAACAGCATACACGCATTGTTGGCGCCAAAGGAGCGACCCACTGATTTGAAGAGGGGTCCCCTGGGATGCGAGAGGATGCCATGCCCTGTATGCGGATTCCAAGCACACATCATGCGATCAGCGGGAAAGACACGCTGTACTGTAACGGCTGCATAGAGGGCCTCGCGCGAGGCAAGCAATGCAGCATCTTGTTTGCGTGTGCCATCTGGCTCAAAGTCCTTGTCGCCACGAGAGGGCAAGGAGTAGGTGGATTTAGAGAGCAAGCGGTAGTCTGGTGCTTCTATCTCGTCTGAATCTGAGTCTGAGCCACTCATCTGTCCAGCATCTATACTATCGCATGTAGCAGCACAAGTAGCAGCAGCAGGAAACAGTTGAGTCATCTCACATGCAAAGACTTAATCTGCACGTGGACGGAAATCTCGACAGAACAGAAAGAACTCCACTACGACACCTGCGACGACGACTACTAGACTAGACTTACACAGCTACCGGAGGGCAAGGCAGCAGCAGAGGAGCATCAGCAGCGACGGCACGAGTAACTGCAACCGCACTGCATCGAGGCGAGGCGCATATACGGCGGCATCATGTCTGGTATGCCATCCGTTCTACATGAAACACCATCGCTTACTCACACTCCCTAGACCCCGACCGCCCTGTTCTTCGTCGTGTCCACTCGGCCAGACCCACAGGCAACAACGACCTCACGCGGCCCTCGGGCCTCGGTCGTATCAGAGTGAGTGCGACTCGGCAAAATAGTACAGAGTGGACACCCGGATCAGGCGGCCAGTCGCCGCAACCTCCCCTCAGCCAGGCACAGCAGGGCGGCGGCGGCGGCTTGTCTGCAGGCGCACAGATTATGCACCATCAAAATATATCAACGACGCATCTTGAAGATCTGGAGACCTTTCCGAATACATCGTTGCATGCCTTTTCATTTGCCGTTCAGCATGACACCATCGCAGCGAGGCATAACATCGTCAAGAGATCTCTGGATTACCTTAGGGACAAATTTGCCTCAAAACAGGATCAAGCAGCGGAAGAGGAACGGCCGGCAAAGGTGAAGAAACCGACGTTTGCGCTCGATCTGGAAGGCGTAAATGATGGGATGCTGGATCCGAGTCGGCAGGGACCCAGAACAGCGCCGTTGACGTTCATCTCACCACCGACATTCAGTACTGAGAGTTCAGAGGCGAGTACAGCTGAAGGCTCACCCGATGTGTCGCGATCGACAACGCGCACCTCCACCTCTAATCAATCCACCATGCCGCCTCGTCGACGCTCTTCATTTGTTGAACGACAGGAAGTTCGGCTGGCCCTGCATTCTTCGTTGTCGTGCACCAATCTACCCTCTCTCAATACAGCCTATCAGCAATCTCCCCTCATGCCCGTCCATCCAACCAACCGATGGGGTCAGCAAGCCACCCAAGCAGTCTTCACAACAACACTCGAGGCACCCTGGTCAATCCAGTCTGCGAATGACTATGCCATGATGATTTTTGGGATGGGTCGCGATGCGATTCGGAAACGCACGAGTTTATTGGATTATGTGGTGGAAGACCGACGAGAGTGGTTGCGGGAAAAATTGCGGAGCGGTGCGAATGAGGATAAAGTATTGTTGTGTGGCGATGTGTTGCCAGTCATTAAGCGGCTTGGTACGGGAGCTGCAAGTTTATGGATCAAGGAGAAGCAACTTGGTCTGGTTTGGGTGATTGAGGAAATTGAGGAAGGTGTTGTGGAGTTGCAGCTCGACACAGAGGACGACAAGGTCCTACAGGTGCATGGCGATACCGTCAAGATCTTTGAGCGCGATGTTCAAGGTGAGTTTCTCTCTGCCATTCTACCGACCTTGCCACGGGATACAGCCGGTCGTTTGGATATGAAGCAAATCAAGGAACGCATGCACTTTACCCTCAAAAGCAGTGCGTCTGTGGCCCCCTGCACCGTTGAACCGAGCGTCTTTTCAACAGACGAACGGCATAAACTGCGTGTGTCGTTCCTACCACACGTTGCAGGTATCATTATCCTTGGTGCGCAACACCTGGACGTCAAGTCTGCGAATGGTGCCTTCACAAGCTCACTATTTGGTTACAAGGAAACGGCTGGCTTTCACATCTCACGGCTCATTCCGCATTTTGAGTTGTTGCTTAGACAACTCGAGGAGCACAACGGTGGTGAATTCACAGAAGGCACCATTGTGCCGGAGCTGGCCTTCAGGGAAGCCGGCATCTACCTGACCCGCCCTGAAGACCGGCATGTCCTGCAAGGCATCCAATCGCTTCATTGCGACGGCTGTGTCTTACCCATTGATATACAAATGCGTGTGGCTCAACAACGTGATGGCGAAGGTGGGCTGCTGTATGCGCTGTGGGTTTCCTATGAACGGGCATTCACGGTCTCTCGCGATACGCAGACTTTACCTGCACAGAAGCGGGTTGCCTCAGAAACCTCATCGCCTGCTGACTCTGGGGGTGACGAGAGTGTACCGCGCAGGATTGGTGAGTATACCATCTTGGAAGAGATGGGTGCTGGTGCGTACGGTCAAGTGAAACTGGCTCGGTATGGGAGGAAACGACAACGTGTTGTCCTGAAGTATGTAACAAAGTCGAGGATTTTGGTGGATACTTGGACACGCGATCGTCGACTTGGCACCGTTCCCCTGGAGATTCACGTCTTGAATCACTTGAAGCAGCATCCGCATCGCAATTTGGTGGAGATGAAGGATTTCTTTGAGGACGATGAGAATTACTATATTGCCATGACGGCGCATTCACCGGGGATGGACTTATTCGATTATATCGAGTTGAATACCGACATGCGGGAGATTGAGTGTATCAGCATATCCCTACAAGTGGCACGCGCACTTGCACACTTGCATTCCTTGGATATCGTGCATCGCGATATTAAGGATGAGAATGTTGTCTTGGATCGGAATGGGTGGGTGAAGTTAATTGACTTTGGTTCGGCAAATTACTGTCGAAATGGTCCCTTTGATACGTTCCATGGCACGATTGATTATGCGTCGCCTGAAGCACTCGAGGGAAAACCGTACAATGGCAAGGAACAGGATGTCTGGGCGTGTGGCATTCTCTTCTACACCCTCATCTACAAGGAGAATCCCTTCTACAACATTGATGAGATTATGGACCGTGATTTGCGGGTGCCGTACATCATCAGCGACAGGAGTATCGATTTGGTGCGGCGGATGCTGAATCGGGATGTACCCAGCCGGCTGACGATGGAGGATGTACTGCAGCATGCGTGGTACGAAGGCTTTGAGGGCGATGCCATCCAGCAGCCTGTGCGGATACCGGGTGAGATGAAGTGAATAGGTTGTAGGGGATAGTATGTATGATGGTGCCCAAGTGGAGAATGAATCAGTAGTGAAAGGCCACAAATGAATGCCACAAAATGAAGAAAGTCCACAAATAAAGGCCACAAAATGAAGAAAGTCCACAAATAAAAGGCCACAAACTAAAGAAAGGCCACAAAATGAAGGCCACAAATAAAATGCAAATCACGGAAAAGGGACAAATAAAAGGCAAATCACGGAAAAAGGGACAAACTAAAGGCAAAGAAAGAAAAGCGCCAAAAGATCCAGACTGCAGCGAGACAACGCAGCGAGCGCCGTCAACCAAGTCGCGCCTGCAATCAAGACACAGACACAGCAGCTCTCAATGCCCCTCGACGGCCGCAAGACAGGCTCACGCGTCCCAGAGACCACGAAGCTCGCCGCAGTCGCCTACTACAGGCAGTATGGCTCCCTCAAGCTCACTGCAGAGAAGTATGGCATGTCCATCGGGACACTGGCAACAGCCCTCAAGAACCATACAACTCTAGGCGAAGTCTCTTCACCCTCTACGCGACCCCGCAAGGGACGTTCCTCTCGCCTGGATGCAGAGGGAATCGACCTCATTCGCCGGCTACTGGAGGAAAACCCGCAAATGTACCTCAAGGACATCAAGCAGCGACTGGAAGACGACCTCGGCATCCAAGTAGACACGTCTAACATCTGTCGACAGATGAAGAAGGCCCACATCAGTCGCAAGGCACTCGCAACGCATGATCCTGTCCAGCGGGAAGCGATTGAGCGGCAAGAAGAAGAACGCAACAGGCAACAGGCCCTGTTACGCGCACAGCAGGAACTAGAGCGCCGGTATCAAGCAAGACGACAAAGGCTCGCTGCGCAACGAACCCCAGAACAAGCACAAGCTGCGCATGATGCTGCTGTAGCGGCTGCAAAACAACGCGCTGACCGGAACCGGGCCGCTGTAAAACAACAACAGCAAGTCTTGGCCTCCTTGGCCGTGCAACATGACCCAGTCAACCAAGATGGGGTGGATGTGCCGGGTCCTTTACTCCCTAGTGAAGTGGACGCACAGACACTGGATGAGCTGGCACTCGAGGCACTGCATACAGCGCATCATCCACACCTCAACCTCACCCATGCACTTGCCATTGATGGTCATCCCGACCAAAGTGACGATGAGCGTGCTCAACAAAATGCATTACTGCAGAGTAGTTATGAATCTGCCATGGCGCAATTCCGACAAGAGAGTGGACCCTTGGATCGTCGTAGTGGCGGTAGTGCGAGGAAACGACGTGCTGTGAATGCTGCAGCGATGGAATCCATACAGGCGCACATGCACCATGACTTGTTGCACGATGACACTGCGTTGATGCAAGAACATCTCGGTGATGCGTATTACAGCGGAAATCACGCCCATGCGTTTGATGCGCCGTTTGATGCAGCGACAATGAGGCAGCTGCAAGGCGGCGGGCCGGAGGACGAGGCAGATGCAGTCGATCGCTATGCAGGCCTGCAGATGGAAGATGGAAGCATGGCCATTGACCCGAACATGGACGGCATGGACTAGTTCGATGTCAATCATGCAGCCCTGTGAATTTCATGATGCTTGTATGTTCGTGTCTATATCATTATATGTACATGCTTACCACGGTCGCGGAGGACGTTGAGAGGGAGCTTGTCTCTCGTAAACCCCTTGATATCCAACATCTTCCTGCCGTAGCAAGTTGGTGAGGTCCTCCTGATCCTCTTCATACGCCGGATGCTGCAATGCGCCATGATAAGCCGTAGCTTCACCGAGCGATGCAGTCGAGTACGTGTCTTGCAGCGTATACATCGCCGATTCGGAAGGTTGTTGCATCAATGGGTACGGCGCCCTGGGTGGCGTCGTTGTTGCAAATACTGGCTTCCGCTCAATACCATGCGTACTGGGCTGTGACCAGTTTTTATGCTCACTCGGTGCCAACGACGCTTGTCGTGTTCCAGGTCTGGATACATCGGCAAACAGATGCTCGTCATTGCCATTTGCTTCAGCCACTTGATGCACGTACTTCTCATCAGCAACATCACCTTCCCGCACCAGTTCGAAACGACCTTCAAATGAACCAGCACGACTCAAACCAGGCGTCTGTGTTCCCGTAGAACCAGGAGAATCCGCAAATGGCGACTGTCCGAGCTTCTGAGGCGTCGTCATGGCAATACCATCGCCACTAAACGCTTGCGAATCAGCAAACAAACTGCCGGACTCATCATCTGCCAATCGGCCCTTGTACACTTGTCGTAGCAAGTGTCGTGATTTATCGTAAACCATTGGAACCATGAGTGGTTGCGTTAATGCCGGGTGACCGAATCGTTGACGCAAACGATCTTTCTTTGCATCATTCTTGTGAACCATGGGTACTTGACTCTCACTCGCCTCTTCCAAGCAGTACTCAAACACCGTATCATACTTTTTCCATAAAAATAGTTTAAAGGCAATGAGGAGGACAAAGATGGGCGCAACAGCAATGGCAGTGTAGATGCGAATCTTGATCCAAATCACCACAAATAACACCAAGTTGGCGAGTGCCAGGATCCATAGCAAACGATTAACCAAGACGCGCCAAAAGCTACCACCAGATTCGACTTTGGTGATGGACACATACAACAAAGTGTATTTGTAGGTGACGCCAGAAATGACAAAATAGAGCAAGCCAAAGGGCAAGATCAGTGGCGCAATGACTGCATAGGTCACAACAATCGTAAAGTTGTACAGGAAGGAGTTGTAGTAAGAGGCATAGTCGAAGGGTTGCGGCGCAGACCACTCAATCATTTCCCGTGGGCTCGGGGAGAAGAAGGTGCGTTTGACCCATTTAAGGACCAGAATCCATATCTGAACCAAGTCCACGAAACATCCGAGGTTGCGCTGAGCCACATACAGGATCCAAAAGGTAGAGGTATTGATGATGGCATTGGAAGCACCTGCAAAAAAGTCGCTGTTCTTGAGGGCACGCCAAAAGCCTGAAATGCCGGTTTGATCCTGCGCGGTCTGAACAATGCTCGAGACGACGAAGGACCAGACGACACCAAAGAGTGTAAAGATGACGAAGTTGTTGAGAAAGAAGAAGAGGTAGAGCTTGTGGAAGACGTTACGCTCGCGAGATGTTTTTGTGAGGGATCCACTAAACTGGCTGAGACGTCGCATGAGAACCGGTAAAAGCAAAAAGAAAAGGGTCAAAATCAGTGGCGCCAGCACACCTTGCACAGCCGCCCAAAGCTTTGGGTTTGCATTGATGCGACCCTGGAACCAAGGCCAAACGTAACCGAGATTGTAGATGTTTTGCAGGAAAGTGGCCACCAATGCGTTAGGCACCGTCCAGAGAATACACATAAAGACGAAGAGCACATTGCCGAAGATGCGATTCGACGTGCGTGTACTTTGCCTCGTGCCCATGTTCTTCCAGATGATGTCGCGCGGCTTGGGTGCTAGAAAGACATTGCTGTCGCCCTTGTTGGCTTTGGCCACAGCATGCGCTTGAGGAATGGCAGGGTAAGAGATGAATCCATACGGCTTAGTGCGAAATGCCTCATATTCGTCGCGGGCCACTTCAATCTGCTTTTCCAAAGAACGCACTCGCGATGAGTAGTGGTCAATTGCATCCTGGCCTTTGTGCGTAGGTCGCTTAGCTGGTAGCTTGTCTGGATTTTTAAGGTAGCTCGCCAAGTAACCTTCAAGTTTGCGCACTGCAGCTTCGTGACTTTCAATCAGCGCTGGAATTTTGCCCACATCACGGCCCATCTGGACTTGTGAATATGGCTTGGCCTGTTTAAGGGATGAAGCGCGTTCCGCCAGTGCTGCATCAGACCGTGCTTGTGAAGGCAGGTCAATCAGCATGAGAGTACGTGAATGTAGACTCGCTTGGAATTCATCGGAAGCAAAGTACTTGCGCCTGAGCTGAATCACACGCTTTTGATTATGCCAGATAAGGAGAAGAAGTGCCAATGTAAAGACATAAGACATGCCAATATGTGCATAGAGCCAGCTGCCATACAGGCCCGCCGTTGATAATTTCAGCAATGGATTGGTTCCGTTTGTATTGCTGGTGCTTAGCTTATTCGTGCCAATCAAGTTGATAGGAATGAGCACACCGCAACCAAGCACGGTCAAGAATAACAGGTAGTTGCGGCACATGCGCAGAAACCGCAGAAAGATAACGGCATCCAGGCCTATCCTTTCGAGCATGTAGTCTTCTTTGACACGCAAGACAGGCTTAATCCAGGCCCACGGTGCATTATTGAGTTTTGGAGGTGCAAACTTTTCGTCTGCATATTTGAGTTTTGGTGCATAAACGACGGTGTTGCGAGGCCGTAGTAGGGAGAATGCGACAAAAAGAATGGCGGATATCCCTAGAGAGAAGCCAACAGACGACAAGATACTGTTGACATCGAAGTTGCCTCGGTCGGTATTGGCATTGCGGATAATGTCGATGATGTCTGGCTTAGACATGGTGACGGGTTGTCGTCAGAAGCAAAGATGAGAGGGACACTGGTCCAGCAGATGAGCAGATGCACAGACGACAAGGCAACGGTAGCAAGCAGGGGTCTGTGGGTGGTTGAATTTTGACAAAGGACTTTCCCTGCATCCATCTAGAAATTGCGCTTTGTCCGCCGTGCGTCATGTTCAATATTTCTATTTATGGAGGCTGTCAAGTGCAGGATCAAGCACTTAGCCGACGCTCGCGAATCACCACAAAGAATACACAGAAACGAGGAGTAAATGCTTGAGGGGAGTATAGGGGGACCTACTTGAGAGCATGTCTATTTGCTTACTTCATCGGCCGCGCTTTTTTGTTCTTCAACTTCTTCGGTGCCTCGTCTGTATTGCCTGTAATGTACTTGACAAGCTCTTCGACCGTCTTGTTGGAGACATTGGCGAGCGGCTTGACGGTAGCACTGGCAGCTGCAGCCTCCTTCGCCTGAACATCTGCCGACGTAGCGTGCATCTTTTGCATAGACGCCACTCGGCTCGCTAGCGATGTACTCCTGCCTGCACCTGTGGATCGCGTTGCTTCAAGCCTCGCCTGTTTTGCCAACTGCACTGCATTCTGCGTCAATTGCGACAACCAAAACTCCGCCTCCTTTGTGTTCTTGTTGTCTGCACCTAGCTCTCGCTTGAAGATGTTGAAGGAGTCACGCATCTTGCTGATGCATTCGCGGTGCTGTCCTGCCATTGCCATGGCCTGCGCAATTTGGAAGTACAGGGTGGCTGCATTGAGACTGTCAGGTCCAAATACAGCAATGCACACCTCGGCACTCTTTTCAAACCAAGCAAGGGAGTCCTTGAACATACGCAATGATTGAAGCATGACGGCAGTGTTGTTCATGGTTGTGATCATGTCTGGGTGGTCTTCGCCATAAATGATGCGCCACTTGGACAGAGCGTGCTGAATGTAGGCGAGAGCTTGCTTTGTTGCGCCATTCGCATGCTCTAGGAGTGCCAGATTGAGGTAAAACAGCACAGTCTCGTGATTGTCAAGACCCAAAGTCCGCTCAGCAACAATGACAGCCTTGCGCGACAAGTCTGCAGCCAAGAGTTTGTCATCGAGGTTACTGTACAGCAACGACAAATGGCTATATCCCCGAGCGGCTCTTGGATGCAAGACACCGTAAATCTGCTCGTGCAGGGACAGTGCCTCCGCCAATAACTCCATACCGAGCTCCTTCTGACCTTGTGCAAGCGTCAATCGGCCCGCTTCCAAAGCTTCTTCTGCAAGGCCGGAATGAGGAGCAGAGTCCTTGATGACGGGCAAGATGGCCGTAATGTCGTCTGGAATGAAGCGTTGCGTGCGCGCCGGCTCTGCAACAGCTGCAGCAGCAATGGCAGCCTCCTTCTTGGCCTTTTTGCTCTTCTTGGCAGCAGTCGCTGTTTGTGGTTCTTCAGCATGGCCATTCGTCAGCTTTTGCTGAAGAGACGCAAAGTAGTCGCGTGCTGCCAATTGAAGGCCAAAGGCAAGACAAATTTCGCGCAAGAAGGGCGCGCCGGCAACATCAACAAACCAGTTTTCTGGCAGCGTATAACGGAACCGGCGAGAAACCTCTTTCTCAATCTGTGCTTTGACAGATGCAGGCGTCCATTTCTTGAAGTGTAACGCATCTTTGTAGAGGCTTGCAACTTCAGGATCCACAACGGCTTCAGCTTGGTCTGAGAAGAGACAATTGAGGTAGTGAGCAATGGCAAAACGAGCGACGGCGAAGGGCTGGGCTCGCATCAACCTGCTCATAATGTGCTTCACTGACCTTGCAATGACACTCCGTGTGCCCACCTTGACAAAGGCAGCGCATTTGCTTACAGCAGTACCTTTGCCAGCGAGCTGCAAGACTTGTCCCAAGCAGCGCAAGTTAATGCCTCGCTTGTGAAGAAGTTTTGACAAGGCTGCACCGTCCATTGGGCAAGCCAATGCACCATCGCGCAGATCTGCAACGAGTTTGGGAATGACAACCTCGTGCAAGTGCGTTGACAATGAACGAACGAGCTGTTCGTCTTCTTCCTTAGCTTTACGGTCTTCCTCCGTTAAAGTCTCAGGGTACCGTGCAGTGAATGTGTCGGGGTTGAAGAGTAGCTTGAAACCGGAAATGTCAATACGACGCTCCTCGTTTGCGACTGTCTCGGGCACATCTGTATCGCCCTTAGCTGCGACTGCTTTGTCGCTTTCAATCTCAGCTTCCCCCTCGGCGGCAACTTTTGTGAAGCCATCGGAGTCGAGGCTTGCGGCACGGTCATGAGTTGGTGTAGGCTCTGAAGGCGTGTCCTTGATAGATGCTTGATCCTTCTTCTCGGCTGCTTCCTTGTCTTCTTGCTGCATCTTGTCCTGAACGTAGGTATTGAGCTTCTGCTCCCAGAATCCCTCAACAAGCTCGTAACGCAAGGCAACCATGCGATGCGGGTACTTGTCCGACTCGACAACCTCTGAACGGCCACGTTCCTCAAAGCTGCCTTTATTCTCAGGTCCGCACTCAGTCTCGAGGAACGCAATGTCCACGGGCGTCAATCTGTATAAGTCCAGGATGTATGTCCGACCATCAGCACCAGCCAGACCTTTCGTCTCAACACTGAGCTCCAGCTCCTTCCTACGATCGTCCTCCTTTTCAAACACGGCATGACGCTTGAGCCGCATGGTTTGCGCAACTTTAGCAAAAAGTTCGCCGCAGTCCTTGTCATCGGCAACGACATCGCGTCCATCGACTCCGCCATAAATAATTTGTGATTCGCCTTCTGGCCGAGCCTTGAAGATGCCAGGAACGATGGACTGCGCAACAATACGTTCACCACAGTAGTCTACGACACACGTACCGAGCGTGCAGAGCTTATCCACATCGAGGGACGAGAGGGCCTTGACACCGTTGACGTCTAGCGCAACGGCCTTGTGTGCTGCATCATCGCCGCCCTCACGGAAGAAGGTACCGACGCCATCCAAACCATGAGAGAAAAAAATGTTGCCATAGATGTACATTTGAGCATCGCGGTCCTCCGTTGGATTCAGTGGGATGAGTTCACCCTTGACAAGGAGTTCAGCGCCCTTGGCTGCCGCTGCAGCGAAATCGTACAAAGTCTTAGCCAACAGCCGCGAACGCAAGATTCGTTCCGGTAAGGGGGTTACTGGCATCTCGCGCGTATTTTGAATTTCTTCATTCCAGTCACGCAGCGATTCATTGAGATCAAAGCCATGCTCGAGAAACGGCCGCTGGACGCGAATTGGATCTGCCGTGGGTGTTTGTTTGTGAGCGAGCCAAGACACGGCAGGGGAAGCGTTGACGAGGGGCACGGTGAGGATCGCATCCCGAGTATTCATGTACGCCTCCAACTTGCTGTACTGCGCCTTGAACAATGGACTCTGTGCCTTGAGAAGAGGCGACAAGGAGTGGAACACCTCGCAACCAGATTTGATGGACGGGTCAAATTTGGATGAGGTTGAATTGCTGACGTAAAAGCCATTGATGGTCGACGTGATGTGCACATTGTCGCCTTCGAGTGTTGTGGCAATGAGATAGAGCAAGTGCCCACGTAGTCTGAGATCAGTAGGGACAGGATTCCATGCAGACAATGCCAGGCTCTTCAGGCTTGCAGTAACGGGGGATTTAGGTTTCGGTGCCAAATCAACCATAGAAACAACAGCCTGCACTGCATCTCCAGACAAGGGAGCAGGCTGATTTGCCTCGTCCTCAAGCTGCAACAATTCGAACTGCGTCTCGCCGCCTGGACCTGTCGATGCACCGCCATGCAGGAAATCAAGCAGTCGGGTGACATGCACACGAGCTTCTCGCTCAGAATACGGATTTTGCACGAGCTTGAAATCTGACTCTGCTTGCAGCCCGTCGACGCTACTCAATTCTGCAAAATCATTGAGTGCTTTGCCATTGTACTCCAAATGGAAGCATGAGTATTGACAGGTACTCGGTTGTTCAATAATGCTTTGCTTGATTTCATTAACTGTCTCTGATGCACTTGCTTGGATCTGAAAAGTACTTGGGTCCGACTGAGGCAGCTGTACAGTGATGGTAAAGAGCTCTATACCAGATGTCAGCTTATCTAACACCTTGAAACGGGCGTGCGATGCATGTCTTACGCTGTGGGGCCTGGTCAGCTGTCTCTTCGTTGTGAGGCTCCTGCTCTGCCATCTCTAAATGAATGTTGTGTAGCCTCCAATTGGCTAAATGAGCGATGCAAGCACGACTCTCTTATCACAGGGCCTCTGTTAGATGGGGCACTGGGGCTGTTCGGGGAAAGTAGGTTGCTCTCTGCCGGATGCAGGCTTGGTTGAGGTCGCGGTCATAAATTTTTCTTGTGACTGGCGAGATGGGCTGGCAAGGTCGATCTGATATCAGGCCTATATAGCTATGCAGTGACTGTGAGGTCGCCAACAGCAGTGACATCGCCATTGACGGTTGCAGTATCCTCTTCGTCCGCAGCAGCACTTGTCTTGTCACCATCTCCAACCACCGTCTCGCTGTCCTGGCTCGCAAGCGCTTTGTCCGTAGCTGCCTTGAAACGCACCAGACTCCGCTTCGTGACCATGTCATTGCAGCGTTCCAACACATCATCCAGATCCTCCAGTGCCACTTCGATCTGCTCCTGCTCAAATCGTCGCGGAAGATGTACTTTGCCAAGCATAGATGCAAGCACACGACCTTCCTCTTTCTTGCAAACACTAAGTCGTTTCAGCAGACCAGGCGCAATCTGAACAATTTGACAAGCTTGAACGCTATCCATCGACTGTGCAGGCAAATTAGCGAGTCGTAGCGGGTTTGTCCATTCCATGAGTTGCGCACCAACACTCGTCAATGCCGCCATCTCTTGACGTTCCTCAGCATCCAGATCCTCGTATTGTCGTGCAACGCGGCGCATGACACTCACTACGACAGTTGCAAATGCTTCTTGGTGCTGTGCTGACGAGTAGCAATATACTGGGAAGAAATAGGCAAGGCATTGTTTGAGTGATTGGTTGTCAAATGATGCAGGGGAATAGTATAATGTTGCCATTTCCTTGAGCAGTCCACGGGCATTTATTGAGTCTGGCAGAAGGATGTTGTGGAGGAGCAGTTTTGAAACGGACAGCGCAGCAGTCGCTTGAACTTCTGGAAAGTCATCATTCTCAAAGGCCTTGAGGAACATGCGGACGAAGCCTTCTTCGGGAGATATTGGCTCGGCCTCTTCTTCATCAGGCGATGCGATGGACGTTCTCAAGAGTGCTGGATGCGCCATGAGGATATCCGTCACAACGCGAATAGCCAAGATGCGCACCTCTTCGTGTCCTTTTGCGAAGCAGTAAATGAACAAATCCATGTTCTCCTCGGCCGTCTTTTTGTCCAAGAGGCAGATTAAGCTCAAACATTCGATACCACGCTCGCGAATAGGACCTTCGTGTGAACGAACGGCAGGATGAATGATGCTGCTCAATACCTCCGTCAGCTTTGGATTACTTGCGAGCGTTCCTGTGAGGTTGAGGATCAATGCGTGCACGAGATTGAGTGCCCGTAGTGTTGTGAGGATGTACTTCACTTCGCCATTTGGTTCCTCTTTGCCGTTAGGTGTGCCTGATTCAGCGGAGTGGAATGAAGTCTCATCAGGTTCATCCTCGAGGTCATCATAAAGATCCGTCACCACCTCCCGAACAATACTGACGTACTCCACCTCGTTCACTGCAATCTTACTCAATGCATTGACTGCGAGCGTTTGCACATTATCAGATAATTGTGCGTGCAAGATCATGTGCACGGTGGATTGTATGCGCCTGCGACCAATCTCATCTGAAAAGTCCAACTTTTGTACAATCTTAAGCAGGTTTTCAATAACAAACTCAGTGTCGACCTTGTCAGCATCTTCTTGCGTCAGCGCAAGCTGTACTTGCTTGATTACAAGTTCGGAGAGTTCGGAGAGCTCCGGAAGCTTATCGGACAAGTCAATCCCTTCCGTTGTGCAGTGGTCATTAAGGCAGCGAGCCAGAAAGACACTCTCCGGGTTCAAGTCCTGCCAAAATTCTTCATCGAATTGGATACTCTCCACAAACTCCTTGCGAATTTTGAAGAAGGCCCGCATGACGTCTTCACCGACAGTACTATTGACGATATCGAGACGTTGCAACAGCTCTAGAATAGAACCATGTGCGAGATTGAGCCAATCAACTGCAAACATCTTTTCCGATGCCTTGCGCACCGATTCGTCGCGATCGCGCAGACCCCATTTGAGGAGCTTGTTGCGTTTACTGATGGACAAGGGTTTGAAGCCTTGAATGGAAGGCAGAACAGTGGTGTAGATGTGTTTGCGCATAATGGGATCCAGATCACGCGCGCGTTCTAGCAAGAACGGCAGTGTTGCAGGGCTCTGACTGAGATTATGCAAGACTGCTCTGCGTACCTCGGCTGCTGGATCATGTTGTAGCAGGTGCAGCATGACTTCGGTGATCTTGGTTGAGTCTTCATCCTCATCAGCTTCTTCCTGCTCGTCATTCATATCAGGCTGTAACCGAGACAGTGCAAGGACCGCTTGTACACGCACACTTGCTTCCCTGTCTCGAACGCGACGAATCAGTGCCTTTTCAAGCTGCTCGAAAAGATCTTCGTCAATCTCGGAAAGACCAGAAGACATAACGAATGCAAGTAGCTGTACAACACGATACCGCACATTCTTTTCCTTAGATTCCATACCACGCAATAGATGATGGACAAGTTCTGTAGTGAATTCGCCAAACAGTTCCTGCTCGGCTTCGTCTTCCGTAGCATCCAGAACAGAAACGAACAGCGCAGTCAGCTTGATGATGCGGTCTGCGTTGGCATCTGCCTTTTTCAGGACTAGCACACGATTGAGGAGCGATAGGAACTCCTGAGTGAAGCGCTCATTATGGAGGAGATCTTGTTTTAGGAGGACTGCGTTCTTGCGCGAGATGCGCGATGACTGAGCTTCTGTAAAGATTTGCGCGATGGCCGAGGATCGGACACGGCCTGGCATCTTCGATCGCAGCAGCTGTGATTATCTATCGTTCAAGCTTTAGAATGAGGAGCTGTTGAAGGCGGATCAGGGTCGCCATGTCGCGTCTCCCTCAAAACAAAAACAAAAAGGGACAAGCACGTGCAACGCAACGACGCGACAGAAATTGAAGCATCGCAGACCATCAGCCAGGCCGTCATTGGCAGCAGAGGCAGCAGACCCAATGGAGCAGACATAATGCCGCCTGCAACAGACGAAGGGACCTCCGGCGACAGTCCAATGGACTTTCAGCTCCCCGCCCATACCTTCGCAGCGACCCCAATTCTACTCAAACGTCACGCTCGGAGTCGACCGAGTGGCAGCACGAGCGCGCACCGTCGCAAGTCTCACCATGGATCCGGCGAGCGTACGCCATTGCGGCAGAAGACACACGCGCAAGTGCAAGCAGAAGATGACGCGAGTTGGTTCCGTGTGCCGCCTGCAGCGCGTGAGACGCTTGTTAGACAAACTGCGACAGAAGAGCCAGAGCGAACGGAGGAGGATATTGCCAGAAGCAGGCTGTTGATTGACTTTGGTGAGGTGTGTGGACACTTCCCTGTCGAGCTGTATCGTTCATTGGTGTTTGTGCGACAACTAGATTCTGCCTATCTCGCGAAATCGCGTGCACTGGATGATTTGTGTCAGGATCTACAAGCAAGTACGACCTTAACAGAGTCGCTAGAGCTCAGGAAGCAAATCACTCAGTTGATGCAGAGTTCTCGTTCAGATCGGGCAGAGATAGCTGCTGAAGTCAACAAGTTGCAGACTCTCGTTGAGCATCACGCTGCTAGTCTACGGCAGGAGATTCGCAAGATTGAAAAACCGGCAGAGAGCCTTGCAGCGACAAATCTGCACCTAGCTGCTGTTCAGCGGATGGCAACGGAGGATGAACTCCTGCAGCCGCGGCAAAATGAGATGGCAACACCAAGGAGCCACAAACCGAAAGGCAAACACAAGCAGGCGCAACGGAAGCTTGCAGCAGGAGCAGCATCCACAACTGATCACTCCGCAGCTCGGGGTCAGGTCGAAGACGCCTTTGATATTCCTATTGATGACGACGAGCCAGTGTATTGCTACTGCAACCGCGTCTCCTTTGGCAAAATGCTAGCCTGTGAGAACGACGCGTGCGAGGGGGGCGAGTGGTTCCATTTTGCTTGCTTGGGCTTGACGGGTGCGCCGAAGGGCAAGTGGTACTGTGATACCTGTCGCGAAGGTGGCTTTGACAGCCGACATCCTCCCAAAGCACAGGAGACTGCACACCAAAGAAGAGCAAGGGAAGCCAAGGAGCGCAGGGAGAAGGATGCACGAAGGAGACGCTCGCGACATTAGCTTCTTTCTGTAGATGTAACTGTGACTGCTCCACATCACGCTACACCGGGTAACGTCAGCTGATTGGCCAAGATGCAGTCTGGACTCGGGGATCTGGACGCGCTCAACGTGCGGCGAGCAGCTGTGGAGTGGGCGCCGACCTTGATAAAGTGCCAAGGGCGCGCCAGTCTGACCCGCCAACCTCCTCTTACAACCACTACCCTCAATCTTCATCATGTCAGCACCCGTAGGACAACCAGGCGCACCAGCAGCAGGTGCAGGCCAGCAAGATGCACTCGACAAGGGCGTGTCCTTCGTAAGTTCTTAGTCACCGGAAGAGACAGATTGCTAATGTCCTACAAGATGAGCAAGAAGGCCGGACACTCGACCAACGCAGGCACCACTGAGAAGATCTCTGATGGCATCCGCTCTGGCTTCAAGAAGATGACTGGCAAGGACGTCCCCATCGCAGACAAGCAGTAGTGATCGAAACTAGACAGCCATAGTGAAAGTCTTCTAGTCATCCTGCCGATTACCTTGATAGTGTACATGTCTTTCTATATGAAGAGCTGTCATGTGCGACGATCCCGTACATTGGCATTTTCGAGCCTGTACTTACGCAAGTCCTTTGTGTAGTCCACTCGACTAAAGTCCGCCTCCCACGCAGGTAATCGAACAACGCAGCAGCTCGCATTGTCATCCGTCCCCAAATGTTGCGCTAGCATGACGAGTTCTTCAGCTGCACGAGCAGGTGTATCCGTGTCAAACGTCTTGACCACATCAATAATCTCCTGATCGCTCAACACATCCGTCACACCATCCGTGCACATTACCATGAATGCATAGCTCTCTGCATGACAATCAACAACTGCCAACTGCGGCTCTGCACTGACTCCAACTTTCTTCATTTTAGCATCACCAAAAGCTCGCGTATTGGCAAATTGACCGAATCGTTCAGTCCCAAAGGAATCCGTTGTGAAGCGTGTCGTGAAGCGTCGAAGCCGTTCGAGCTCTGCCGGGGAAGATGGATGGTGATTTGTCGTCAAGACTTCGGAGAGACCGCCCTTTTCTGTTGAACAGAGCAAGATGCGTGTATCGCCCACATGCGCTGTTGTGATGGTGTACGTGCTAGAATTCCAAAAGGGCTGGTCATCATGCGATTGGATCAACGCAATGGACGCAACAGCTCCAGCTTCCGGATTGTCGCGGATGTAGTGCAAATCTGCACTCAAGAAAGCAGCAGTCAGTCGAGCCTCAAGAGACAGCTGGTCCGTGTTGTCTGGGTCGAGGCCGCCAATGTAATCTTGCAGGACATGCGGCCTGAATCTTGCAAAGTACCCACCCACTTCCTTCCGCCACGCTGTCACCATCTTGGCAATCTCTCTTGATCTAACACCTTCGATATGATCATGCAGATTCTCCTTGAGCCATTCCGAGCACGTCTGTCCACCATGCCCGTCAATCACGGCAAAATAAAACATCGTCTTGTCCTCTGTTGTGGATTTATTGACGAGTTTGTTGAGTGTGCCAACACGTAGTCTGTCTTCATTCGTAGGCCGATCGCCGCGCGATGAGTACAAGCCGCAGTGCGCCTTGGCTTTGGCAATAGGGATTCGTACTTCTGGCCGGTCGCGGGGGGTATAGTAGTCGTGAAAGGTGCGTCGGTTTGCAGTGCAGCCGTCTGTTGCGTGTATACGGAGGCAGCGCGTCAGAGCTGTCCAGCGAACCATCGCCCAAGACAGCCTAAGGCCCGCAGGCTCGCAAGCAGCTGGAGGTCGCCGTTGTCTTTGCGTTGTCACTTCTCGGTTTGGCCGATGGAGGGAGGCCCATCTGAACAAGGTTTAGTCAAGAGCTGCAGGCTGGAGAGAGAAAGCGTCCGTGGCCTTGCTTGCCGATGCAGGTGTCCTGGCGAGTTGTTGTCCTGATCAGGGAGAAGCAGCTTTTGTGTATGAGATCCAGTAGTGTGCTTTACCCTATTAGCTGATACCCATGTACAGCGAGAGCCACAGGCCTTGTTTTCTCTATGGCGGCTTCGATGCACCTAATGTGAATCTTATTAGACTCTATGGGCTGCTAGGACGGAGGTGTCTGAGCCTAAGTCTCGCGCACTCGAATATGGAAGTCTGTCACTGCATCCACGGTCAACGCGTGATGCACAGATGCAGCAGCAGATCAACGGGCAATTTCGAGCGCACTCTTGGACCGAAAACGGTCAGCGGACTTCATCTCAACGGCCTGGACCACGACTCCACACCAGTCTGTCGGCATTTTGGCTGCTTGTCGCGAATCTGACAAGGGCGCAGCACACTGACTTTCTATAGAATGCCGGGAGCTCAGATCTCCGTCTCTGCATCTGTTCCAAACCGGCCTAGATCTGACTCCATTCAGTATATCCCGGGCCAGTGACGGGCAGGCATGGCAGCATGCGGGCATATTCACCCACTTTGCACGTATTAGTTTCGAGGCGCCTAATCCGTTGACCTTGATCAGCATCAATACTTAAACAAGGCTGCCGCTACCTCTGGTTGCTCAAATAGTGTGCTCAAGATGCTCGCCTCGATCGCCCTCTCCGGATTGCTTTCAGTTGTCACCGCTAGCCCAGGATACAATATCGCCAACCTTCCTCTTGTACAAGCAGGCATCATCCCCAATGTTTTGCCCGACTTCAATCCTCAGACGTTCCCGCTTCTCAAATTCAACACGGACGTCGCTTTCCTCGGCAACAACATCCCTCAGGCGAGAGCTGCCTACCCACCAGCATTGAGCTTCTTTGGATCACCGAAAGATCTGTTCACCCTGGCTATCGTCGATCCGGATGCGCCAGAACGCAGCAACAACATCATCTCACAGGTGCAGCACTTCCTCGCCTTCAACATCCCAGGCAATACACTTGCTGGCAACTTGTCAACCCTAGGTGATCGTCCAGCTGGATCCTTTGGGTATCTCGGTCCCTCACCGCCCGCTGGCTGTGGAACACACCGCTACGTGATTGCTCTATTCAAGCAACCTGCCAAAATTGATCCAGCTGTTGCAGGGCTCGGGACTGCCAGGTATCCACTCTTTTTCAACATCAAATCTTACGCTGCTGCCAACAAGTTACAGCTCGTAGGTGCAAACTATTGGCGTACAACGGCGGCACCTGCGCCATTCTGCACATTCTTCACGGATGCGAGTGAGACTGTCATTGCACCGGAATTTGCTGTTGGCTTTGGACTTGGCACTGATCCTTCTGTGTACTCGAAGCAGCCAAACTAGACTCTTCCTAGAGCTATACTGAATGAGTCTTGTAGCGAGAGGTTGTCGTCCCTCTTTCATACCTGAGAATGAACGAAAGGCCGAGGCAAAGGCACCTGTCTGGACGTCTCTCATTCAAGTGAATTTTCAGATGGTTAAGCGATATCGTGTCTTGAGGCAGGTTTCTCCTTGTCAGCGCATAGAATTATCTAGTTGCCAAACAATGGTTCCCTTCAGGCGTGATTAGACTGCACAGCTTACAGAGCTATTCGTCTCCACTGATCGGCAGCATAAGCCCAGCAAAAGCCTCAAACAGAGCGCGCTCATAAATGTCGTGCACACGGGCGCCACCTCCACTGAAAGTTTTATCACGCTTGAGCGCAGTCAGCGTAAGATCTTCATAATCGCCTTGCACATTGTACAAGTCTGTAGGCTGGCCCATCCCAAGCATCGGCGAAAAGGGCGTGTCAGCTTGTTGCTTGAGCTGCTGCAATCTTCCTTTGGTCTTTTGGAAATGCCTCAGTTGTGCTTGCGCATTCGCGGCACGCGCATCAGCATCGCGCTTGCGATTCTCCAGTCGGCGTTTGGCGTTCTCTTGCGTTTCTCGAACGACGGCTTCGACGTCTGCTCCAGCTGCCATTGCAGACAACAGTTCTTGGCGTGACTCTGCTTCCTCAAGGACTTCCTGTTCCTGCAAATGCAGTGCTTGTCGCGCTGCTTCTGCTTTCGCTTCCTTTTCATATTTAGAAGCCTCCATCGCCAGTGCGGCTTCGGCCTTTTCTCGGGATGTATTGGTAGAAATGCTTTGCTTGTTGGCATACTGGTACGCCTTGACTTGCTTCTCTGTTTCCGCCACATCAACACCTTGTGTCAAGTTGAATGTAATCATCTCGACTTGCTCCAGATAGTCATTATAAGCCCTGAGATTGTCAAAGTCCTCTTCAGTCTTGTTGTAGATGCGGTTCAGACGCCGCCGCGTATCGACTTCCCGCTCGATGACTGCATCACTGAAAGTCTGCTGCCGAAACTTGTTTCTCCGGAGTGTTTTGGAGCAGATGGGACACGGCGCTGGTCCAAGTGTGAAGATTCTCGAAACGCACGACTCACACATCTTGTGATAGCATTCAGGATTGACCAGGAACTTCATATTGGGATTAAGATAGCGGTCTGAGGCGCACACGGGGCATTTTTCAAGCTCTGCTTCAACCATCGCGGCTCAAAGCTCTGTCCAGCAAAAGAGTGTAGTCGTTAAGCGTATGAAAAGCAAACGAAACGGTCGACCCGATGAATTGACTGAGCAGACGTGGGTCGTTCGAGGTCGTTGCGGTTGGGACGCGCCTGCGACGAATTTGACGAACAAAAAGAGTTGGAAGCACGACAAGGCCAAGATTCAGTCAACCAACAGCCTGGCAGTCGGACGAGGAGCACAGCAGGCACTGTACGATCGCCTCGCCTGTATCGTACAATAACAAGGAACTCGGCGGCTTCGGTCATTTGCAACACGGGAAGGAATTCTATCTCACTGAATTGCCACATCAGGCATCCACTGCTCATCGCTCATCAATCCAACGACTGCCTGTCGCTTCAGCGACTAGAACAGTACACGCTATAGACAATTGCACCAGCAGCTCGTTCCGCCGATCAGAGATCTCACATCTAACGCAATCTACACTCTTTCTTAACGACTTTGCAACAACCTTTTATCGCATTTTCAGCATCTAGCGTGTTTCTCAACCAATTGTCAACTTGTTTCTCTGCCTATTCTGCCATTTCCTTTTCAGCTGCATCTGTTCTATACTAGCTTGACCTACACCTAATCATGCCTCCAAAGAAGAATAAAAAGAAGGCATCCGCTGCGAATTCAAGAGGTTTCGCAACAACTTCAGTGGCTTCCAAAGCAAAGGAAGCTGCATTGGCAACACCAGTCGAGTGTCTCAGTCCACCTGACCCTGTCGTGGAATTGGCTGAACCAGAAGGCATTGTCGTTGACCGAGAGCGCGCTGCTCAACAGGCGATCGAGTCTGCAACGATTGTAGAAAATGGCAACAGAGCCTTCAGTAAGATATGGAGTGAGGTGCAAGTTGAAAGACGCTCTCGCAAAGCCTGCGTTCCTATTGCCCTGCCTGAAACAATCATTGCTCAAGTCCTATCGCTTGCTCAAGCAAGTACTTCTCGGCTACAAAAACAGACAGCTGCCGAGTCTATGAGCGACCTATACTGCGGCGAGATATTACTTCGTGAGCTTGGCCTTTCCGAAGACCTCGTCAAGACTGTCCTGACCCAAACGGCGATGCCAAGCAATCCGGAGAAGCTCCTTTACTATGTGCGTTAAAAAGCTACTGCTGTACTTTGGCTAATACTAGATTGCTACCGATACCGATCATGACATCCTTTACGACTTTCTGCCCGAGCGGCCGATTACGCCCGTCGAAGACGATCGGGCATTGACACCGCCACCGTCAGTCAAGCCTCGCAACACTCGTGTGATGGAAATCTACTCTGACGAGGAAGACCAAGACGAGATTGCAGCATCGCCTAATAAGTACTATGTCGAGAATCAACTGAATCTCCTTGTCATGCGAGGCCGTATCAAGAAGGAGCCTGATTTGACGCCCAACATTGCAAAGCTTGAGAAGCGCTCCCGCGTCATTGCTTCTCAGATTGGGTTCAACAGGCAAAGTGCAGCGAAGCAGGTTCAGCGTGCTGTACAAGGCGGTCATCTCGCACGGGCAGCTCAAAAGCGCAATCTGGAATTGACCAGAATACAGGCTGCACCGAAGGTGGAGAGTCCCATCGCTATTTCGGCTTGCAAGCAGGAAGAGCAAGCCGGTGACAGTGAGGATGACAGCGACGAGGGATGGATGGCTGTCCAAGGCTCCGAGTCCCGCTCTACATCGCCATCTCGGTCTTCATCTCGTGAGAGCCTCGTGCTAGTGTCAGACGACGTTGCCACTGATCAAGTCAAAGAATCCGCTGCTTCAGACGTTGATGAAGAAGAGCTTGGTGTCTCGGCTCTTTTTGCTGCTGTAGATTCGCCTCCAACGACAGCGAGCTCGCCTGACGAATCTGTCGCTCTCCCGCCCTTCCCCTTGGTTCTACCACGTCTCTCCCAAAATGTCAGCCCGGTGAAGCTCCTTGAACAGCGCCTCAAGCGTGCAGACAAGTCCGCCAAGATCGACTTTCTCGATAACAACACCAAACTCGTCATTCGCTTCCGCTCATCAAAGATATCGCGCCGGAAGGTGTCAGTGGGTGAGAAGCTTTATGCCTTTCCTGATCAAGACACGGCACGCAATTTCTTGAGTATGCGAGCATTGTTTTCCGTGCCAGAATTGGCGACTGAGAATTTCGGTGCCCGGTTCACTGGTGAGTTTCGCGACGCTTGGCGTATACTAAAAGACGAAGACGCCGAAGTACAACGGCTTGTTATTGAAGGCAAGCTCCGCAACGTTCAAGAGATCCACCACGCACGCCAAAGTCTTGTCGTGCCAACTCCAAAAACCGCTTTGGACCCTGCGCCACTCCCTTCACATCACCGCAGCCATCACAAGGCCACGCGCGATACTTCTGATGTCAATGTACAGCGTATGTTTGAACAGATGAGGTGTTCGGAAGCCTACATGACCATGTATGAGCATCGTGCTCAGCTGCCTATCGCAGCATATCGATCTGATCTGCTGCATGCTATTCAAAACAACCAAATTACCATTCTCTGTGGTGAGACTGGTTGCGGCAAATCCACTCAGCTCCCCACCTACATCCTAGAGTCTGAGCTGGCCAGCTCTCGTCACTGCAAAGTTTATGTCACTGAACCACGACGAATTAGTGCCATTTCGCTGGCGATGCGAGTCAGCTCTGAGCTTGGCGAACCACGTCGCGCAATTGAGCGAGGCGAATCGTTACTTGGCTTTAGCATTCGACTCGATTCCCAAATCAGCGACAATTCCCGCTTGGTGTATGCTACGACAGGTATTGTCTTGCGCATGCTTGAAGAATCGCCTGATTTAGGCGGCATTACTCATTTGATTCTCGACGAGGTTCACGAGCGCAGCATTGAGTCTGACTTCTTGCTCATCGTCGTGCGGCGTCTCCTTCGCACCAGGCGCGATCTCAAGATTGTGCTAATGAGTGCAACACTGCAAGCCGAAGTGTTCAATGATTACTTTGGCGGACATTGCTGCATCTTCAAAGTGCCTGGCCGTACATTCCCAGTCGAACAAAAGTTCTTGGAAGACGTAATTGAGTCGAGTGGCTATGTCTGTGACGAAGGCAGCTACTTTGCGAAACGCGGCGTTGTTGCCGAACGTGTCAACACTGAATGGGAAATTCCTGAGGACCGCGAGGATGAGGATGAAGATGAAGAGGACCTTATTACTTACTCTGATCGTACAAAGAGAGCACTCAAGCTGTTGGATCCTTACAAGGTCAACTTTGATTTGATTCTCAAGCTTCTCGACAAATTAGCCAAGGAGCCTTCGACTCTGACACAGGCAGTCTTGATATTCATGCCAGGTATGGGCGAAATCCGCCGTTTGTTCGATACGCTCCAAGCACACAAGTTCTTTGGCGACGAGCGAAAGTGGCTCATTTACGCACTGCACTCCAGCATCGCAAGTGATAAGCAACAAGCTGCCTTTGATGTCCCTCAGCGAGGCATTCGCAAAATTGTCATTGCTACCAACATTGCAGAGACGGGTATCACGATTCCAGACATTACCTGCGTTATTGATGCTGGCAAGCACAAAGAGTCTCGCTTTGATGCTCGTCGACAGCTAAGTAGACTCGTGGAGACATTCATTGCAAAAGCCAATGCGCGACAACGCATGGGTCGTGCTGGGCGAGTGCAGCCAGGTGTTTGCTATCACCTCTTTTCACGAGCACGCTTTAACAAAATGGCTGAACACCAGCTGCCAGAGTTTCAGCGTCTCAACCTCGATGAACTTGCGCTGCGTGTCAAGACCGTTGGTATGGGTGGAATCGAAGAAGTGTTGCTGGAAGCACTAGATGCACCTACTCCAGAAAACATCAAGCGATCCATTGCCAGTCTCATTCAAGTGGGTGCCTTGGACGAAGATCAAAATTTGACCTCGCTTGGTCGATATCTGGCCCGGTTGCCAGTAGATGCAACACTCGGAAAGCTCATCCTTTACGGCGTTCGATATAGCTGCTTAGACCCTTGTCTGGTCATTGCTGCTGCGCAGAGTTCCAAGGCGCCCTTCGATACGCCCATGGGCCGCGAACGAGAGGCTTCGGCTGCTAAGCAATTATTCAGTCGAGGCGACTCAGACTTTTTGACAACCTGGACGGCGTATCAGAAATGGCGGCAGGTGTGCATCGACAAACCCTCTCACGAACAGAAATTTTGCCGGGACAGTTTTCTGAATGGCAAGTCTCTAGCTGCTATTGAAGAGCTGCGGCTCCAGTACCTTAAGATTCTGGTTGATGCAGGCTTGCTACAGATGGGCGAACAGGATCGCCGAGCCATCCAGCGTGCACGATTCCTCAGCAGTCGCGATGGATTCATCAGGACACCTGCGCACGTTGAGCAGAACACCGAGAAGCACACTTACATTGAGTTGTGTATCGCTGCTTCCTTTTATCCCAACATGGTCAGTTGTCGCGATGGCTTCAAGACCGTTTCAAAGGGTCAAGTGGTTTCGATTCATCCCTCGTCCATCAATTATGGCAGCTCTGGCTCGTTTGCAAAGCCGTGGGTGGCCTTCTTTTCGTTGCTCAAGACAAAAGGCCCGCTCTATGCGCATGATACTGGGCTGGTTGATGATTATATTGTTGCCCTCTTCTGTGGCAACGTGGAGTTTAAACCTCTCTCTGGCATTATCAGTATCGACAGGAATCGTATTCGTTTCCGCGTGGGTAGTCTGCGGACATGCGTTGCGCTCGCCGTATTGCGTAAGAACCTTGCACGTTGCTTTGCACGATTCATGGACAGGCGCACGTTGGTCGACGATTCTACTCAAGATGAGGAAGCGGCGTGGCTCAATATTCTGGGACAATTGATCAAGGGCTTTGATGAAGTGCATCGCCAACGACTGCGATGATGTACAAGATGAGTTGTCTAGGCTATCTATGCCACGGCACTCCCTATGCTGCCACCTTCGTGCAGTGTCCGAACAAGACGCATTTCCCAATCTTGCGCTTTGTCTCCTGTTGGTGTTTGGTCCCGGGGAACAAGCTCATACTCTCTCGCAGCACAATTATTGTAGTAGTAACCTCCCACACGCTCTGCTTCTGGCAACGGGTCCAGTCCGAGAAGGTAACGAATGAATGCTCCATGACTGACCACTGCGATCGCTTCTCCATCAGCGGCATCCTCAGCACTGGCTAGGGCAGCAAGGTGTTGACGGACGATGTGGGCACGTTCATGCAAGCGTATCCGATCGAAACTGAACAAGCCTCGTTTCGCCAACCACTCTTCCTCAGTTCCATCCGCTACGGCTGTGTTACTGCGCGACCAATTCATCGCATCCACACACGCTCGTGATGCATCATTGAATGTAATGGGCGCATCCATCTCATTGCGCACAAACGCAGCAATGCGACGTTTGTTGCAGTCCGTTGTTTCTGGTATATCACTTGGCCAATTACCCGTTTCTTGTAGTTCTGGCATGACTTCCGCATCCCCCATCAGACTCGCTTCGTGTGTTTCATGCTGTTGAGTCGTATGCGTAAGACCTGCGGCTTCTGCTTCAACCGGACGCGCTTGATGTGCAGGATCGTACGTAAGTGTTGCCAGAGGCCCTAATCCGATTGTAGCTGTTTGCAGCGTTCTCAATAGATTTGAGATACATGTATATCGTATGCGATGGGCCGCATCACCAGGATACTCTCGTGCGAGCTGTGAGCGGAGGTGGGATGCTTGTGCTATCCCTAGTGGCGTCAAAGGTGGATCGCGTAAGTGGAGCTGTCCACCGTGGAGATTTGATTCGGCTTGAGCGTGTCTGATGAGGATGATGCGTCTTTTTAGGGCCGGGGTCGATGCACTCCCTGTCTGCATCGAGCTGGTGGTGTGTACGCGGTTTGAGGCAGACGGTGGATGGTTGTCTTGGTGATGCACCCACTGCGGGATAATCTCAGATGGGAAGAGAAGACGGGAAGGGAAGAGCGACTTGATCTATGTAGCATTCTCTAGTCATGGTCTTTAATGTGCTCTTCATCATGGTACAATGGCGATGTAAAGGGGAACATCTCCTTTAAAACCACTCGCCCTGGTCGTGCATGGCTCCAGCAACCTTGAGGAAACCAGCGATATTGGCGCCAGCCACAAGCGAAGGCAAACCACCCTTGCTAGGCTTGCAGTACGTCTCTGCCGTTTTGATGGATTGCTCAAAGCAGTTCTCCATGATACTGGCAAGCTTGGCATCAACCTCCTCGCTCGTCCACGACACTCTTGCCGAATTCTGTGACATTTCGAGACCAGAGACGGCAACACCACCAGCGTTGGAAGCCTTACCCGGGCCATAGAAGATGGCCTTCTTTGAAGAAGCACCTTCACGTGCAGCCTCAAAGGCATCAATGGCTTCCTGTGTGCAACCCATGTTGGAACCCTCAGCAATGAACATGCAGCCAGACTCAATCAAAGCCTTGGCCTCATCGCCAGAAACCTCGTTTTGTGTTGCAGATGGCAAAGCAACGTCGCACTTGACGTGGGTCCAAGGACGCTCACCCTCCTTGTACACGTACTTGCTTGTGTCCTTCTTTGAGCAAAAGTCGCTGAGCGAGCCGTGCTTGAGCTTGAGAGCGCCAATCTCCTCGACATCTTCATTTGTGAAGCCAGCCTCACAGATGACAGCGCCCTTGGAGTCGGAGAGCGAAACAACCTTGCCGCCAAGTTCATTGACTTTGAGTGCGGCGTACTGAGCAACATTGCCGGACCCAGAAATGGCGACCGTCTTGCCCTTGAAGGACTCTGCGCCATCTGTTGCGTATTTGATCATGTGTGCCACGTAGTACACAAGACCATATCCAGTGGCCTCGGGACGGATAAGCGAACCGCCCCATGAAGCACCCTTTCCGGTAATCATACCTTCAAAGGAGTTTTGCAACTTCTTGAATGCACCAAACAGGTAGCCGACCTCGCGACCACCGACACCGATATCACCAGCTGGGACATCGAGGTTTTGACCAATATGTCTGTACAGGCATGTCATAAAGGCAACACAGAATCGACGAATTTCGCTGTCGCTGCGCCCCTTGGGGTTGAAGTCAGATCCACCTTTACCACCACCCATAGACAAGCCCGTTAAGGCATTCTTGAAGATTTGCTCGAAACCGAGAAATTTGAGAATAGAAAGATTGACAGTTGGGTGGAAACGCAGACCTCCCTTGTATGGCCCGAGAGCGGAGTTGTACTGCACACGGAATCCACGGTTCACCTGGAGCTCGTGGTTGTCGTCCTCCCAAACAACACGGAACTGCAAGACACGCTCTGGGATGGCAATCACCTCGAGGGCTTTCCTGAGTTCAGGCCGCTTCTCAAATAGGCTCGAGGACTCAATGGTCGACTTGAGCTCGTTGTAGGCTTGCTCAAACTAGGTTGTTAGCATCTTCTGCTGGTCGTATGCGATCGTACCTCTGGCTCTGAAGGAAGGTTAGACATAGTTTGCTGTAGGTAATGGCCTTTGGGAGTAGCTTGTGCCTGCTCGCGAGCATTATATAAGGAGGCCTCCCGTATACGTCAGTGTCGCCTGTCAGCCACAAGATAGGCAACGGTCCCCATCCTTATCTGTCTGGCAACTGCCGACCCGAAATCTCTGATCATATAATCGATCACCGCAGCCCTTCGAAAGCGCGGGGATCTTGTTGGGCACGTCGAGACGACGGACACAAAGCATTCGCCTGGACTTGCCCGAGCTGTCTTGAACGTCGATGGCAAGGTGAAGACAACGCATGCCTGCCTAGCAACCTGTTCCGATGTCGGCCGCAATCTCATCTGTCAAAATAATTGTGGCAGATCTCGACTCGCCCGCGAATCCCGCGCAACCCGCATCCTCAAATGCCGTTACATGCGCACCAGGGAGCTGCTTCTTTCACGATGGATTGCCTGCAGCAACGACATGGGTCAGACGACGATAGCTAGATTCGGCTTACCTAATGAGTGAGTCTTGAGGATCCTTGCCAGCTCCAAATGACTAGGAGCCATGGTTGCAGGCCTTGATCGGAGTTGCGCTGCGAGGTACGCGGGATGATCTCCGAACACATGCCCAGCATCAGATGGCCTCACAAAAACACGACTTGCCTGTCCATAAGGACAACCTTCCTCCCGGGCTCCCTTCTTGATCTATCCACTGCCGGCCCAGTCTGAGATTTGAGTTGCAAGCAAAGTCGTTCGTAAATGGCTGCACAATTTCCGTGAGCGGCATAGGACAGTCTGTTGGCAGTGCTTTCACACAAGGCAGCAAGTCTCTCGCTTTCCAACATTGCCTGGTGTGCATGCTGCAGTATCTAGCCTGTCAGTTCTATTTAAGAAATGAAATTTCTTACCAGACTTGCAGTGAAGCCAATATGGTGCAGTACAAGAACGCGTTCAACGAGCGCGCCCTGACAGGCTCGACAAAACAGAGCAGTGCTGCGATCACAAGAACCACACAAAGTCCCCTCAATCGTCGCGTCGAGCAAAGAAGCTATCCACAACGTTGTGCGAACATCGCTGATGACTGATGGTCAGCACTCCCTTGAGTGGCGACGACTTACTATGGTGCTTGATTTGCTTGGTGGCCCTGAGCAAGCTAGACGAGATTACCACTGCTTGATCCACATCCGGTGGCAGGATTGCGGTATTTCGAATGATGCGCCCTAGGCGACAAGCGTCGAGATGACTTAGCATGCGTGCTCTACATCGACCCAGCAATTGCATTGCAGCTTCTGTAGGCAGACATTCAAGGGGTAAGCCTAGCAAGTCTAGGTCTTCCAACCTGTTGCCCACCTCGTCTTCAGCAGTGTGACAGAGCGAGAGCAAGATAGCTGCTGCACCTAAGCTTGTATCTGCTAGGCTCGAGTTCTCAAACACTTCCTGTGACTCTGCTGTCTTGAGGAATTGCGTCAGGTGATGTAGGAAGAAGGGTTGGCGAAGAGATTGCTTGATGGCTAGGTTGCCATGTCCTGCATAGCGCAGTAGTGCCAATGCTTGTAGAGAGATGAGCAGTGCTTCCCATCGCCATGCTTCTGACGCGTCTTCTGCAAGCGTATTGAAATGATGGATGAGTTTGTGAGTGCACTCAGCAAGGAAGCTGAGCCAAGACGTCGACTCTGTGAGGCAGTGATGCTCCAGCGACTCGAGTGGTAGACACAAAAGCTCGTCTAGTTGAGCTCTAGACTCTTGTAAGTCCTCCTGCGCTAGTGGAAAGAGCTTCTCTAACGTTGGAGTCATCGTCGCCATACTCACGGAATGTAGTCTCATGTCATAAAGTATAGTAAAACAGCAATCGCTGCAACACCCATCTGTCTACTCTTCTGCTGCTTCCTCCTGCAGCTTTGCGACACGCACCACGTCGTCTACGCGGTCAAGCAGTCCCTGCGTATACTGCACACCTTCCTTCCGCCGCTTGCGTAAAGCCTCACGATCACTCTCCCCTGCATCATCCCGACTGACGATACCATCCAAGGCAAAAAGCTTCTGTAGTAACAGCTCAGCCAGCATGTCATGCTGCTCTTTCCGTTGCTTCGCCTCCATCACTTCTGGACCTGTATACGTCTCCACCTGTGGCGCCAGGTCGCGTTCAATGCCGTCAAGCAGTGCATTGAGTTGCTCTAGTGGCGACAACAGGGCTTCTTCCTTCTTCTTCTCCTCTAACGCTTGCTGTCTTTGTCTTGCTGCTGCTTTATCGACACTGCCCTGTTGCTGCGCCAGTGGCTCACGGGTCGCCATGCAGAGTACTTTAGATCCACTCTTCATACCAACAGAAACCAGCTTGACTGCGTCGTCACCTAATATCTTGCCTCGAAAAAGCAGCTTGACGTGGCTCGCTGGCGTCTTGGTGATTTCTGTACATTGCTGGCGTAAATCTCCTACTGTCGCTGAGCCAGACTCAATAGACTGTGGAAGAAAGTCGATCTCGTAGCGGTCTTTGCCATGAGAGACTTCGATGATGTTGTCCTTGCGCGTTCCGAAGAACTTGTCAAACAGGCTGGCCATGATTGTCTTGGCAGAAGGCTTGCAGGAGCTTCTCAAGCTACAGGTCTTTGCGGTTGCGTAGATTTCGAGGCGACGTCAGAGGAAACAACGAACAAGGCACAACACAACACAACATAAGATGCTCTTCTAGCCCAGGAACAACGTTCGTGGTCGGTCTGCGGGTAGTGCCTGATTTCGCTACTGTGGATGACCCGTAGTTGCTGCTTGGCCGAGCTCTTCCCTCGTCAGCGTGTCTGTACACTGTACGCAGCGCTACATTGACCACTCAAGTTCTGAGGCACTAGCGCCAAGAAGAGAATGAATCCCAGCAATGGTCCGTATTCTAGCACTCAGCAGGTCTATGAAAGCGCTTCGTCATCCTTCTACTCTTCCGTAGAACGGGACGTGCATGCCAGTACACCGCGTTCGGCATCGGCACATCTGTCGCGCGTCCCAAGCCCACATGCATCGACAGGCGTCAATGGACATCCAGTAGCATGGCCGATACAGCCACAGACTAGTTCAGAGTCTGCTTGCAGCGTGACATCGTCTGCACGTAGCAGCCCAACCAATAGTACTCGCATACCTGTGAGACGTCGGTCAGGGGTACCTGTACCATCGAAGCATCTCCATCGCCAATACCCGCTTTCGAGGAGCCCTGAGAGCATCCTTAGCGACCAGTCAGCTACTAGTACAAATGAGCAAGCAGGACAGCAACTTTACGACGAGGATGGCTTTTTGATATCATCAGAAAATGAAGCGGCGCGTGCTCCTCCCATACAGCGCTCATCTGTACGCCATGTGACTGCACCAGTGACCTCTTCTCTGGTACATTCTCATTCAGTGCCAATCGATTTGTTAAGTACAACAAAAGCGCAAACGCTGCAGAGCGGTCAAACTACATCCACATCCTCCACAATCGGCCATCAAGTCCGGCGAGTTCGTTCAGTAGATCGGCTAGCTGCTCGCGCTGCCCGTGTCGTGAGTGATACACCACAAGACCGTCAGCGTCGATTACATGCCATCAATACGGCACCACAAGGCCCACCACCTTGGCTATCTAAATATGCACCTGATCCATCCCTACCAAGTGATCAGCAATTACTCCCAACAGTGGCGAAAAAGCTTGCTCGGGAACGTGCATCGATGGAAGGCGGCCAAGATTTATTGGACGTTTTTGGCGTACCTGTTTGCAAGCCTCTAGATGCTCCTTCGAGTATAGAGCAAGCGAGTCTGCTGCCTGCTGTGGAGGAAGTCGCTGCAGGTGACAGTACGCCAGTCATGCCCATGTTGAGACCCGGAACAGCTCGGAGTAAGCTCGATACGCCAATTCGCAATTTTTCGAGACGAGCAGTCGCTCCGAGTACTGCACCACAATCCAAAGGCTCAGAGATTGTTTCTGGTGCTAGCCCATTGGTCACTTTACATCCCCAACAAGTCCCTGCATTGGCACTGACAACACCAGTAGACTCTGTACCGCCTGGTCACGAACGCACTCTCCAGTCTCGCGCCAAATCACAAGGTGATGCATCCGCAAGAGGCGAGGAAGAGCGAATGAAATCAGTGGGATGCTGTGTGCTAATGTGAAGTATCTCTGCAAACCTGATAACGAGCAACGATCATGCGTGTCTTTTCCCCCCTCTTCTTGCTGCTTCAAACTCTGATACAAGTACCTTTATCTGTCTGATGGAACCTGTGATATTATTGATATTAAGGTGCAGATACACTCGCTCCGCTACTGTTGCCGCTTACAACTGTCCTCGTCGTCGATGGAGCCACCTCGCTGGCATCAATCCCCGCACCAATGACATTCTGTGTCGGTGATGTAGCAGTTTGACTCGCTGCTGTGCTTCCCTGACTGCCCATTTGAAGAGACGCTGCGGCTTGATCACCAGTTACCGCAGCCGGTGCTCCTGCTTGCCCACCTGTCACTGTAGTCGCTGTTCCTGCTTGTCTCTCAGCAGACGATGCAGCAGCTGCACTCCTCATTAGCATAGCAGCATGCGACGCCAACTCATCCAATTGTTTAGCTGGATTCCAATCTTGAGGTTTGGGTAAGCCAGCGACTTCTTGTAGCAAGAAATCCGGCCGTTCTTCAGCCGCCTCACGAGTCTGCGTACCTGGGATTGTCTGCGAGAGTGGCAAGCTGCTATGAGCTTCTGCACCTTCCGGCAATTCTGCTTCACGTGGCGTATTGGAGCCACTACCCCATGTTGAGCTGGGTGCGCGAGGTCGTTTTGAGAAAGGCAACGAGGCGACGTAGTTTTTGATTTCCTGTACTTGGTCCCAAGCATTGTTGACCTGGAAATTGGCGAATTCCTGACGCTCACAGTTGTCGCCATTGTCATCCTCATTAATGCTTGAACTCTCCTCTGGCTCGAGCTGGAAGACTTCCTGAAGGGGTGCGATCGAGTCTTCGGGAAAAACCCGTTCAGCGATTGTCTTTCCCTCCCAAGGAAAAACGGGCGCACGACTACTCGGCGGCTGTGGCGGCTCAAAGTGAACTGACTTAGGCATCCTCGTCGGTGTTGGTGGGGGAACGAAGCGTTCATCTCGTCTAGTAGGGTCATCCCATGTGTTGCTGAAGCTTCCCATCTTTAGGTTTCCTGCCTCAGGCTTTGCATGGAGCGGTGGCGATCTTTTGCTTCCATCCCATGCGGCTGCAGGTGCTTCGAAATGCGCTCCCTCAGGGGCTTCAAGTTCTTCGCGGATGGCAGATAAGCTTGATGCGCTTGGTCGTTGACGAGGCATCTTGGGAATGACAGGCTCAATGTCGTCCGTCGAAGCATAGTGACGCTCATAGACTGACCACCAACGTGATAACAGTTCCCCATAAGCTCCCTCATGTTGGGCGGAAGCCTGCCTTCCTCTATTCCAAGGTTTAATTGGTCCGATGAAGTGAGCAACCTTGATTTGCGATTCGAAATGGCGGTAAGCTGGTAAGTATTGATAGCCTGAAGATGGCGTGACATTGTATGTGAATGAAAGTCGGTGATAATTTGGAAAGAAGGTGTTGAGGAGGCCCTGATCCCCTCCATCGAAAGAAATGCCGCTTGCAGCAAGTCTACGAAGAGCAGCGTAGTTGCCTATCGAGGGCTTTGTGAAGAAGACACCAGAGTTGAAGATATCTGGCCAGCCAATATCGGGTGCAGCCGCAAAGGGAACATCCAGAGCAAATAGATGATCGAGAGACTGCAAGACCACAGTATCGGCGTCGAGAAACACGATCTTTTCATACTGCACTTGCCGCCATAACGCAATCTTGGTGAAGGACGCGATGAGATCCAAGCGACCGAGCAAATTGAGATTGTCAGTCGAGGGATTTGAAATTGGCTGAACCTCAATCACTTGGTCATACAATTCCTTCAGTTAGCATGCGCAGAGGAACCACTTGCGGTCTTACCACTAGGCCAGCAAGCGCTCCATCGGAAACGGCGCTCGAGACCATGATAACAAGTTCACAGGTCGTGCCGAGGTCCCTGAGCGAATGAGCCAGCACCTGAGCGCCCTTGAGGTACCCATCATTCAACAAGAGCGTAAAGTACGCATGTTTCACCATCTTGCAGGACAGAGAAGGAAAGCAAAGAGCGTGATATTGATGGTCTGGTCCCTTGTTGATGGCATTTTGGAAATTTCGGTGGGACGAAACCAACAGCACGGTAAAGCCTTGGACAGATATTGCAGCAGGAGACACTGTTCATCTGGAGCTGACCGCCGACTACCATGCTTGATACGACTCTTGCTATCTGCTGTCAATCACTGCGCATAAAGCAAGCGCCTCGAATGAAGCTTCCATCCTAACTGCATCTACGCACATATCAGTACGTTTTAACCCGCCGTTCGTCAAGGGGTGCATGCTGGTTGTCTACAGCAGTCTTACCAGATAAGCAAGGCCTTAACTGTGCTTTCCGTTTCGGTTTGTTTGCTGGATCTGTGCTGCTCCAATCCATGTTTGTCGGGCTGCCGCAGTAAACGTTCCAGAGCAGTTACTTATCTGGACGAACGCAATCAAGTCTTCCAAGCAGCATGAAGGTAACACTTGTAAGCTTCCTTATCTGCATTGCTGCGACTCGTATAGAACGTCATGGATATCACAAGTCCCTGGAGCCCATCATGTCGCTAGAGAACCCCTCAAGGATTCGCCTGGCAAAGCGCCAGACGCCCGTCACGAGTATGACCCTTTAAAGCTGGATTGACGCTGACAGATAGCATGCATTTCTGGTGTCACACCTCTGCTACAAAGCTCAACAGTGCAAGACCAGCTGAATGGCGTGCGATCGGCCGTACAAGCTGCTCCTCAGCAAGTACAAGCAGAGCTCCGCAACTTTCTGGGAGCTGAATACCCACAATAGTATGATTCTTTGTCGACCCTTTCATCGGTTGTTGTCTGTCCGCTAAGTCTGATTTGCTTGTCCGTTAAGATACTCACTGATTCTGATAAACCTGCATTTCGACGCTTGCGCCGGAGACATGACGGACATCCTCATAATCATTCGCGAGCTCCAGCTCTGTGGGAAGTGTGGGGACAGCACCCATGACCTGATTCTGTCCTCGTGCATGATTGCAAGACTCCTGAGAAGGTTAAAAGTGTCTCCTGGTACGACATGCTCGGATCGTCTCGGGATAATCGGGTTTACGACTACACTGTAATTCTTGGTGGTCACCTGGGGCTGCCAAAGCCGGTGAGCGCATCAATCATTGCACGCCATTTAATGAACGTGCAAGGGCGACAGCTGAACGGCCGGAATCAATCGGAATAGGTGTCGCACTGGTTCGCGTGACAAGCATGGTCAACACATGAGTATCGGCTTATTTGTCGATAAGGACACCTGGAGATGCAACATCATTGCTGAGATTGGTGTTGACAACGCTGGCCCCTGAATATGTTATCGTCGCCCACAATCGCCTACATAAGGCTTCTTCCTAGCTCGGAAGCTGAGGCTAGAATTGCTTGCCAATATGGGAGACATGTATGAGCTACAGGACAAAAAGCAAGACATTTCCTACGCAGTCAGGGCACCCACCGATACTCAAATGGGAACAGTTACTACTGCACCACGAGGATTCGTTGGGCGTATGGTTGACTCCTTCAAACCACCTTTGCCAGAGATCCCAGATAGCGAAGGGCATGGAGAGAAACATGCAGGTGAAGCCTCACCGCTCAAGCGTCAACTGAAGGGTATGAGTGCAATTCTGCGTATAGTTCTACTCTTGCTTACACATTCAGGCCGGCATATGCAGATGATCGCTATTGGTGGGTCCATCGGCACTGGTCTTTTTGTCGTACGTTCCGACACCTGTGAGGAACACAACGCTAACGATAGGGGTCTGGCAAGTCTCTGGCGGTTGGAGGCCCTGCCAGCGTCGTGATCGCCTTCGTTTTGATTGGCGCTATGTTGTTCAACGTCGTACATGCTCTAGGAGAGCTTGCAGTCATGTTTCCAATTGCTGGAAGCTTTGCCACATACAACACACGTTTCTTGGACCCTGCTTGGGGATTCGCTATGGGGTACGTTTGCTATCAATTCTATGTTTAATGCTAACTAGCTAGATGGGTAAAGGACCAGAGATACACTGCACCGCTAACAAGTAGAATTACGCTTTGAATTGGCTCGTGGTTCTCCCTCTTGAGCTCTCTGCTGCTTCTATTGTGGTACAATACTGGAACGTCAATGTCAACGTTGCCGTTTTCATCACGTTGTTCCTGATCATTATTGTCTCCATCAACCTCTGCGGTGTGCGGGGCTATGGTGATGCAGAACTTGTCTTCTCCAGTATTAAGGTTCTCGCTGTGACGTCGGCATGTATCATCTTCGTGGTAATCAATGTTGGTGGAACTCCAGCAGGCCAGTATTTAGGTGCAAAAACCTGGTCAAACCCTGGAGCATTCAACAACGGATTCCACGGTCTATGCGGCGTCTTCGTCAATGCAGCCTTCTCCTTTGGCGGTACAGAGCTCGTTGGCCTCGCAGCTGCCGAAGCTGCGAATCCTCGAAGAGCCATGCCAAAGGCTACCAAGCAGGTGTTTTGGCGCATCACCATTTTTTATGTCCTTTCGCTGTTTCTAGTTGGCCTCATCGTGCCCTTCAATGACCCTAGACTCACTAAGGGCGCAAGCAAGGCTGCGCGGAGTCCTTTTGTCATCGCCATGCAAATTGGAGGTATTAAGGTTTTACCATCCATTTTCAATGCGGTCATCTTGATCTCTGTCTTGTCTGTTGGCAACTCGTCTACCTATGGTTCTTCTCGTACCCTCGCTGCTTTGGCAAAGGCTGGCCAAGCTCCCAAGTGGCTAGGTTACATTGACCGTAAAGGTCGTCCAATGACAGCCCTTGGTCTAGCCCTCGTCTTTGGACTTCTTGGCTACGTGAACGCTTCCCCTCACGGAGGTATCATCTTTGATTGGCTTCTGGCAATCTCCTCCTTGTCTTCTTTCACTACATGGGGTTCGATTTGTCTTTGCCATATTCGATTCCGCAAGGCATGGCGCATCCAAGGCCATTCCCTAAAAGAGATTCCCTTCCGTGCAGCTGGCGGTGTCTATGGTTCTTGGTTTGGTCTCATCTTCAACATCCTTTGTCTGATTGCCACATTCTATGTTTCCATCTGGCCACCTGGTAACGGCGGCAAGACTGGCACCGTGCAAGACTTCTTCATCAATTACTTGGCCGTGCCAGTCATCCTACTCTTCTACGTTGTCTACAAGCTCATTTACTGGAAGTCGAGTGCTGTTGTGCGCTGCGCAACCATGGATGTAACCTCGGGTCGCCGTTCTCTCGACTTGGCTCAGATCGAGGAAGAGGAGCTCTACGAAGCGGAACACCCCAAGACTGCGTGGAAGAAGCTTTGGACGACTATCTGTTGAACGACTGTTAGGCCTTGTCCACTCCAATATATAGACTTTTTTCGCATCGTCCCAGGACACAATAACCATTTCCATGCAAGACTATGACAATAGGAGGACTGCGAAGCAGAGCAGGACTGTTATTGACTTTCTGATAACCGCAGTAATCTCTCCATCTTGTTGCGTGTCCTGTTGAGTGTCTCTTCTGCGCCTTCCAACTGTCCTTTGAGACGCGCAATCTGTGTCACCTTGAGTGGACTACTCGCTGGATTCTGTCGCAACGAGCCAGCCTTCTCCCACCGTTGATATGCTGCAGAGACACTTGCGCATTGTTGCTTGGCGCTAGCAAGACGCTTTATTAGACCGGCATGGCCGTGTAGATGCGTCTCAATACGTTTGAGCTCATCGAAGTAGCGTGTTTCCGCAACCGACAATTCCGGAGCATTGGCATTGCGCAGTTTCGTGAGCATTGAAGCAGCTCTTGCCTCCAACGCCGTCTGTCGCTCCTTTACTGCATCATGTCTTTCAATCTCTTCGGGGCCTTTTGGCAACTGATCTATCGCATCTGCCAGCAGCTCAAGTTTTTCCCGCTGTCTGATCTGCTCCTGCAGCTGTAGTTGAAGTCGATGGTGGAGCGCAAGCGCAGCGCTCAGGAGCGCCGCGATCTCTGTCCGTACTTCCCTTGCCACTTTGGTGAGGAAGCGCAAAGTCTGGACATCAGAGACTAGTGGTCGGCTGCTTTGCAGAGCGGCAGGAACTGCGATTTTTGGGCCCTTAGGCAGTGATGGTTGATGGTATGCCTGCGCCTTCAACAGATTATTGTAAGATGCCTCGGGGGAAATAGCATCAAGGCTATCCAAGCCAAGGTCGAGATCGTCAAGAGAGAAGGATGTAAGTGGTATGCTATGCGCCGTTCGTGAGTTGAGCACAACAAGGCTCTGATCAAGCCCGCGTTCCGTGATGGCGATACCTGCAGTCCCACTGCCTTCAGCGTCAAGGAGTTTTGTAATTGTCGATGAAGAACTAGCTTGATCCAAAATATCCTCCAGGAGTAGCTCGCTCGTTTCGTAAACTTCCGACAGCAAGTCCAACCAAGACAGCTCAACCTTGTGCAGGCCATTCTCGTGTCTCGCGAAGAAGCTCCCTTCATCGATTGGCTCAAGCACTGCAGAGGCCGATAAGCGTATGCTCTCGTGAACTGCCAGGACAACATTTGCTTTTGGTTTTGGCAAGAGTGGTGCTACCAAGCAAATATCAATCTTGCCTTGCGAAGCGATGGCGAGGACATTGACAGGCTGACTCGGCAGAAAGAGGATACTCGTAGCTATAATCTCACTCGTATCAAAGTCGAGTGGTACTGGCGATTGCAAGCATGGCCCCAGAATAACAGGCGAGAGTAATTTTGCAGGACGTGCGAATCGTATGCTCGATGCGAGCCGCGTGCCGTGGTCCATTGCTACTAGCAGTTTGCTGTAACCAGCCGCAGATACGGTACCAGCATCGATTACTGCATGCTGTTCAAAGTTGGCTGCCTGTTCATGTGTCAAGGCACAGCTGGCCGGGATGAATGGTAAGATTGTATAGACGTCCCCGCTGATCGTCAGCACAAAGATAGCGAAAGCTGCCCATCCGTCACCACCAGAACCAAATGCGAATGAGACTGCTTCGCTGTCGTCTAGATCTCCGTAACCCCGTGATGGCCGCTTAAAGATAGACACTTCTGACTCTGCTTCTGTCATTGAGATGTCCAAATCATACAGGCGCAGGGATCCATCTGCAGTCAGAACCACAACAGCATTATCTGTAGCAGAAAGTGGATGTAGCTTGACTTCTGCAACAGGGTTATTTGAGTGATGATACTCGCCAATGACATGGCATTTGAGCCGATGTTTGAGCAGGCCTCGCTTTTTGAGCATCGATGCTCTTGGGATATAGAGGGCAACGACTTTGTGGTCTCCATAGACGACCAGAATCGTTCGCAACCGATTAAGTAGAAGACCTGTGATAGTGAAATCGATGCCAATTGTGTCCAGCTCAAGATATGATTGTTCCGACAAGTCTGCCCAGCGTAGACCGCTGCCGCAAGCGACAAAGACTTCTTGGCCGCTTGCAACGATGAGTGCTGCCGGTCTATTGGCTGAGCATCTCGCGACGCCTTCCACTTGGTAGATTGGATGCAAGTCCGCCATGACTCTCTGCTCTCTACTAGCAGCTCTCCCGCATAGACTTGCGACCAAGAAACCCAATTGAGCGCGTCGATGTGAGCCTCTGCGGCTGCTGCTTGCTTGTCGGTGTCGTCTTCTCTCACCCAGCAAATTCTGCCCTTGCGACCACACAACAGGGACTGGCAACAAGTGCACACAGGCTGTCCTCTGGCTGCGCGACTCCCCTGGTCCGTCGTATTCTGCATAGCACATCCATTCAAATACAGTGCGCAATGATATGGGCACGTCTTTGCTAGCCTTTCCCGACACTCATTGTTGCAGGACGCGACCACAAAAATGTCTGTCATTGGCGAGCACGAATACCGTGGCATACAGATAGGCATCTCATGGAAAGCACTGGATGGGCAGCGTGGCTATCTCTACCTCGACTATAACAATTCACTATCGAGCTCCTCCTCCATCGTCACCTACTGGCTATCGCCCAGGTCACGCGAATGGAAGAACATCAACCGACGGGCAGCGCTGGAAGTGCTTGCCATCGATACAGAGAGACTCAATCAAAAAGGCAGAGATGCAGGTCCAGGCGAGATCTTGAGGTATGACACTGGGCCAACTAAAATTGAGCTAGGCTCTGGTGTGTGCAAAATTGGAATTTGGACTATGACTTATATCCGCAACGAAGAGAAGCTGATAGCCGTGAGCATCAGCGCTCTGAAGTCGAGACTGGTGGCAAGTGCCGTTGTCAGTGGGTCTACTGTCGACGAGCAAGTATCCGATGCATTGCTTGACCGCCTCATGACTGTTCCCAATATAGTTGAAGCGTTGCAAGACAAGGTCAAGGTAGCCAAAGGCAAAGAAGCACCACAAGCGAAGACCCAAGGCTCTCAAAAGAGCGAGGATGGCAAAGCTGTTCAAGCAGGGACGGTTGATCCAAGTGTGGACAAATCAGCCAGGCTGGCAAAAGCAGTCGAGCATCTCAAACTCCTCTGGCAACGCATGAAGACAGTCTCAAGCCTCAGCGATGCAGACTTTCCACGAGAAATGACTATCATGCTTTCTGAGATGACTGCTGCTCAGCGTGACAGCTTCTTCATCTTGACTGGCGTGTTCATTGAAGAAGTGATCATGGAACTCATGCGCGGTCTAGTCAACGATGCAGCAACTCTCAGCGAAGATCCTGTCGCTGCAAAGTCAGCCCTGTCTGTTGGCGAATTTGTCAGAATATGGGATACGCTTCAAGAAGGAAATGCCTCACCCGATGTTCGAAAAGCCGCCAAGGAGTGCTTCGATGCCTTGTCATCAGGTCTTACAACAGTACAGGATCGAGTAGAGATCAAGGAAGTTCTAGCAGAGCTGCAAAGTGAAATTGATGAACGGTATCCCGCCGCTCGCGCCACAGTCAACGGTACAGGCAAGGGCAAGGGGAAGCAGGCAATAAGCAAGGCTGGACAAAATGCCATGGAGGATGCAATGGATTGGCTGCGAACGCTCTGGACGCGTGCCAATAATGACTTGGCAATTCAAGAACATGAAGTCGGCACATTTTTGGAAGTGTGCATCCAAACGCTGCCCGAGGAAATCAAGGTGGCTTTCGACAAGCTCAACATCGATAAGGCAGCTCTCGCAGCTGCAATGCGAAGTGAGATACAAGAGGCGAGACCTCTACCACACGACGCCGGCGTCCCTTCAGACACGCTCGATTTGACGAGGACTCCGAAGCCAGGCAAACCGTCTAAAGCCATGCTGCATGCTGTCTCCGATTTGCGTTCTATTGTGACGGCAAGCCTACGTCAAGGTGGCTTCAGCAAACTGGAAGTACCGGCTCTCATTCAATCGGCCATCAAGACCATGCCGCCATCGACGAAGGAGTACTATGAGAATCTCGGCGTCAATATGAACGATGCCGCTACTCTGTACTGGTCAGACTATCAGCGAGAGCATCCGTCTAATGGCGAATCCGCAGGCTCCAAAAGCATACCTGCAAGCAAGAAAAGTCACGCGCAAGCCAAGGGCAATCACGACACCCGCAGCGCAACGACCTCGGCTCTCGTCGAAGGTATGATGGAAGCAGCACGTAGTTCTATGGCTATTGAAGCACCACCTGCGACGCACACTACCTTATCGAACAAGCATGAGATACAGCAGTCAGCTCCTGCCGGGCCATTGCCTACTACGCCTTCAACGGTGCCGACCAATGTGTGTGTAGTTTGCTACGATCAGGCACGGTTTGAGTGTTCCAGATGCCACGCCAAGTACTGCTCTGAAGCTTGTCAGCGCGATGATTGGGTACACCATAAGCCATTGTGTAAGAAAGTCTAGCACACTTGTTGGTAATTTCTTACGAGGTCTGATAAGAACTCTAGCATTGTTTCTTCTGAGTCGACATCTAGCATAGCTTCTTCCAAATTGACTTAGACTTTAATTGCATCCCACTACTAGGACATACAAATACAGCCTCTCATGACTAAAGCGACAATTTGGCTAATGAGCCGGAAACAAGGATATTCTTCGTCTCAGACCAGTCCAACTCCATATTTCCATAAGCCGTATAGCCGGTCCTCCAGGGAATGAGTCGAATGCATTTGCTTAGATCTGCATAGCTTGGAGCGCTGATTGTCAGAAGAATGGCTTCCTGGCTATGCTCATAGTTTGACAGCTTGAAGGAGCTGTATGTATGCGACGCGTCCACCTTGAGCTCGATGCGAGAGCGGCCACGGGTCGAAACCAGTTGCGAAGTACTTGAAACACCTGCAATGTTGTGGTAGAGGCTCAAGGAATGAATGATGCGGTCGACCAGTAACTCTGGGCCATCCACAACGATCGGCAAGCTGGACTCGAGTATACAAGTCAAGTCTCGTAGAATGATCGTGCGTGGGCGTGACTTGACGAGATGCCAAAGGCCCCCTTGTCCCTTGACGCACCCTTGTATGCTTGACAAGTGTTTCTGGAAGTTGTCGGCAACGACTTTTTGACCATCAATGAAGATCGATTCAACACCGCTCGATCTTAGCAGGCTTATTGTCAATGATTCAAAGGCGAGACATTTTATAGACGAGGTCCTGAACGACAGCACCTTGCCATCGACACTCAAGGTAACGAAGCATCGCGCACCAAGGTTCGAATTATAATCGTCGTGGACTTGCACAATACTCATGCCAAACTTCATGATTGGAGTGCCCCAGGACATAATGCAGAACGTATTGGGAAGAGGCCTAACCACAGTTCTTTTATTAATCATCTCATTCACAAATAACTCAAGTCGTCCAGTAGTCAAGATGCCCTCGTACCAATGCCCTGCTCCTTGAATTTCTTCAAGCTCCATGTTGAGAGCAGAGGCCATTTGACGTCCATGGGAGATTGGCACATTGTCGTCGTCTGTTCCATGCCTAATGAAGCAGGGAACATCCTTGAAGAGGGAGATATTGCGCAAGATGTCAAACTCGGGCCTGTCAGCAAGAGACGCTGCGTTACAGCTCCACTGACTGTATGGAACATATCGATTGATGGACAAGTAACCGGCTGCCCAAGCAGCCCCAATGACACGGTCGCTGTTGCGTATGACAAATTGCATGGCACCTTGAGCCCCATTCGAATGCCCAAGTACGATGAGAGCATCGAGGTCGGGCTCTGGCACATGGTATTCGGGTGGTCTCACAAGGATCTTAGTATACTCATCCAGCAGCGCTTTCAAAGCCCAATTGATGGAGATGGCACCAAGAGCATGGTAATCGTCCCCCCATTTTCCACAATCTGGCTGCAATATCCATGCGGTCGGATACGCATCCTTGAAACAATTCCTCCAGAATCTGTCGCAGTGATCGACGCCAGCACCATGCAAAGCTAAGACGATGGGAGATTTATGGTCTCCCCGTTTCACAGCTCCTGGTAGTGGTGTACGGTAGATTGCGTCTGACATGGAATGCCCGTCGTAATATGGCAAATGCCTGGGCTCGTATGCACGTGGTCGATGGTACAAGCTGGTCAACTCTGTATTTTTGCTCTCGGGCGGGCTCCATCCTGGTGAACTATTTCTGGCTGAGTCAATTAGCAGGTTGTCAACTCGCGAATGAGCTTTGCCTTGCTGGAAGGATCGGGAATGGGCGTTCGAAACTGAAGAAGCAGACGCAGAATTGGCAAATCCATTGCCGGGCCAAGATAAATCTGTACACTGTAATGCACTGTCCTTGTGGATGTTGACCACGATTTTCGAAGTTGGTTGTGCTGCAAAGCCGAGAATCCGAACTTCAGCAATGGCACGAATATCGAGTTGATGCCTACCAGCTTTCAAGCATCGACGCAAAGGCTTCCCGAGCATATAGATATCGCCTTCATATCGCTCACCATCAAGGAGGAATTCGGGAGTTGACATGATCTGCAGTTCGACATCACAATCGTGCTCCAAGAGAAAGGATCCGCGCAGGTACGCTTGAAATTGAGTCGCTGCCCATCCATAGGTTTGAACTTGCTGTTCCCAATCCACTTGGGGGAATGAGATTGAAATTGAAATCTCCTCACCTAGGCCGGCTTTGTCGACCATTGATGTCGATGGTCGTATAGCGGTCCAGGACGCGTGTGGGCACAAGGATGTCTTATAGCGCTTGTTCCAATCGATCTTCTCGGCATAAATGTCGTGAACTGCATCAAGCCATGGGTCTTCTCTGGTGCCGATAGAGAAAGGGCCTAACACAGCCCACTCTGGTATCATTTCAATTCTCGGCTCTCGCTAGCACCAAGATGCAATCATGATGATGGACTCCTGTGTACTGCAGAGGCTAGGAAGCAGTCTCCAGCCGCTAGCGATATCAGAAGTGCGGACTGCAACATGTATGCGTGTGTACAAGTGTTGTGGTATCTTCGGCTCCACACCTGGGGACGACATGACTAGGACTTGTCTCACGGTCCCTGGGTCCCCTGACTTGGACGGACTACTCCTTGAAGCCTTTGTGCTGGAAGTCTTCAACTGTCATTTCATCAGAAGCTATTCGCTGCAATATCAGCAAAGTGTATTTGTGGAGGTAGTCATCCGACTGATTCTGCATCTGCTAGGGTGCTGACGCTTTCTCCTCGTCTCTGTATCTTCTACTAGATCTCTGAATCAGGGACTGTGTAGACCCCTTGCAAGAAGCTGATTGTCTCCAAACATCAGTTGCCCACCTGTGATGAATCAGTTTAAGTCTGCCTACAGGCGTCACTGTCGCAGCTATGCATCGTTTGCGAGCAACAAGAAGAGCTCAAATCGCGGTTTCCTGCTTGGCGCGTCTGTCGGCGCGTCTGTTGGCGTAGCCACTGCACTGTATGCACAGCATCAATTCCTGCCCAGCAAAATCCGGTCACGAGGCAAATACGGTGGTCCTGACGACTTGAGGGACGCTACTTATGCCCTGCGGAAGGTCCTCCAGCAAGATCAAATATCGGAAGAAGAGTCAGACCTGCAGCAACATGGCTCCAGCGCGTGGTTTCCTTCTCACGACGAGGGCTCACCTAACATTGTGGTCTATCCCAGCTCTACTGCAGATGTGCAAGAAATTGTTCGCATTGCGTCGCGCTACAAGATTCCTGTCATCGCATACGGGGCTGGGACTTCCATTGAAGGACAGTTCACTACCTCCCTTGGCGGCATATGCATCGATCTAAGCCAGATGGACAGCATTGTCCAAATAGATCAAGAAGACATGACCATCACTGTTCAGCCCGGAGTCGGTTGGCAGAGTCTCAACCATGAGTTGGACGTGAGCAAGACTGGCTTGCTCTTCCCAGTAGATCCAGGTCCAGGAGCGTCTATCGGCGGCTGCGTTGGCACATCTTGTTCAGGACCAAACGCAGCTCGCTGGGGCACCATGAAGGATTGGGTGCTTTGTATGACGGTCGTTACCATTGACGGTCAAGTACTTCGAACGCGTTCCAAGGCCAAGAAGTCTAGTACGGGTTATGACTTGAACCACCTATTCATTGGTGCAGAAGGCACGCTTGGCATCGTCACTGAGATCACCCTCAAATTAACCCCCAAGCCAACGCACGAGCTTGTCGGCAGTTGCAGCTTCACCTCACCAGCCGACATAACACAAGCAGTCCTGCTCGCGCAAAAAGCGGGTGTCTATGCACAGTGCTTCGAGCTTTTGGACGACACTAACATGCCTGCCATCAATCGCTATGGTAACTTCCATTATCCAGAGAAACCGCACCTCTTCTTCAAACTCTCTGGCAATTCTCCTCAAATACTCAAGGAGGAGAGTAAGCTTTTATCAAAGATCTGTCGCTCACTTGGTGGTGGAGAATTCACTGTGGCGAAAAGTGACGAAGAGGCTACAGCCATCTGGTCAGCGCGCAAGAATCTCTTGCTTGCCTGCTTATCGATGCCTGAAGCACAGGGTTGCACTGCGAAATCCACAGATGTCTGTGTGCCTGTCAGCAAGCTGCCAGATCTCATTCGCCGATACAAGGCTCGGGCCAGAGAACTAGGGGTCATTGCGCCAGTCATTGGCCACGTCGCTGATGGCAACTTCCATTCCTTGATGATTTACAATGAGAATGACACTGAATTGATGGCAAAGATTTCACGGCTTAGTGACGAGCTTCTCAAGATGGCGCTTGATCTCGAGGGCAGTGTTAGCGGTGAACATGGCGTTGGCAACCAGAAGCGGCATTATTTGGCAACCGAATATGGTAACGTCGGTGTAGAGCTGATGCACAGGGTTTGATTATCTTGCTTTTGAATGGTGACTAACGCAAACTAGATCAAGGACGCGTTCGATCGGGATGGGCTATTGAATCCTGGCAAGTTGTTACCGGAGAGCAGCACAAGTGCTTCAGCAAGTAGATGATATCAGCATACGACCTTTCAAGTCAAAGGACAGCTGTTTGGGGTCAAGGTAATTGGTGTACAAACACTAACTTTGTGTCATGATCATGAATATGCTCCAGCTTGTCGCATGTCGTAATTTGCAAAAACTTGCGAAGGCGGACTGTTGGGTAGTCTCAGAAGGGCGTCTTCCTCCATCTCGCTTTCCGAAAGCAACATCACCGGGCTTTTGAGTGACGAGCCCGGCAAGGACAGAGCAGAGTTGAAGGTCACTACGGTGCCCCGCCGCCCATTACTGCTCTCATTATCCTGATATTGAAGAACGTCGAGCGCCGAGCAGTCTAGATCATGTTCTTTGATGCTATTCTCTGCACTTCCAAGCTTTGCTTGTGATGGCTTCTGAATGCAAGCAAGCGCAGGCCGCTTTGGTTGCTCTGACCATTCGCCTTGCATAACGGTTGGTGTTTGCAAATCTTTGTTGCGCACAACAAAGTCGAACTGAGGTTGTGAGGAAGACAAGACTCCTGCTAGCATTTGCATGAAGCAAAGTGTCATGGTTGCATGCAGGATGGTCGCCGATACTTCGATTCCTGCAATCTCCCATGCGAATACGTGCCCATGGATGATGTGGCTCTCAGTCTTCTTCAGGGAAGTGAGTGTGACAATACCACAGTCGAAGAAGACGATGAGAGCAAAGAGCTTCTGCAGTGTGCCTAGTCTTCCAATCATGTACGCGTTCGATGTGTTTCCCATGGACATTTCTCTGCGGCCTCGTCTGATTTGAGTGACAATGATCCAGCCCAGTAATGCATCAGTGATGCCAGTGGATGCAATCCAAATGCAGTAACCCACAGACGACAGAGTATTGATGATTGATGCTCGAGTGATAATGGTCGAGGGCGAGACGAATAGCTCAGCAATGCCCAGGATCCAGCCCAGGGCACTCGCGACCCCATAGATGCTAAGGTAGATTCGCAGACCATATTGTTCTACCAGCTTGGGAAACAAGTGTGAGATCTTGCGGTATCGCTCCAAAACAAGCAATTGGAATGCGATTGTTGCGATAGCACAAAAGTTGTAGTACACCATAAAAACAGCATACTTATTTGCTCTTGACAAGAATTGCCACGGACGGCACTCGTAAGCCGCCCGACCTGGTCCGAGAACTTTGACGAGCGCATCTGATGTATCTAAACATTTGAGATACGCCATCGACCAAAGGAGCGATATCGCTATCGTTGCTGAGCCGAGGAAAATGGCGAATAGAATAGACCAGATTTGCTTCGGACTGCGTATGTGCAAAGTGCGCAAGTTGTCGCGGTAACGCATGGCCAAAAATATTAGGAGCACCAATGCAAAGCCTTCTGATGCAAACATACCAAACGTGACTGGAGCGCAGAGCATCGCGGCAGTGTAAGCGCTTTCGCGCGATGAAGCTTGCAAGCGATAATTTGGTAGGTATGAGGTTGTTGACCTGCTTCAAGGTGTGTTGGCGAAGGCGACACTTTCGTTATAAGACGATGGATGCTATCGCTGCAGTGCTAGTACTCTCAGCCTCTCGGTCAGCTCACTCGGCATCTAGAGCAGCGGACAGCTGTGCATTTGCGGACTTTTAATTTGAGGCTGATGATACGGGTAACGGGATGTGATACATTGCTGTTTGCGACTTAATCGAGATTCCGAACTTCTAGCGCTCGCATTGACAAGTCTGGCCAGGCTGGTTACACTGGTGCATGCTTCGAGTGAACAACATTGGCTGATGCACTGCCAACTTTCTTCTATCTAGGCAGCGTTATCATGAACAGCTCAGACTGGTTGCCTAGCAGGGCCTGAGCAGTGAGCAGGCTGTAGACCAGAGAGTCCTACTATCCAAGCCAAGCGGGATGAGTCAATACTCAGAAGACAATGGTCGACCACCATCATCTATCGGACGTGTCACAAAGTCCTCGATTTCGGACAAGTTGAGTAACAAAGTGACTTTCAAAGATCTCAGACCGTCGGAACATGATTTAGATCGCGCCAATTGTATGCGTCGCCCCGCGCTGAAAGGCCTGAAATGCTTCGACCGTTGCTTGCAGAGCAGAGTTTGGCTTTCCATTGGCTGTGTGAAGCGCAGGCTCAATTCAGATGGGAACTTCTCCCCTTTCGGCCATCTGACTTCTCGAAATGGACTGATGGTAGCACTGAAGCAGTCACACCTTTCATGCCAGGTCGTGCCACGGTCACAGTGTCAGTGTCCTGGTCACGCAGTGCTCACTGATCACTGCTCACGACTCACCAATCACGGGACATGACTTTATGTCCTATTTTAGTCTTGCTTGGAATTATCCCGCCCTTCCTCTGAGTATTCCCGCCGTCATGCGGAGGTTCTCAATCGTCTATGTGAGTACACGAATGTATAGACGCTAGGAAGGGCAAAATCAATTGAACAGCGATTTGTTCTCATCTGTTTGTATTTAGCCTTGAGCTTACTTGCCTGACATAATGTACTTCGAGGGCTCAGGCTCAGCTTATTAGGCGGGCAGACTCAGTGCAAAGGCGCCAAGAACGAGAGTTTGGTTGGAACATGCACATCAGCTCTAGGGAAGATGGCGTCGAAGCTCGAAAAACGAGCCTAGTGGTTTTGTAGTAAATTGCTGGCAGTGCTAAACCATAATCAATAATGCGGCAGTGTCAAGGATTGAATCGCAGGGGTTAGGATTGATAGACCTGGTCGGCATTGATCGTGAAAAGAACCAAGTAAAACTTTCCAGGTCCAGGTGAACCACTTTAGCGAGAACCGATCTTGGTAGGAAGAGCCACAATTGAAAGAATGGAGTTAAAGTCTAGCATGATGCTTCAGATTCGCCTTGACTGCAGTGCTGCAGGTGCCCCGGTTTTGGCCTTAGTCTTGCCGCTGCAGTGGAAACACAATGAAGGCAATGTCAGACGTAGCCAGAATGCTTGAAGCGATACCGGGTGATAATGCATTGTCATCAAGCTGAAAGTCCCAGAGCACTTAGTTGATTCACAATCCGAATTGCAGGCTTAACGCAAGTAAGATCTTCTTCAAGCGGATCAACGCATGAGCAGCATTGCCAACATCACTTGGCAGTCAATACTGTCCAAAATCCTAACTTTTTGATGGGATTGCCGTCGCTTATGCCTGCTTTTCGTTTTGATAGTGGATTATCTAGCTCGGCCTCTGTCTCGTACTCCATGCTCACAAACAACGGAATGAGCGCATGATTTTCAGATTCTGCAGAGGTCTGTGCCATACCAGACTTAGCAAGGTGCATCTCAATATTGGCCCAATTGGTCCCTGACGAGTGTAGTTTGCCTAAAACAGCTTGGCTGCTTTTCCCTGGCTTTGTACCATCCAGCGGACCTGATGCTATCGAAGGTTGAGTCTCCCATATGTCAGTGAAGCCGCCGATGATGACTTCCGGGGCGAGCACAGTCACTTCATGCCCAAAATCCGTGATGCGAGGCGCCGACAATGTGACTTTGATAGTCTCATACAGCGGATTGGCGATTTTGAGCAAGTAGACCTCGCTTGGAGGGCTTTGCTCTGAGGCTGCGGGGATGGCGGTCGCAGCGAAAGCGACTTTCGAGAAGGTTAGCGTTGGCAGATAGTTGCTTGCCGCTAGTCTGATGCGAAACTTCACTGCTTGCATAACCGGCTGCCTTGTCTCATACTTGCACAAGATGTGCCGACATGCTCGACATCGCTTTGCTCGTCGTGTCCGCATTGGAGTAGGAAGTGGCATCAACACCCCAACGCTTTGTTTCGGCCCGGATCTCTGCATTGAGCTTTGCATGATGCTTGGGACATCGTCCAATTCTGTCGCGTTCAGCAAGTTCTTGGCAAAATTCTCATCCACTTCTTCAGGACGCAGGACAGGTATAGTGAATGGTTTCGGTTCTTCGTGTCGCGCGATCGTATCGGATAGTGAGACTTGCTTCATCTGATTGCTCAAAGGCGCCTCATGTTTATCGTTCAGAGAGGCGTCTATTCTGGCTTGTGCAGCGATCTTGACAGATCTGAATGCTGCCTCTCGAGGATTCTTGTGCTGTTGAGCCATCTGCTTGCACATTCCATTGGCCTTGGTGAAGGTGAGTCGTGTCGAGATGCTCGACCAGGCGCAGTAGGGGCATTCGAGGTGGTACTGACTGTCATCTGTCGCTTCAACAGATTGAGGAGATCCTTCCACTTGCAGAGCACTTAGACAGAGTGGGCAGCGGAAACAACTGCGTCCACAGACTGCCTCGGGTGCAGACACGGTCGTGACACTTGACTTGGCAGGTACTTCGAAGAGGCAATTTGGACAAAAGAGAACAGAGACCTCTTCCATCACGCAGCGGGGGCATCTAGCGCAGCCACAGTCTTCACAAAAGTAGAGATCGTGTAGCGAGTGTAGCGCAAAGGGTAGACGCGAATCAAGCAGTGATATGTCCTCAGATTTGTCATCATCAGATTCATACCGTTCCTGATCCATATTAAGTGAATCGATAGTTTTAGCATCAGAAGCAACCCGCTTTGCAAGCTTTGACGACGTGCCGAGCTGATCTGCAGGAGAATTTGCGCACGGGCAGTGATAGCGCACATTGCTAGTGTCCATAGTAGTGGCTAATGATCCATCCGTATAGCAAGCTTCCAGGTGATACAAGCAGTCTTGGGCTCGCTTACAGTCTGTGGTAACCTCAAATGCCAAGCCCAGATGCAATCCAATGGTAGTGGATGCGTACTGTTGCGGTGGCCTTGTGTTGTGTTGTCAAGCAAATGCAATGTCAAGCGAAAGTTGAAATGGGCTCCCAAGAGACAGGCTACAACATAATTGACGGTTGAGTGGACCTCCATGTATTTTTATGTACTTTACCATACCCAATGGCGCAATTACGCGCTCAGTAACATGTTTCAATTCACACAACATTTCATCCAATGCTTTGGCCAACGACATCTCAGTCCACAGCGACTCCATCACTATCAGGACCAAATTGTGGGACTGAACGGGCAGAAGCAGCCTCTTCCGGCGTAGGCGTTACCTCGAGATACTTTTGAAGCGTCAGACTAAGCAGTGCGACGTTGATTGGCTTGGAGATATAGTCGTTCATCCCTGCATTCAGGCACTTTTCGCGATCTCCCTGAATGGCAGAAGCAGTCATCGCTACCACGGGCAAAGAACGAATCGTCCGATTCGGCTGCCTTCTGATTAGCCCTGTGGCTTCGTATCCATCCTGTATGTTAGCACAAGTCATGCAATCGAATGTTGTTACCATCAGAGGCATTTGACAGTCCATGAGTACAAGGTCCGGAAGCTCCTCGCTGTGCGCCTGCAAATAGTCCAAACACTCTCTTCCATTCTCTACAGTGTCGCTTGTCAAGCCAAGTTTTTCCAGCGTCTTTCGGGCTATCACTTGATTGATTTTGTTGTCCTCAACGAGCAAAATTTTGTAGAGTTTTGAGAACTTGTGCAGCTCTTCAGGATTTGTCGTTTTCAAGTTGCTCACACTGGAGAGCTCCAGCGGAATGATGCACGTCGCTCGACTACCATGCCCAGGTTCTGGCGCCGGGATACTTTCCAGCTCAATCGCTCCGGACATGAGCTTCACGAGCTGCTGCGCAATGGACAGGCCTAGCCCAGTACCACCAAATTTCCGTGCAGTGCTTGAATCAGCTTGCACGAAAGGATTGAAGAGCTTGTCCAGGGCTGCCTTGGGAATACCGATGCCCGTATCAATGACTTCAAACTTGACTCTAGACAGGCCATCAGGCGATGCATCTGGCAGAAGATTGTTGTCGCCAGCCAAACTGATGCGACAAATAACGGATCCTTCCTCTGTGAACTTGAGAGCATTCGACATGAGGTTCATCAGCACTTGGCGAATACGGTTGCAGTCGCCCTTGAAGATGAGCTTTGGTGGAATGTGGTATTCGAGCTTGCACTCGACTCCCTTGGCGAGATATGATCCGTGCAAGGCTGTCTGGTAGATGTCTTGCGCCATGAGAAGCATATCGAATGGATGCAGCTCAATGTCCATCTTTCCAACCTCTATCTTGCTAAAATCGAGAATGTCGTTGATGATCACGAGTAGTGCATCACCAGAACGCTTGATGGACTCAAGGTAAGACATGGACTCAACCTTGATTTCATCGTCCATGAAAACCCGCTCTCCATCTATAGGATGAAAGGCATCATTCATCAGTTGAACCATGCCGAGAATACCTCCAATCGGGGTACGAATCTCATGTGACATTCGAGCGAGGAATTCTCCCTTGAATTGTGAATTCTGCACAGCAACGAGGCGGTCTGTGTTCGCCAGAGCGAGCTGATGGTCTTTGAGCTTCTCATCCGTTACATCCTGCACGGTGCATACTACACCAGTGACCGACTTGTTTTGCGGGTGTTTCATGGTCTTGAAGGTCGTCTTCCACCATGTGCCGTTCAGCTCCGACTCCTCGATTGAGGAAGTCGCCACACCAGAGAGGACAGATTCGAGCTTACTGAGCAATGAAGCGTTAAAGATGCGTCGGACATCAGTTCCCAGCAGCTGTTCCCGTTTGGTGTAAGTGCCATACAAGCCAATTGAATCGCGTGCTCCAGCTAAAAATACGCTCGACATTTTGTAGTCCAGTTCAACGACAAAGTAGTGGATATGCGCCGTCTGCATAATATTGAAGAGTTGCTCTTTCGCTTGCTTCGCCTGCTCGAGTGCTTCTGTAATTTGGGTGATATCGGTGCTGGTTCCAAGCCAGGAGATGAGCTTGCCTGCAGGATTGCGCGTTGCGATGGCACGCGCTAGAAACCAACGATACGTGCCGCTCGCGCTGCGGATACGATAGTGCGCAATGTATCGATCTTCCTCGTCTCCGAGCAGAATCCAATTGTTTTTGGTGTTCGACACGTCATCCGGATGCAGAAAGTCGTACCATTTATCGCCCAAAGACTGCTCTGCGGAAGCACCCGTGTACTCATACCAACGAGAATTAAAGTAGGACTTTTTACCATTGGTGACCACCCAGACAATCTGCTCCATGCTGTTGGTGATTTGAGCAAATTTGATGTCTGATTGAGCCATGGCCAATTGCTCCTTCTCGGCAGCCTCTTTCTTGATTTTGGTAATATCGGCTGAATACGCCATACCACCAATGTGTTGACCAGCCTTGTTGTAGAGCGGACGACCCGTCAAGAGATAAATGTAATCGCCAAAGTGACACTCGATAGCAGTTTGTGAGACACCATCCACAGCCGCTCTGTAGATGGGCAAGGCCGTATAGTGGAAGGGCGACCCATCTGCTAGCCTTGCAGAACCGTACTGTCGCTCAATCCACGCTTCAGCGCCACCTTCAGTCGTCATAATGGGACCCAGTAGCGTCTGAGAGAATGCATTCTGGTAAGAGTGCTTGCCATCCTTGGATAGCGCCACAACAACTGCAGGTATCTGCTCGAGAATCTGGCCAGCAACATCATTCCAGCCAGCTTCGTCGATTTCTCCACCTGTTGATGCGCTGGTGATCTCACATCTATACAACTCGCGATGCGCCTCGGAGCACTGGACAATTGTAAGATAATACCAGTCAGGACCTTTCTGGTCCAGTGTTGCATGAGTGACGGAGAATCCAAACAGCCTACCATTGATACGCGTTTGCAATGTGCGCGTATTCAAATCTAGCTCTTGCGTACGGCTATCCAAATTGAGGCGCGGTCCAACAGGCTGGCCCTCCATCTTGCATGGCTCGTCACGGAGCAAGGCGCCTGCGGTATTGCTGACAAACACAATGACTTTATCAGTATTGAGCACAATGAGCGGCGTTGGCGCATGAGCAAAGAGATGGCGCAAAGCTGGTGGAAACTCCTCTATCGTGGGTGCATGCGCAGCAAGGGCGTCAGATGCAGACGCATGTTCTGTTGGGTGCGGTAGCGCAGGTGGTGGTAAAAAGGCCGAGGTCTTGCTATGCGTCGAGAACATCGGCACTGTCGAGCCAGACTTATTGCGCGTCAGCCAGTTGGAAGGTCGTTTATCGTTGTGCTCGTTAAAATCTTGTAATGGACTCGCATGACCGCCATCGACGAGGAGCCGTAATGACTCGCCGGTGCTGATGGTACTGCTTACACTCCCATCCGGACTTATAGGACCAGGTCCATCTGCACTTGCCTGATGCGCCCGTTTCCGGCTGTCTGTAGTAGCAGACAACGGCATATGACGTTCTATTTGCCAGCTGGCAAAGGGGGCCCTTGAAGGCGGCGTTCACTTATAGAATACTCGGAGAGAAGAAGCCTGCACAAATTTGCAATGGAGGTAGTTGAATCTTGACCAAGACCTCGCAGGAGGACAATGGCGTGCCTTTAGACACTCGAGCAGGGCCGCGTCGGGACTTGACTGGGAGTTACGCTGGGTGTGTGTTCTGTTGTTTGTGCAAATGCGATCGTCGTCGAGATCGAGATTCAAGCGAACGTGAGCTGCCGCCGAAATTCACAACTTCCTTGACCAGGGGCCCTGGCTTCGAACGGTGATGTAAATGGCCGTGTCTGCCTTCGTTCTGCCTCAAAATGACCATACTGAGCCAAGTACCCATGCCTCAAGCGGGCCTTGCGCTATAGCTAGTGTGCAACACTAGAGACCCGGACCAACAGCATTCGCTACGTGAAAGACGCACACTACCCCAACAAGTCCCGGTCTTGAGGATGAGACTCGATCTTGCGATACGAGTACATCCTTGCATTTCTTTCCAATGCTCAATTAAGACAGCTCGAATATGCTGCACATTGTGACTAGTAATTTGTGACGGCACGTTTTGGGTTTGCCTTTCAACGCGAACAGCTGAGCTTGAGCAGTCTTCAGCCAGAACCCCTGCTCGTCCTTTCTGTAAGCCTCAGCCTGAACTGCTTTGGCATGCCCTGCTCTCCGTGAGATACTTGCATAACTCCTTACTTGGAAGCTAAATTGATGGCCTATCCTGAAGGTAGCAGAACGCTCTTTGCTCGCTCTGACTTGAACGATGACAATTCTGACCAAGTCGAATTGGCGTCCTTAGCCTCTTCCAGCAATCAAGAAGATGCTACAGTGGACAGCGCTTCCAGCCGTCGCATATCTATAAGCCCTCGCTCTAGTCTTGGCTCTGAATTGGCTCTTGACTTGGGCACAGATGCCCTTCCGATGGTGCCACTTTCGCGAACATTCGACGGCCAGGTACAGGAAGCAGCTCCTAAGACTGTCACCTTCAGAAATGGCTTGGGCCTGGTCATCGGGTTGCAGATTGGATCAGGTATCTTCTCGTATGCAAGCCCAGATCGCTTCGCAGGTCCGTAAATGCTAACAAAAAAGAACTCCTGGTTTGGTTGCAAAAGTAGGCTCGCCTGGTGCTTCCATCTCTATATGGATTGTCTCTGGTATCCTAGCTTGGACAGGCGCCGCTTCATATGCAGAGCTAGGCGCCAGTTTACCCTTTCAAGGAGGTCCTAATGCTTACCTGCGTCACATATACGGGGATTTAGCAGCCTTTCTCTTCAGCTGGACTGGCATATGCGCCATCAAACCAGGCTCTGCCGCCATCATATGTATTATCTGCTCAGAATACGTCAACGATATTGTGTTTCGAGCGCTGTTTACCGACATGGTCGCGCCACGCTGGCTCGTCAAGCTCGTTGCCATTCTTTGCGCTTCCTGCGCAAGCGGTATCGTGGCCCTCAGTACGAAGGGAGCGACGCGTGTCATTGATCTTATCACGTTCAGCAAAGTGCTGACACTCATCACCATCACAGTAGCCGGCTTTGTTTGGCTTGGCGTAGGCAAGGGCACCGATACATACAAAAAAAGCTTGTTTGCAGGATCGCACCACGATGTCGGGACATACATCAAAGCCCTCCTCTCCGGTCTATGGGCCTACGATGGTTGGGACAATTGTTCTTATGTTTCCGGTATGATCAGAAGTTGCGACGACGGCAAGCTAATACTATAGGTGAAATGATTGACCCTGCACGCGATATCCCCCGCGTCGTACATACTGCACAGCCTATTGTCATCACTGCATACGTCCTCGCAAACTTGGCATACTTTGCTGTGCTGTCTCTCGAAGACATCCAACAAACACACACTATTGCCTTAGATTTCGGAAGAACAATCCTTGGCCACAGCGGAGCCTTAATCTTGGGAATTGCCGTGGTTGGTTCTTCATTCGGTGCTCTGCTCAGCTCAACGTTTACTACAGCTCGACTTGTGGCAACCAGTGGCGAACATCACGGTAAGCTAGACAATGCCGCAAACAAAGTTAACAAGCAGAACTTCCCAAGGTGTTCGCCAAACTTCATCCGAAAACAAATACGCCAGTCAATGCGCTTGGACTGCAGCTTGTCATCACAGTGGGCTATATCATCGCTGGAGACTTTGAACATCTCGTCCTCTTCTACGGTCTAGTAGTCTGGATCTTCTTCTTTGTCACCGTCTTAGGATTGATTGTCCTGCGTGCGCGACAGCCCAAACTGGAGCGACCTTATCGAGCTTGGTTATCAACCCCCATCGTCTTTTGTTGTGCGGCATTGTTTATCATCTTTCGAGTTTTGTTTGAAGCGACGGTCGAGGCGGCTATAGGATTTGGATTCATCCTACTAGGCGTGGTTGTCTACTTTCTGAAAGCTGGCCTGTCTAGCTGGTCACGGACGAGCAATCCAGAGACTGGCCCGCATGTGCAGCAAGGGACGTTTGGGAGGCTCAAATCAGCAGGTCGGGACATGTTTGCTAGATCGAGCGGCCATGATTATAGGGCTGTCTAATAGATGACAAGCACGACACTACAAATTGCATGATGAATGCTCATAATTCAGTCTGCCCTATTCAACTGCCAAGATCCGCTACGCAATGATGTGGCCTATTCTCCTGCTGATGACGCTCGCGTCTTGTTTCCTCGCGGCTCGATATTGCATCAAGATTCACCGCCATATCCTGCGCCAGGACATTGTTCAGGAAGGACTTTTGTGGCTCGCATGGTCGGCGACCATACCAACAAGCGTGCTTGCCATCCTAATTCTCACAGCGGAGAGGGAAGACAAGGCAGCCTATTTCTTGCTTGTGGCGCATTACCTCTCAATCTTTATTGCGCATCTGACAAAGGCCTCTCTCGCGTTGCTCTTCATCCATTTCGCGCAGCTGCGCGAGTACAAGCTCATCAACCAGTGCATCATTCCCATTATGGGTCTGTCATTGATACTCAACCTCGTGGCTCTCTCCATCCAGTGCAACTTGCAATCAACAGCCGACGGCAAGGCGGGCCCGGAGCAATGTCATTTTGAAGGTGTGGCCATGGTCGAGTCGCTCTTCAATATTCTCCTTGGCATAATGCTTGTCATGCATCCAATCAAGCCACTCTACAAAGCTGCTTCTCTTACTGGGAAGCAGAATGTAGCCATGCTGTCCTGCTTATTTGGGACCGCCACGGCAGGCTCTTTCGTTAGCGTCATGCGAGCCGTCGTTGCTCATCGCCAGAGCACACGCGTCAAGGCGACTGAGGTGCTGGATGAAAATCTCGATGAAATCGATGTCATGTCTCGTGTGCGAACCCTAGCACTGCTTCTGGTGCTCGAAGCGTGTCTTGGTATCGTGCTTGCGGCAGTCCCTGATATGGTTGGATTATACTTGCATTGGTATCTCGAAGGCACACTCGATCCTTCTCCAGAGAAAACGACAAGCAACAAGGATAGTGCAACGAGATCTTCATCAACATCCGGTGGGTTCCGCCCGGGTGTTCCAAACATGTCCAAATTCAGTGCCGAGACATTGCCACAAGGGCAAAAGACCTCAAAGCTGCAGAAACAAAGGATGGATCAATTCTTGTGGGGGTTTGATGGCAGTCCTGATCGCTGGAACAAGATGCCCTCGCTTCACCATCTGCCACTTCATTCGACTGGACGGATGCCAAAACTTCCCTTGGCGAAGCTACCTTCAACGACTTTGCCAGACTGCACGCATTCAAATGCCTTACCAGCCAAGGGAGATTGAGTAACAGTCTCGCATGCTGGGTCCACAACGAGGCGGCGAGCTGCACGTCGAACTCGTTCGCGCAACTGTGCTAGGAGAAGACCTTTGCGCTGTGAGTCGGCGCTTTCTAGAGCACTCAGTACCTTCCTGTGCTCAGACATGTCCGCTGGATTCTCTAGAAGACTCTCTTGAATATGATCACACTCAATGCCATTGGCACGAAGCCTTTTGCGGCGACTTGAGTCTGCAATCGCTTGCTGCAAGCCTGTCAAGAACAGTTTTTCAATGTACCAGTCAAATTGGCCTGGCTTCTTTGTACGACAAGCATGAGAGCAGTACTTCTGGGGTGTATTTATCTGTATAGAAGCGTCTTCTTCCCTTGCATCCGGCTCATTATCTGAAGCATAGACTGCTTGCTGACGTCTGGATGATGCACCAGCCTTGACAGCCATATTAGCAGCTTTCACGGGCGACTTGCGAGAGATGACACGCCCGCACGTATGGCAAAACATCATCTTGATGCTCATCCTGCGTCCTAGTAAGCTTTTAGTTGTAGTTCAATGGCTGAGTCAGTTCAAAATGGTGAAGAATTGGCCGAGACGTCATGGACTTGACCCCACACTCAACAACGCCAGGCTCGCTCAACCTCGCTACCCACAACAAACCTGAATAGCGCCCTTGAGCATTGACCAGCGAGATGCCTACCTCAAAATGTCTCTGCGGTGAGATTGAACTCAAGTTTGATGCAGAAATGCAGGCCAAAGCCTTGTGCTCTTGCACGCATTGTCAGCAGACAAGCGGTTCAGCCTACTCAGTGGTACGACAATGAAGTGACAGCTTCCAGGACCTTGCTCATCTAGTAGAATTTGGTGTTTCCTAAGGGCTCTATGACGACCACGAAAGGCAATGTGAAAGTCTACCAAGGTACCCACCGAAGGGAATGAAGCACAGCTAAATTTTCAGACAAAGGCGAGTCGGGCAACGAGCTCAAGCGATGCTTTTGCGCTACTTGTGGATCGCCTCTCTACAGCGAGGCTGCAAACGGCACCTACTATGTCAAGGGTGGCAACATGCAGGAAGACAAGGGTCTGGAGAGCAAGCCCAATATTTCAGTCTTCTGCCGATCGCGACGTAAGGTTTCGTGATTGCAATCTAGATGCTGACAATAAGCTGATTGGGCAACTCCAAAAGACGGCGGCGATTCTCTTCCTGGTAGTACGGCCTAGAGATAGTGGCGTACATCTTTGTATACTTGATTGCGAAGCCATAGGATTGCTCAAGTGTCATCTTCGCCATCGGTTGTTGCATCATCCTCTTTGTCTTGGGCTAATTTCTCGTCTTTCATGGCTACATCGCTGGTAGCATGACCCTCAGCGGATCCTGAAGCTGCCTGGTCAGCAGCAAGAATCTCTGAATCCTGAATCATGCTCAGGCCATTCTCCTGCAGGAGCTTCGCAAAGTCTTCTCGTCCTTGCTCAGGCAAACGCGTCTCGAGCTTTTCACGAAAGGCGTTGAAGGTCGCATCTACTTCATGACGAACTGCCTCCTCTCGCATGACTTTCATCAACTCAAGCGCTTTTGGATACTCTTCGTCGCCCATGGAGTGGAAGATAATATCGTCCAGCAGATTGACGAGCTGAACAAAAGGTGCCTCAATGTCTCCTCTGATCGGACAGCGGTCAACAAGTGCTTTAAATGATCTGACTTCATCATTGTTGCGAATGCCGTCCTTGAGCATCATTTCCCAAATGTCATATGCTCGATCATCAGGGTCCATCTCTTGATCATCGTCTTCGACCTCACGATTGAGCAAGTCTTCAATATCCATTGGTTCTGGCTTGACTTCCTTGTCTTCCCCTCCTCGCGTGCGCTTGTAAGCAGACTTTGGTGGGACCTTCTTGATGTCAGCAGTGCTGATAGCGCGTTCCACAGCGCTCTTGAATTTCTCGTCCTGTAGCACTGGCTCCGGAACTTTTGAAGGACGTAAGAGCAGGTCTTGCGTCGGAGGCAGCTCGCCGTCACTGTCGTTGAAGAATCGATGCATGATGATGTTCATGGTCCGGTGAATAGCGACGCTGTATGTATCTTCTGGAGCAAGGTAGTTCTCGCCCAACGTATCGAGCGACATGCTTCCGACCAAGTCGTCCATGGCATTTACAAGCGGTTCTGTTGGTAAATATCGATGAGATTTTAAGTACTCGCCTTTGATATTCTTGATGCGATCAAGAGGAGCGAATCTGTACTGACGAACGTCTTCAGCAAATGGCAATCTGACCTCGTATAAAGCTTCGTAGCCAGGTTCAATATGCGGTGCAAGAAGTACCATTAGAGGATGGGTATTGTTCTTTGTGACAAGGCGTGCCACGGCATAAACGTCGCCCACTTCGAGTGCATGAATCATTGCCGACAGAGCGAGTCGTGATCGCTCATCTGATGATGGGGCGACGAGCTGGTTCACTTGGCCCATATGTAAGTAACGCTTGTACCCCTTTTTAACACGGGTCGATCCGTCGCCCATTTGTTCAAGGGCATCATTCTTGGGCACAAAGCCAAGGACAAGCATGCCAGGCTCGGACTGGAAGCGTAGATAATCCTCGTCAGCTTCACTCATACCAACAATGGTAGAGCCGTATTTGTATCCGCGCTCCAAGAAGGTTTTGTCAACTTCTTTACCATCTGCTGTTTTATAAGCACGCTGCATACGGACCTGACCTTGCAGCATGGGCATGGCGGTAGGATCGCTCGGGTCCTGAGCTTGCGATTGCATCTTAACATCACGCTGATTGGCGACGGCAGAAACTTTCTGCGCTGATGGCGGTATCGCTTTTTTCGTCTTCGCGTAACGTTCAACGTTGAAGGCAAAGCTCTCTTCATACTTTGCGACGTCACCCAAGATGATCTGGCCTTTGAATGTCGTCACGGGTCGCACCTGTTTGATTCTAGGGACTTTCGTGCTTTCATACACTTCTTGGAAAGTGGCGCAAATGCCTGAACACGCTTTGCAAAGCTCTCTGAGTCCTTCTTCGATGCGTTTCTAAGACAATTAGCGATGCCCTTCGAGCAGGGGTCCTTGCCATATTGTCAGACCTGTCCTTAGTGATCAAACCGAGCTCTGCATCGTCGAAATCTATACCCCTGATCTGTTAGTGCCTGTGAGGGATACATGACGACTTGCATGACCGTCAGGTTGATGCCTTCTCCCTTCATACGGTCGGAAATCTCAGAGATGCCATCAAAGTCTGTCTGCAATTGCCCAGCAGTAATGACAATCAGGTTTTTGATGAACTTGTATTTGGCGCAAAATGTACTAATGAGCTCCATACCAATGAGGATTGCCGAGACCACTAAAGTTAGCTCGCAACTGGGATGTGGTCCCATACGATCGCCCTGCAAATGGTCCGACGGAATCAAGGCCTGGTTGATAGCATCAATCTGGCCTCTGCCCAGTCTACATGTCAGTAGACTGTAGCTCTAGCGACATCATACACGTAGTCTGGCGTATTTGCCTGGCCCTCTTGTCGCCTGGGGAAGCCGAGTGCCACATCAATGTTGCGATAGTCCTCCTCTGCTTGCATAGCATTCCTTGTTCTATCGCTACCAGCACACACCATCGCCACGTAATCTGTTTTCCTGCCAGCAAAGACCTTGGGCCCAACTTTATACATGATGTACTGCTTGACCCACTCCATGTTTGTGATGCCAAGATCAGGGCGCCGTTCGGCCATGGCGCTGGACACATCGACAACGAAGACTGTCACCTCCTTATCGGCCATCTTTAGATTACCTCAAGTTTCCACTTACAGCATCATCTGTAGCTCCAGCATCAGACGCGCGCTCGATTGAGCTTGTCGCCGTCGCGTCCGAGAAGCAAATGCGATGAGATGGCTTGCCATGACCAAGTCTACGAAAGGCCGGAGCCCTCAAAGAAAGAACAAAATGAATGGGCTGTATCTACCTGCACCGTCATATATACGTCTAGAGCTTTGCTTCTGGCTTCTTGCCCAGCATCCTGAGGTCCTTCCTCAAAATCTTTCCGCTGGCAGACTTTGGTACAACGTCCAGAAACTCAATGTTGGCTGGCTTGATCCACTTGAAACGAGCTTTTGTGTCCTCAATGTGCTTGCAGATGCTCTTGCGTGTAGCATCATTGCGTTCGACACCTGCATGTAGCACTACGAAGCCCTTTGGCAGTTCGCCAGAGTATTCGTCAGGAATGCCAATGACGGCAGCATCTGCAATATCGGGATGATCAAGCAGTGCAGCTTCGAGCTCAGCGGGAGCAACTTGCAAACCCTTGACCTTGATGAGCTCCTTGAGACGATCAACAATGAAGAAGTGCTCAAAGCCCTTTGGCGATACGCGCACGACAGCTTCGTCGCCTGTGCGGAGCCAGATGTCTCCAAATCTTTCCTCTGCATTTTCGATTGGCAAGTAGCACTCATCAGTCGCCTTCTGGTTCTTGTAGTAGCCAGAAGTCACACTTGGACCACGCACCCAGAGCTCTCCAGGTTTGTCGTACTCAGTCACTTCTTTGCCTTCTTGGTCGACCAACTTGAGAGAGACATTGGGAATAGCAACACCCACAGAGCCATCCCATTGGTCGGAATCATGCACGATTGTTGCCGTTGTGCAGGTTTCCGTCATACCGTAACCTTGACGGACAATCGCTTCTGGATGAACGGCTTTGCGAAGTTCGCCTTGCAACTGCGCCGACAGTGGTGCAGCACCGCAAAAGATCATCTTCACATTCTTCAGTGGCTTGCCTCGTTTGGCAACTTCAGGATCTTTGGTCAGTCGCACAACAAGAGGAGGCACCAGGAACATAGTGGAAATTTTGTACTTCTCGGTGCAATCGAGGAAATTGTTGAGATCGAATTTAGGCACCATGCAGACCGTGTTGCCCACCAAAATCTCGGTATGCATAATCACCACCAGGCCATAGATGTGGAACAGAGGAATCAATGCTAAGCTCGTGGCGAGCTCCTGCTGAGGCTTCCCCTGAAAGTAGAACTCGCGGTTCTGGATAGAATTTGCAATGACGTTGTAGTGGGATATTTTGACACCCTTTGGCTTGCCGGTCGTGCCGCTCGAGAAGGAGAGGAAAGCGAGTCGCTTGCGGTTCTCGCCAGGCTTCAGCACAATCCTCGGAATCTCTGGTGACGATGCTCCAAGTTTGATAAGCTGATTGATATTGAGGCAGCCCTCAGCTTCTCCATCAAGAAGGATAATCTTGACATTTTTTGGGCAACCCGCCTTAACGACGTCCAACATGTCCTTGCAGGTGTAACAAGCAGTCAGTTGTGTGACCTCCGACTGATACTTGATCTCCGAAGGGGTATACGCTGGATTCATGCCAGTGACCGTGCCGCCTGTCAATTGAGCGCCCCAAACAGCGATGGGCACTTCAATGTTGTTTGGAGTGATGATGCCAAAGATGGTCGCCTCGGAGGATGTCACATCGATGTTGAATTGCTTTGCCAGGCCTCGAGCAAGCAGACGACACCTCTTTTGGACGTCGACCCAGGTGCGGTGCTCATCCGTTACACTATCGATGAATGCAATTTTGGCGCCGTCCTGTCGGCGAGCAGCAAAGATCCACTCAGGAATGATGACATCGTTTGGAATTGGACCGCAGTCTTTGATGATCTGAGGATAGAAGACCATGCTCGCTAGAAACAAGGGAGAAGATTGAGTTTTGCAAGATCGGTCCAAGGAATAGCTGGGTTGTACAGAACACCAGATATGTGGCCCCGCAGAATCTGCACAGCAATTTCGACCCCACAATTGATCCGGAGGATGCCGCGATTGTCACACGCGGGTATCGACGGACTGTGCTATCACTGCCTAGTGTTCTTGATAAAGTCTCCGAGGCCTTGCAAGGTGTCAGACATGTTATCCGTAAAACGCGTCCATGTCTTTTGCACCGTGCCTGGCCCTTCAGCTGTGTCGTCGCGAAAGGGCGTAACAACAGAGCGAGCATCTACGTCAGATGACCACCGATTTCCTACCAATCCATGAGACTCTGCAAGATGATGCTTGAGTAGATTGCGGCCCTCTGTCAGCTTCAAAGTTGCTGCGTCCTGTGCAGACTCGTCGTCTTCATCTTGTAGCCAGGCTAGCCCTAGCCGTTTGACATCCACCAGTGTCAGCGCAACGGGCACGAGAATGTACAATGGTAACCAGTCATTGAATGCCTTTCCAAGTGGCTGCAGGTCGATAGCCTTGCCCAAGAATTGTGAAAAGACACTGACATTCCGCAAGTCGGCTGGCAACAGGCTGATGAAGTTGTAGCTTAGCGGAATGGTAACTCGACAGCAGTAAGATCCGTAGAAAAACAGGGAGGATTGCGACGTGTGTTGCCTGTCGAGCAATGCATGTCGATTGAAGAGACGGATGCGCAAGAGCGTTGAGTATGTGCAGACGCACATGTACGTGAGCAGCAGCCCTGAAAAGACCTCCATAGTCCAGGCCTTGCTGCGTGAAATGGGCCAGACCAGAAAGCGTAGAAAGGGCTTCTCTTGGTTGACAAACAGCTCAGCCCAAATGATGGCAAATGAGAGCACGGCCAGAAAAAACGCAATGCAGCGTTGCGCCAATGGACGAATATACTCACGCAGCATACGCCTGTTCGAGCCCATCGTGTCAGGCCGCGTCAGGGACTCGTAGCTCTTGAGCAGATGGGCCCAAGCGGAGGCATGCCGGTCTCGACGTTCAGCAACACTACGGACACGACGTGTCAGAGCCGCAAGTCTGTCGTCAGATACGTCGCTTCTGTCTAGACTGGATCGCGATGTACCAGCTCGAGACCAGAAGGATCTTAGACCACTGTCGGGCTGGTGCGATTGTGCTTGTAGAATAGCTTCTGGCATGAGACTAATGATCTCTGCGACCCAAGCTTGCTGATACTCTGAACATGTTGCAACATCAACACTTATAACCTCTTTAGCCAGAGCCGCTTCGTCTTCCTTGGCCCTGGTCAGTTGGTCCATCACGGATGTTGCCTTGGCCTCACAATCTGCGATCTGCTCGGCCATGCTGGCAGTTTGCCAGAGCCGTCTTGGCACGCCAATCAGACCATGACCCATAAAAGTGAGTGCAAGGAACAAGCCCCATGTATTCGCCAGGGCAATGAGGAATGCCTTGAATGCTTGTGGTGAGCTGAAAAGTCTGGACTGAGTGGTAGCGACAATGTAGATCAGGCCAACGAAGCCGAGACCGAGGTAGAGCGCTTGGAATCGCAGATTCTCTCTTATAGAGGCTCTGAGTCGTTTGCTCAGGTCAAGAATAAAGCCAGACTCGACGAAAGACTGCATCAAGGGCAGCAGCGTCAACGTGAGGGCAAAGGAGATCCAATACTCTGAACGCCACAGCTTCAGCAGAATACGTTGCTCCGAGGTCATAACGTTTTCAGTCTCATGAATCTGACGTGCACCATGAGCCAGGTCGAGTGGAAGGATGACAACGATCGAGCTCGGTAGAAAGAATGCAAGAAAGCCCAAGACGCTCGTGTAGAGGGGGACTTTTGAGAGAGAAACAACACGATGCAGAAAGAGCAGTACAGCAAGCGCGACGAACAGAGTCCCGCAGACAAGGAGAATAATCATGTCAGGCTACCTCCCAATGCAAAAGTTTAGCATGGTTGGGAGATTTGTCTGAAGCGGTAGCTATCTTCAACACTGACCGTGGACGGCGATTCCCAAGTATTGAGATGGGCGAACACCAAATTCACTTTTGAACCCAGGCAAGGTGAGGAGGATTAATTGTATGGATTACTGCAACTATGCAAAGACAGTAAGCTCGATTCACTACTGCTGATACATGCCAAAAGAGTTCCAAAAGTTTTGCGCATCATAGTCGTCTTTCAATACATCCGCACCCGCCATGGATGGTGCTTGGAAGTCGGAAGCATATAGTTGTTGCTGTTGTTGTTGCAACATGGCAGGCTGATGCAAGAAGCCTGTGGGAGTTTGCTGGAAAACCCCTTGGTCAACGCCTGCTGAGGCTGCAAGGCCAAAGAGATAGCCCGGTGACAATGCAGGTAGACCAGCAGCCAGATTCAGACCAGCCATCCCTACAGGCGCCTTTCTATCCACTCCAGAGCCCTGCGCAGCGGACATATTGAATCCTACGGGCCATCCGAAGTTGAAAATACCACTAGAGTCGGGAAAGTACTCTGGTGCCAAGGATGGTCCAGACAGAGTCGTCGCGGGGCCAACACCACCATTCAAGGGACCAAAGTAATTTGGATCAAATGCAACACCAGGATTAGCAATGGACATGTCTTGCAATTCTCCAAAGATGGACGGCATTTGGCTTTGCAGATCGCCTACATCCTCTTCAGCGGAACGTTTCGTACGTGGCGAGCCCGCACGTTGAATGGCCAGTGCGCACACTTTGCACAACTCACCTAGAATCTCTGGCATAATTTTCATGAGGATGTCAAAATGCCTGGGGGCTTTATTATCATCCGATACCGAGAATCTCGTGTGATGCTCTAGGAAGGCTGCATGGGTGAGCTGGAGTAATTCCAAGTCTTGGCGCGCCGAAGAGGACGATGGATTACGCACGATGCTGCTGAAGAGCATGAGCGAGGCTGCCGGCGCGAATCGTGTCAACAAAATTTGCCCACTCGTCGTCATGATGGGCACACGATGGCAGAGTTCCGATAGGATGGTGCGCGCTGTCTGTACAGCAATAGCATGCGAGGAGCAGGCTCGTGAAGCGCGCTCGGATAGCTTAAACTCTGATGGTGAGGAGATTGCGCTGCTACCTCGCTGATGACCTCGCGGACTATGACTTCCACCACGCGAGCCGTGCGTCGGCGATGCGACATTCGGTGATAGTATCGGCTTCGTGTTGCGTCGATGGAGGAGCATGACGAGTTGCAGGTATTCGAGCCGTAACGAAGGGATTAAGTAGCAATCCTTTATAACCTTGCGTTGACAGGCGGCTTGCTTGCTTGGGAAATCTTGAAAACGCTTGGCGAAAGCTTCACGCTGTTGCTCAATATCGCGTCCATCTCCGGGCTTGTGCTCGTCTGGCAAGTTTTCAGCGAAAGCAAGAAGCTGTGCGTCAATTTCAGCAACAATCTTGTGGACTTGCTCTGGCGACAAGTGGTGAATGGCCTGCACGCTATACAGTCGTCGGTGTATTTGATGGTTGATTTGTGCCAGCTGGATGCCGGCAATACTGTAGCTGAACTGTCGACCATCTTTGAAGCGAACATCGTTGTTCTCCGCAGTCTCCTCTGGTGTGAGCGTAGGCAGCTCTTGATCACAATCGGCGTCGTGAATGGCACTTGGATTGCCACTTAACAAGGTCATACGGCTGTCCAGCTCGTAGATGATCCACCAACATCGTTTACGCACTTCTTTCGTTTCTTCATCCATGGAGGGGTCCGAGTGTTTGCGATGTAGGCCTAAGGCTTGTGCAGACCGAACAAGCACACCACCAATAATCCAGAGCTCCTTCATCTGTCCAAGACGCTCGAGGTAGAGAGCATTCAGGACGGCGCACTGTACGAAAGTGAAGCGACCATACTCCTTGGAGCTAAACATGAGCGTCCTTGCATAAGTGAAATATGCGACTCCTTCATCCTCGCCTTCGTTGTTAAATATATCCTGTCGACTCAAGTGGGAGCCGAAGCACATGACCAAGAGGTAGAGACTGAGAAAGGGTATGTCTTGAAGTACTTTCGGACGCCAGGTTATTGGATCGAGGGATTCGAGGAATTGACGCTGGTTGATGAAGGCAAATTCAGCATGCAGGATCGAGAAGTACGCATTAACGTAAAGCTTGCAGATTGATGGATCTGGCAAAATGGCCAAAAATTGCTCAATCTTTTTTGTGATGCTGACATCAAGCAGCGCGTTGATGTTCTTTCCTAGTATGCGTTCTTGTGCAAGGATTCGCTTCCTGAATCCATTGATGCGTTGTTCAAAGCTCTCGTCACCTGTCAAGTTGCGTACTGTGCCTTGCACGCCGACAAGTGGCATATAGCTGGAAGCAGCCCCCGTAAATTGGGCTTCCTCGTATTCCTCGTCAGAGTCATGCCAAAGATGTCCCATCTGTTCTGCCAGCTCGTCTTCTTGTTCCTCTGAAATTTGCCGATGTAGCGAGGTGGGCGCACTGTCTAGCAGGTCCTGGTCGAGCTCAGGGGACATGGTGGCCTGTCGGCTCGTGCGCAAAGGTGTCAGGACTGGCTTTGCTTGCTGTATCGCTTGCTCCATTCCTTGATCATCCAACTCAATATCTGGCAATAGCTGTTTCACAAGCGCTTCCATCTTTCCCAACCTCGTTTCCAGGGCTTGAATGTATTTGGCGCTTCGCGGCATGGCGCGCTTCTTGGGCGCATCTGTGAAATGACATGGTGTGCTATACACTGAACAGTTGCTGCACGGATTTTCTCCCTAAATCGGTTAGAGTTGTGCAAATCCAGGGTTCGGAGTGCATACGCTGCATTTGATCTTCTTGCGACGACAGCTGCTGTTTTAGATGTTAGTCTTGTTCGTCGGGGATTTCTTTGAGGGAAGATGTCACGTACTCGCATGCTTTCGCTATACGGCGTCGTTTGCTCTCTGTCATTGAATCGCCTTCATGCTCACCGGCATACTCGTCTGTTTCGTCCATTGCGTTTTGCGCATCTGCTGGTTGAAAGAGTGACATGGCGGAGTCTGTTGCGACTTGAGATTTAGGGCCTGATCTTAAGAGCAAGTGGACCTGTCGCTCTCTATATATAAATAGCGCAGTCGCTTCAGTCCAGGCTAGGCTTTGCTTATTCAGGCCCGCACGTCAGTTTGTGTTCAGGGGCCACACGGAGCAATGGAGCGAGAAGCTCAGCCTCAGGAGATGTGCGTTGGTCGGACGAGTCTGGCAATCGAGCGACTTGGTTGTCTGACAGGCAAGGCTCTCGGAGGGAGATGAAGAGCAAACTTCCCAGAGATTGAGTCTCAGAGGTGTGTGAGAGCCGAGAGAGGAGGAAGGGTGCGAGGACGGGATGTGGTGTGCATGACAATTTGTCAGGTGGTGACTGATGACTGATGACTTGCGCGGGCTGACAGATGACTCTCGCTGGCGGACTCACCTGGACTGACCTGACCGAGGCGACCGGCGGACAGTTGGGCATCGTCCGGTGCTCCGTGTGCAGCAGCAGCTCTTCTGACAGGAGCCTGACACGCAGGCGGGGGCCCACCCTCTCGCGCAGGCAGGGGACGCCACTAGTCGAGTAGAAGGGAACGCTATGGAAGCGGCCGCCGCGGGTGAGGGCTTATCCGCAGCCAGTGACGTGCTTGAGCAGAATAGACCATCCACGGACTTCACGCATCCATGCATCCATCAGTGCATCGTGTATAGTCAGACAGTGCCGTATAGTCAGACAAGTGCCTGGCAAGACCGTGTCTCCTGTCGAGGATGCAAGAACTAGGTACTCGCTGACCGGCCTCAGGCGACTGTAGTAGCGCCGATGTATGCACGGATGCGACAGTACAAAGTCCGCGACCCTGCAGCTGATCTCGAGCTTACGCCCTTAGAAACGCTCGACGGATGCTCACTAAGAACAGGCCTGCCTCGGACCGCGTGAATCTGGAAGGGCGAATGCTGCGTCTGGCTCGTGAGCAAGCCATAGTCATGATCAGGCAGCCTATCATGCAGGGTCGAGGACCAGATGACCTGGTCGAATGCCGACTCAGGATCTGCGAGATGTCCCTGTGCAGTATATACGGCAAGCCTCGCCTAGCCACTTGTCAACATGTCACCACTTCCGACGGAGCGGTGACAGTTGTCACGTTAGGCCTTGTTTGTCAGGCTGCTAGCGAAGACCATGGCCTTGACCATGGCCTGGACCAGCAGGCTCTGCTAAAATGACGCCTACATGTGCTTCTATAGACTAGCCATCCCTTGCAAGTACAAGCCTGCTAAGAACAAGAAATCGCGATCGCTTCACCTTGCCAGCATCATCTCGGTATCGTCGTGGAAGACAACTGAGACATATTCCGGGCCAGGCTACCTGCAGGGGCGTGTCTTCAGGTGCTTCCACATGGCTTCCCTTGCGACATGTGCTTCACACAGTCAAGGCCTCGAAGCCAGCCAGGATGAGCTGCGGCGTGCCTCTGGATGGACGCTGCTGCCTGGTTATGGGTGTCTGGGGCTGGTTCTCTTCCTCCTCTCGCTTCCCGTCGCCCGCCACCCAAAACCAGCACAAGCAACCACCACCACCAGCAGCAGACGGCCTGTGCCTATATCCAACCCTCCTGCCCAGCACATCCTAAGGCAAAGGCGACACTCGGGTAACAAGGGCCTCGTCTGATCGCGCGCATCGACATTCTCTTCGCCGCCACTACTTAGTCTTGTACAACACCCAAAGCGGCTTTTGCGACCATCAAACCAAACAATCACTATGAGCGCAACAACAACCGCCAACAGGCTTCCCTCGTTCTCGGCACAGAACCCAATCAAGCGTAAAAAATCCAGCGTCGCATCCGGCGTCGCTGGGTCTGTTACAGGCTCCATCTCTTCAAGATCGCCGAGTATCGCCTTGTCTGCAGAATGTTTGTACAGCATGCAAGAACCATCAGCAACAAACCTCAACGCGACTCAGCAGTTTCATCGGCCCTCCCTCAAGCGCACCGTCGAACCAGTCTTGATACGGTACTTACGCTGCTCAGCCGTGTTGCCCAATATCCCACTACAGCAAGCGACAAGGGTGATTGCCATGTTCAAGTGTTTCCGCAAAGTGATACCGGCCGGTGCGCGCGCTTCAACAACGCCTACAACGGAGCTGCTGTACAGTCACTTCACGCGCATCTGGCCCAAAGAACAAGACGCAGCAGCTGCGGCATCGGCGCAACAGGAAGGCGTTCAATCGCTTGTCATGTACGACCAGAATTCTCGAGTCGATTTCGTCTTGCCGGTTGCTGAAGATTTGCCGCAATCACTATCGTTGCCAGGCGGTGGAAGTATCTACTATACGCTGCAGATTCAAGCGAATCTGGCAAACCCTGGGAAAAAGAATGGCGAAGCGAGTATTTACAGCCAGGAACTGGTTGTTTCCATCCCAGCACCTGAATCAGCCTACTCCCCTTCTCGTCTACCAAGACGTATCACAACAGCCAATATGACGGGCCATGCGCAAGATCACTTCGGTATTCTCATTACCCCAGACATCTCACTCCATGTCTCTGTTCCACAAGAAATACATTATGCGCGACAACAGCACTCGGTGTTTAAGATTCACATCAAACTCATGCCGCATCCACCAGAAGCAAAACTCCCAGCCATTGCAAAGTTGGAGTGGAAACTAACGCAACGCACGCATATCGGTAAAGTGACTACAGCAGGCACGAGTGATTGGCCCTCTGCAGGCGCCTTCCCGGACTCTCCCACGAAAACGGCCTTTAATGCGCACAACACGAATACAGCTAAACCCACCGCGCAGAGCAAGAAAAACGCCAAGCTCGGTGAATCGAAAGCGACACTCGCATCGGGTATTATTGCCTTTGCCAATGCCGCAGAATCGTCAGCTGCACCCGGTGCAAAAGGACGATTTTCGAGCGCCTCACGTCATGTCGGTCAAGGTGCCGCTGCACAAGCAAAACATGCCGCTGAAAAGGCAGCCGAATCAGATGCTGGTGCAGAGGATGCCATGATGGGAGGATCTCGCAAAGACCAGTACCTCTACATTGCACTTCCTGAACAATCTGCCTTACTGCAACCCATGTCAGATGGGAATCCATTTTTGGAGATCTTACATCAGCTTGAGATTGAATTATTCCCCTATCATGCGCCAAATGCGGCAGGTGGAGCGAATGGCAGTGGGAACAATACACTCAGCAAGACATTTTGGCACTGGCGACACTCCTTATCCGCATGGGGCGGCGGTGGTAAAAACAAACCTAGTCCTCATGGCGACTCTGCTATGCCGGGGGGAACCCATACTCGAGAACGCTGGCAAGCGGAGATTCCCGTCAAAATCACACTCGCATTTGATCAGCATGAAAAGCTGACAACAGCCGTCACGAGTATGACTCCTGCTGCACGTTCCTTGTCATCTGGTGGACCAAGCCCTGCCTTGCCGCAGGGGAGCGTGCACGGTGAGCGTGGCTTCAATGGACCCGCGCTGATTACACAGGGACCCGGATTGGGTCATGGTGGGAAATTTGCCATTAGTTCTGGCGCTTAGTTGAGGTGCGCTTCTGTTTCTTGTACAAGTAGAGGTCTCTCAGAGGCACCAATATCCACATAGCAGCCATGTATTTCATTGAATTTCATTGAATTTTATCAAAGCAAAAGCTTGCGCTATCTTGTCGTACAAAGGAATGTGAAAAGATGAACTAAACTGAGCCATGTTGAGAAGCGACATGAGAAAAAGTCTAAAGGAGGTGTTGGATGGCCGCCACCTAGACGATGGTGTCTGCCGATATGAACGATTTGCCAGGCTCACCAGGACGCACAGAGGTGAGGGAGACTTTTTGCCTAACGAGGCCGCGCTCACTGCCACTCTTCGTACTGAGAACGTCCATCTGTGTTGTTTTGTGCACCTTGTACTGATCCGTGTGAGTCTCATTGCCATGCAAACTGACGACATTGGGGAAACGGGCGTCCATCTCAGACGACATGACGCTCGTTGCATCTGAAGCATGATCAGACACCACTTCAACAATATCGCGGAGCTTGCCGACAGCAGCAGAATGACCTGATTCGCTTGATCGGATCATGGAGTCTCGGTTGGAAGACATGGTCGAGATGGATCGGGCCAGTTCTGGCAAAAACGTGTGTGTTGCGGAGCCACGCGCATGATGATCTGCAAAGCTACGCAGAGATTTGTCGTCACGGTCGTTGATGGCGTCAATGGCAGACAAGCACTGCGAGGTCATCTTGTTGAGGAGAGATGAAATCTCCGATGTCTTTTCACGAACAAGCGCATCTGCCGAGTCAGAAACGGAGATGGCAGACCAACGCTTGGACTGAACCTCCTTGGTCGTTGTTGCCAGCGGTGCCGTCTCGTTGATGCGAGCTTTCTCTGGTGTGTCTTGGGCTTGTCCAGGTTCCTTGCGCTCGAGGATCTGCTCCAGCTGCTTGGGTTGCTCAGAGATAAGCTCGCGCAAGCCCAACAAGACTTGTTCGATCTCATTGCGCTGCTTCATCAACAAGTCGTTCTCTGTCTTCATCTGTCGCATCTTCTCCTTCAAGTGTTGTTTCTCCTTGAGTAGCTCTTCTGACATGCGCTTGTTGTCAGCAATGACTGCATCACGCTCTTGTTCCGTTCGAACAAGCACTTCAGCTTGCTTTCGTGCTTCAAGTGCACGTTCCTGAATGACGAGCGTCAACTTGCGGTTCTCGAGTTTGTAGTGGTCAATCTTGGACTTGAGTTCCAACGACTGCTTCGTCAACTCCTCAGCGATTCCCTGAAACTTTTCAAACTGAGCCCTCCACGTACCGAGTTCGCCCACGAGGAAATCAGTTCTCTTTGTCAACTTTGTCACTTCCATCGTCATACGTGTCTTGAGCGCACAGTAAGATTGCCAGGCTTCAGCCACCTCTCGCGCATTCGTGTTCTTCTCGCGACTCAATTCCTGCAACGCCTTGCTCAATACTTTGGTGGTGGCGGGCTTCTTCTGGGTTCCCTTCAGGACGGCAGTCAGACCACGATTCTTTGCAAGTTTCGTAGCAACGCGATCAATCTCAAACAAGACTTGCTCTTGCTTCCACCATGTTGGGTCCTGCACCACTTCAATCTTGCCCGTGATGGCAACAACGCCACCTTCAGGGGTCAATTGATTGTGTGCATAGGACTCCGTCAAGTGTGAAGGAACGCCGTGCTGCTCAATAAACCCAATTGCAGCAGATAATCGAGCAATGAACTTTTGTCGACTCGATGATTTTGCAAACAATACGGGCGGTGCAGAGGTCTGCACAAAGCCACGATCCAAATCAACAAGCAGTGCGTCGCTTGGTGGCACAAGTAACGTCTTGCATTCTGCAGGGACCCCAATGATATAAGGTCCTTCTTCAGTAATGAGGGTAGCGACGTTTGACCAATGAGCAATAGGCACATATAAGCCAGACCATCCTTGTGCACGACAACAAAAACGCACTGTCTCAGCGGCAACGTTGAGGATGGCCAAGTGATCCGACGTGAAGATGATACGTCCCTGTGGCGACAAGGCCGTTTCGAGAATACCGACAATGTTGGGAACAGACAAACACTGGAAGAGTGGCCACAAGTCAAAATTCTGGAAAGCATCTGAGGAGGCTGGGAATTGATAGGTCAGTGCATAGTCACGCATGTCGATCCTGACGAGGTCTTGCAGGCGTGGTGCAGGGAAGCCTAGGATGCGACTAACTTCTTCGGCGTGGAAGAGGTTGGACGACTTGCTCCAGTGAACCCACATGGCTCGCAAGTAAGAGCCAAGCAATGAGAAGAGTGGATAGGGAGACAGGAAGCAGAGCTGACAGGTTAATGAAGAACAGAAAGAACTCGAAAGACATACCACGTAAGGAATCCAAAACGTTTCAGAGGAAGACACCTCGCGACGTTCTTCCTTGCTGCGCAGCTCAGCAATAGCGCGCGCACGCCTCGAGTCTGCCTTGGACCAGACTTGCAGGCAGACACCATAGCTCGTTGTCGTGGAGCTCTGCTGTAACACGAATGAGTGGTTCTTGCACGTTGGTTGCCCCTCTCCCATAAATATCTCAATGTCTTTAGGCAAGCAAGCGCGCATGGCAGCATGCAGGAGTTTCTGGAACTCTGGATGATCACTCTTATCCTTGGGTGAAGAACCGAGCATGACTGGTTTGTAGAAGGTCTTGACGGCATCGCGCTGATGCGTGACGCGAGAGGCGACGGACTGCCATTCAGATGCTTCGCGTGGCAAGCCAAAGACACCATAGGCGGTACACAGAGTGTGCGCGGGTCTTGGCGCAGGTGCAGCGTTACGCCGGCCGTGGTCCGTGTGCATACTAGCGATGGAGTGCTGGCTCTGAGCAGTGGGTCGCCTAGCTGCGTCGCTCATCCTCTGGTGAATTACTTATCGATGAGCTTTATGTTTGTGTGCTGGTGACTTGTATGTCTGAGGAAGAGATACTTATGAGACAACCAGGCGTTTCAGAGGATGAATGGGCAGAGGGTGAGCCCTTCTTATAGAATGTGCCAGCATTGACATGGCTCCGCTTTTGATGGCGTCCCTGCACAGATGTCTCCTGAGTCTTTGTCGTCCGTCGCAGGAGATTGATCATTTCCTTGTCTTTGGTGAGTGGCTCACTTGTCGACGAGGACGGGTCGCATGGCGAGACACAACAAGGACTCCTGAACAGGAACTGGAGGCACTGCATTGACAGTCCAGACTTTGTTAAAGGCTGTCGATTGACTGTAAAGGGCGAATCCATTGTAGCTCATGTGGCACGACAAAACCACATAACATGCTCATGCATATGGCCTTATGCAGAAGAGCGTCACCTCGGAAGCGGCGTTCTCCATTTGTTTGCGATGGGCTGACTCTGCTGACTTGCCACGTGCATCTGGACGGACGCATAATGAAGTATGCACCCTTGTTGCTAGTAAATGGTCCTGTTGGCTTTCATCATACACCTCGCTTCAACGCTCGCAAATCAGACATCGTTTCCAATCTTAGCCGCTCAATCTCTTCAAGTCGAGCGACTAAGTCTGCCTTGTTTTCTGCTTCCTTCTCCAACAACGCCTCTAGCTCCTTGAGCTGTAAACGAACATTTGCTTCGTCTGTTTTGCGTTTGATTTCTCGTTTGGCATGTATGGCCTCAATATCGGCTGTCTCGTTAGCCCTGTATAAAGCAATTAATGTTTCATCAAATCCTCGCATGACAGCTCATTTGTCGGTCATAAGGTGGCTGTACTCCATGAGCGACAAGCATTTTGCCTGGAGATTGAATTTGTCATGCTAGATATGGTCAGTCATGTATACCTACCATGAGGGGCCAAAGAGTGAAGCGAAGCAAGCTCAAAAGGTGTCATCCAGCAGTCTGATGATTCGGTCAGCTTGTGAAGAGTCCGTCCTGCAGTACGAGAATTGGTGTGAGAAGCGTCGTTGTAGCTAGTTGTGATTGAACAGTGTAATGTAGCTCTGGTAAAGAGAGCGAAGGGAAGTGCTAATAGCAGCACTTGAATGAGAACAAGTACAGTCTCTAGCTAACTAGCTTAAGCACATAAATTGTCCCGTACATGTCGTTGCAGGTGAGTGTCCAGCCACCAGATTCAAATCTGCAAAATCAAATCAAATCAGTGGAGCCGAAGCAGCATCAACCAGAGACTTCTACAGACATATGACGATCAGACGACATGCAGTATCACCAAGGACTCCTAAGTTATCTCATTGAAGCGACAGATGTGGATATAGATGGCATCATGAGCGACAGTCCCCGTACAATCTCCTTTCACCGCAAGGTCCAACCATGAACGGCATTGATCACTATGCGGATCATTGACTCTGATCATGTCGTAGGCGCGTCCCAGAGCCGTGTACCGCACGACGCCTGCTTGCTAGTACGCCTTCTCAACAACAGCAACATCCACAAAGTGCTTTACAAGGACAACACACAATACTCGTGACAATATCACAAAGCGCATCAATGGATGTGCAGACACAGCATCCACCACGCAACCTCGTGACGCCTGCTTCCTTGTCTCCGTCGTCTTGTGTTGGGTTCTGGCTGTTGTTTGGTGCTGGTGAGTGTGCCGACATGCTCGGGCCGTGTGTGTAGAGAGGCGCTGGGACGACTGGTAGAGATATGTCTGTGGGCATCGTAGTAGGTGTCATACTCGATAAGTGTATCGAGAGGAAGAGGATGTCTGGGTAGGCAGAGTGCAGTCCGTTGAGGGAACGAAGCGTCTAGTGTTCAGGGGTAGGTGTGTTTAGAAGGAGCTCCAAACAATTTTGAGACGAGCAAAGAAGGCAGATGGAGCAGTGAGCAGATCTAGGCAATGACTTTATGAAGCAGGCTGCCCTCGTTATATAGAAGCTACTCCCTAAGAATAGGGTCTCGTCATGGTGCGTCGGCAGAACTTTAATCATCTGCGGAAATGCCAAGGAAACGAGAAGCTGCGCCCTGACTCACCATGTTCCGAGGCGAAGCACGCACAAACAGACTCAGCAGCATACATGACTGCAAGTTGCGAGCTTGGCAGAGGCAGAACACAGACGCACTCCGTACTGAATGTAGCAATCGGTGCACTAAAAAGAGCTTGGTACACAATGTCCACAAAATATGGGTCTCAAAACACGAAATTGAACAGACAAAGCAATGGCACTTCTGCGTTTCTCATTCCCGACGCTTAGCACCTCCCACACGAAGCGATCTAACGCGTCCAAGCAAGCTAGTCCCAGCTTGACCATTATTAGACTCCGTCTTACTTGCAGGCCGATACAGCGGGCTCAGAGTAGCAGCGGGATCACTGCCATGCGCTGTACTCGCCGCCGCCTCATCTTCTTCCTCCAGGTCTGAATAACCAGGTGCATCTTGCAAGTCTGAGCGGATCTTGCGAAGTGGAGGACCCGTGTGCGACGGTGATGCCGTGGATGAGCCGGTTGCCGCAGGCCCTTTCATGTCAAAGTACTCAGTCTGTTGCGCTCCAGGAACACTTGCGTACGCGGGAGGTGAACTCGCTGCTCGATCAGAAGGGGTCTGCGCACCCGGCGAAACGGCATAAGAAGAGCCAGCACCACCACCACCACCTTCTTGACGTGATCGATCTTTATAAGCGCCTCGAATGCGTTGAATCACACTCTTCTTCCTACCGAGTCCTGATGCATGATCGGAGGTTGCGCGCGGACGTCCACCACTTCCCTCGCCAGCGTCTACATTCGTATGTCCCGTTTCTGAGTTTGTTCGTGCCATCATGGCTGCACGACTTGCTGGTGCACCTTCCAGAAAGGTAGAAGTACCCAAACCGGTTGTTTCGTAGCCATGGATTGGATCGACCTTCATGGTTGGGTCAAACGAGCTGGATCGTAATGCTGGAGCTGGTCGCATCTTGCCCGTTGCAAGGGTATTTCCATTCGTACCACCGTAATCGTTGAAGGATTCAGCATTATTGACATGGTCACCGAAATAGACTGGGGGTACGTGCGGTCCGGCAGACATGGACATAGCTGTTGAGTCCTTTGCGAATGCCAACACGGGTGCTTTCTTGGCATTCTTGTTGCGAGAAGGGTTACAAGCGTCAAAGGGTCCATCATGGTGAAAGCCACCAGCAATGGATAAGCCAGTGACATCCAACATATCAATTTTATCGAGATGCTTTCGTCTCCGTGCTTTTTCCTTTTCCTTCTCCTTCGAATCACCTGATCCACTACTCATTGGCATGGTCGATGCTTTCCCACGACGCCGGTCTCGCTCAGCGCGTTCTTTTTGCAGGTCCTGCGCACTCGTCTCACTCACAGAGCGTGGACGACGCGGACGTTCAGCGTGCGTTGTTGTCGATGAGGAGGCAGTCGCAGGATGGGCTTGTTTCCCACTCCCCGGACGCGCAGAGGTACCTCTTTCCTCGTGACGCGTTGATCGACTCGGGCGCGTACCTCCTGCATGCGTCGTCGCACCACCCATTGTGGGATCCCGTCGTCGGGAACTCGTCGGGCCGGTAGGTTGATCTTTTCGTGTATCAACAACGCCGCGCGAAGGGGTCGATCGATGCTGTTGCTGGGTTGAACGCGCTTCCGGCTGGTCGAGAAATGGATTCCGTCCAGGTTGCTGTCTGTTACTGCTAGGCATCGTACTGCTTGATCCGGGAGGTGTGGTGGTGGCGGGTGACTTGAAGGCTGCGTCGCGAAATGGATTGTTGTCTCGTAATTCAACCATCTGTCACGGGCGGTCAGACAAACTGTTTGCTGGTTGTCACGGTCTCCTGTATGGTAACTGGGTGCTTGCGTCGTCTGCGCTGTTTGGGCAGTGTCTGGGGTGTCGCTGTTGTGTGTGTGTGTACAGTGCTGGCTGGGTGGGTGTGGTTGTTTCAGGTTTGGAAGTGTGCGGCACAAGAGCCCGCGTGGACACTGAAACACCACAGGCAAGATCTAGGTTCTTCTTGATGACTTTTAGACAACTAGGGCTAAGCTTCATGGCATCTACAATTCTTCTCTTCTCGTGAATGTGCCCTTTGGGATTAATACCGTTTGACGGTCAAGCCAAACCAAATCAAATCACATCAAACCCAAGCAAGGCCCGTTCAATTGGTGACTCTTGCTCAACGCGCTTCCTAGCTTACTTTCGAGTCTTGCTTGACAAGTGACGCTCTCATCAGCAGAATGTCACTGAAGCTGTTCATTTGTGGGAAGCTCATTAGTATGTTGCGGGGATATACAGCAACCCTTGCGAGTCTGTTTGACAAGCTCAGCGCGACATTTTTCTGACCTGTTTGTGACATGACATGCCCACATCCACATATAATTTGAGCTTGATACACTGAGCAACACAACAAGGTTTTACGGTGTTATGAGCAGTTGTCAGATTGCACAAACCAGCTTATCAGGAACACGGTCATACATGATATCATCAGTGATGGTGGTCGACCAGACCCCTGAATCAGCAGAGACAGGGATGCGGTTGCATAGAATTAGACCTGAGTGAATGAGAGAGTGATTGACTTCCGAGCTAATGGACCAATAGTCGTCCTTGCAGGATGTGTCAAAAGCGATCACGACTGAAATCTCTAAATAGCCAGTCCCTGGCCATTCTGTGGATCGTGCCCAACATACGCACCAGTGACGAGCACCTCTGCTCCTCCAAGCAGTAGTAGGGAAGCCACTGACACGATGCTTCTTCGCCGTGATCGGACCCACTTGGTTCCATCTGGTGGTATGCACACCCAGGTGCGCAGTCTGGCGTGCGTGACTTGCAAACTGAGCAGAGAGCGGGAGGACACGAGAAGGAGAGATGGAGGGAGAGAGGGAGCTGGGAGGGGGAGGAGCAGTGCAGCAGATGCATTGTATCTGTGATCATTGACCATAGCCATACGCTCCATAGAGGCCATACGTCGATCCGCTGGCAGACACCAGCAGGAACCAGATCCAGGGTTAGGCCAATCCATCCGACGACCGACATCGTCTGCTGCCCATCCTCCCTCCCTTCACTTCACCTCAAGTCCCTGCATCGCTCCCGTTCCTCCAATGTCGAGTGCAACTCGCAATCCATTTGCGTTGCTCAACGAAGACGGTGACAATGAGCAGTCTCAGCAACAACAGGCAAAACCAGCTGCACAAGCAGCTGCGAATGCCTCGGTGAAGCAAACACCCAAGGAAATCACAGCAAAGCAAACCACCTCAAAGAAACGAGACCCGACTCGTCCCTCTGCCGGTGAGCAACGTCGCGAGGGCCAGCAGCAGTCTGCTGGTGGTGCTCGTGGTGGCCGTAACAATGGTGCTGGTGGTCGCGGTCCTCGTAACGATAACGAGGCCTTTTCCAAGGACAAATCAGTGGGACATGATGCGAATGTCGCAAAACCCATTGATGGTGATGCTCCTACGCGCGGCGGTCGTGGTGGTAGCCGTGGTGGTCGTGGCGGTCGTGGTCGTGAATTCGACAGGCGTAATGCTACCGGCAAGACGGATACCCCTAAAGCGACTGAACAAGCTTGGGGTAACGAAGCCGAAGCTCAACAAGCCGCTGAAGGTGAACAGGCAGCTGCTCTGGGCCCTAAAGACCCAAATGCTGAGGAACCTGCTGCTGCACCTGTCGAAGAGGAGGACAACACCGTGTCGTACGAGGAATACCTCAAGTCCAAGACGTCCAATGTCCCAGCTGCACCACAGCCGCGTGCCGCCAATGAAGGTGCGGAAGACAAGTGGTCCAACTCCACTGCCTTTGAGAAGGACAACAATGAAGCATACTTCACCGGTACCCAAAAACAAAAGCAGCAAGAGAAGAAGGAACGTAAGCAGAAGGAGTTTGTTGCAATTGAGCAACGATTCAATGCTCCACCTGTCGCTGCAAGGCCTGAGGGCGGTCGTGGCGGTGGTCGCGGTGGTGCGCGGGGTGGCCGTGGACGTGGCGAGGGTCGTGGACGTGGTGCTGCGCGTGGTGGTGCCAGCTCGAGGCCTCAAACGTCTGCTGCACCTGTGATGGATGAGTCTGCCTTCCCCGAGTTGGGCAAGGCTTAAGCCCTTCCAGTGTGAATCGTCAAGACGCTCGATCTACGAGACAGACAGCTAGCTCTTTATCTACGTAGCTACCTGCTCTCCAGTCAGTCTCAGTCACTCCCTTCGCTGCGTATCCCTTCGCTGCCAATTTAGCCGAGCCTGCATCAACCACAAGCAACAGCAGCAGCCACCACGCTACTCACCAGCCAGGGACTGCCATCGCCTTCTCCTCCACCCTCCATCACACCCAGGTGAGATCCAGGCCGCCATCCATACTTCCACCTGCTACGGCTCCGCTCGCCAGTCATGTCCAAAGAGCTCTATCCTATTGCCGTGCTCATCGATGAGGTATGTCCCTCTCTCTTCGCGCAGACCCCTCCATTTCCCTGCTCGGGACGCATCCTCACAGACGCTAACCTATCAAAAGATGAAGCACGAAGACGTCACACTTCGACTCAATGCCATTCGCCGACTCTCCACCATCGCCCTAGCACTCGGCCACGCTCGTACACGCGACGAACTCGTTCCGTTCCTCGACGAATCCCTCGATGATGAAGATGAAGTCCTTCAAGCTCTCGCCGGCGAATTGGGCGGCTTCACGGCATTCGTGGGCGGCCCACCTTTTGCGCACTGCTTATTGGCACCCCTTGCACATCTTGCAGCTGTTGAAGAAACACTCGTTCGTGACAAGGCCGTTGAATCCCTCAATACCATCTCTCAAGCACTCTCAGAAGAACAAGTCAAGGAACACTATATTCCCCTGATTGAACGTCTCGCTACAGGTGATTGGTTTACCTCGCGTAGTTCAGCCGCTGGATTATTCGCCTCTGGCTACCAAAAGTCGGATTCAACGAATCGGGAAAAGCTACGAACGCTCTTCAATGGCTTGTGTAATGATGATACCCCCATGGTCCGTCGTGCCGCTGCATCAAATTTGGCAAAACTGATTGCCGAAATGGAGACACCGGTGGTGGTGGAGGAAGCGATTCCTCAGCTACAAACACTCTCAGCGGATGATCAGGATTCTGTACGTTTGTTGACAGTAGAAGCACTGATTGCCGTGGCTCAGTCCTTGAAAGCAGAAGAAGAGACCCGTCGACGTGCTTTACCTATTCTCAAGACGTTGTATACAGACAAAAGTTGGCGCGTACGTTACATGATGGCTGACCACTTCATCAGGTTGTCTGAAGCCTTTGGTGCGTCGTTTGTCGCTACCGATCTCGTTCCTGCCTTCTTGCAGCTGTTGCGGGATTCAGAGGCAGAAGTCAGAACGGCGATTGCTGGACAAATCAGTGGGTTTTGCAAGTTGGTCCCAACAGAGACGATTTTGGAGTCCATCCTGCCGGTTGTCAAGGATCTCATCACGGATTCCTCGCAATATGTACGGGCAGCATGGGGTAAGCAAATCTCTTCACTTGCACCCATCATGGGTAAAGAAGCAACAATCCAGTACCTGTTGCCCATGTTTTTGCAAATGCTCAAGGATGAGTACCCGGATGTACGACTCAACATCATCTCACAGCTTGAACAAGTTAATCAGGTGATTGGCATTGAATTGCTCAGTCAAAGTTTACTGCCTGCAATCGTAAAACTTGCTGAGGATAAACAGTGGCGCATCAGACTTGCCATTATTGAGTATACGCCACTCCTTGCCGGCCAGCTGGGTGTTGAGTTCTTTGACAAGGAATTGAGTGCGTTGTGCATGTCGTGGTTAGGCGACTCTGTCTTTTCCATTCGCGAGGCGGCGACGGTGAATTTACGCAAGTTGACTGAAGTGTTTGGGGTGGATTGGGCAAAGGAGACAATCATCCCGAAGGTCCTTGCGATGGGCGACCATGCCAATTACTTGTACCGCATGACGACCATCTTCGCCATCATCACACTCGCACCTGTTGTTAACTTGGAAGTCATTCAGGGCGCCATTCAACCAACCTTGGCACAGCTCGTCAATGACAGGATCCCTAATATCAGGTTCAATGTAGCCAAGGCATTTGAAGCACTGGCACCAGTCCTCAAGGAGTCACCTGAGGGTAGGCAGCTGCTGCAGGATCAAATCAGGGGATCGTTGGAGCGATTGAGTGCTGATGCGGATTCTGATGTCAAGTACTTTGCCAACAGGGCAATGCTTGCTGTTTAGACATGGCAGTATGAGGCTTTTTGCCGGAAGTACTCTTCTTTTCGTAAATACAAATGTGTGATGCCAGTGCTGTCTTTGTCCCTGGGTGTCCTTCCTCGTCTCTCCTGCGAAATTTTGCTAGAGAACAAGTTACGACCACACACCACCAAACCTCCTCCACCTGGCGCCTTCCTTTCTTCTCACTGCGCCTACATCCCTCACTTCTTCCATCGTCGCGTTCTCCTCATCCTACGCGTCGTTTCTCCTTCCCCACCAACCTCAATCCTCTTCACAAACCTCCTTCACCTTCTCCACCCAAAAGCCCTCACCCACCTCATTCCATGTCTGTAGCCGATACCGTCCAGCGTCTCACCGGCATCAGTCTGGGTTCTTCGGCACCAGAACCGGCAAAGGAAACGAAACAAGAAACTGCTGGATCGGAACAACCCACTGGACCGCAGCAAGCAGACTCGCTCCCCACCATTTCGTCGCAGCAAGCTGATGATAATGCGTCTGAAGTGTCCTACACCGACGCACAACTTACCCTCCGTGCACTTGTGTCAACGAAGGAAGCCGGCATCATCATTGGCAAAGCCGGGAAGAATGTCGCTGATTTGCGTGACCTCACAGGCGTCAAGGCCGGTGTTTCAAAAGTCGTGCCAGGCGTTCATGATCGCGTCCTTACCATCACCGGTGCATTGCCTGCCGTGACGCAAGCGTATACCCTCATCGCTCAAACGTTTCTAGAAAATCCCGTGTTGGGTAGTGATGGTCATCCAATCGCATTGGGTAGCTTACATGGACCTGGTGGACAGCAGCAGCAGAACCCATTGCATGCCACCATCAGGCTGCTTGTCTCGCATAATCTGATGGGTTCGTTGATTGGTCGTCAAGGTGCTAAAATTAAGGCAATCCAGGATTCGTCTGGTGTACGCATGGCTGCATCCAAGGAGATGCTTCCACAATCACAAGAACGTATTGTTGAAGTGACAGGCGAACTTGGTAGTGTGCAAAAAGCAATTTGGGAAATCGGCAAGTGCCTTGTGGATGATTGGGAGCGTGGCGTCGGTACGGTGCTCTACAACCCGTCCGTCCGTATCTCACCCACCAGTACGGTCGTTGCGCCGACGGCGGCGAATGGTGTGGTGCCGGCATCGGGCGTCCCTGGCAACTACCTTCGATCTCATCGCGGCGGCCTCCCTTCCTTTGGTGGCCGTTCCAACTACGGCGGTCGTGATGTGACTGCAGGTATGACTGGTACGGGCGAAACTCCGTCTGGCGAATTCAATCGTCTGGATGCGAGTGACCCATCGTTCACATCCCAAACAGTCAGTATCCCTGCTGAGATGGTCGGTTGTGTCATCGGTAAAGGTGGTACCAAAATCACTGAGATTCGCAGGCAGAGTGGATCACGGATTGCTATTGCAAAAGAACATGATGAAGCTGGTGAGCGGCAATTCACATTGTCTGGTACAAAGGAAGGCAATGCGCGTGCATTGCAGTTGATTTATGAGCAATTGGAGAGGGAGAAGGAGAGACGCGCTCAGCATCAACAGCAAGGTGCTGAACAGACTCAAGTCACTGAGTGATCTTGTCATACATGCTCTTTCCTACGCTTCCTTCTTGCTTCCTTTCCATACATTCATGTATTACCTATAGCCTACTCTGCTTCCGACCCCTTGAACCTCAAATAAGATGCCAGTCACCAACGCCACCCATGCGTGACTTGATGCATTCGACAATGTAACCTTTGCCTTCTGCTTGGAAGGAAGCATCAATCTCGCCCGTCGGGTGTACAAGAAGCTGTACGTCCACGAGATGTGGCCATGTCTTGCCCAAAGCAGGCTGATACGACACATCGCTAAATGCACTCCCATCAAAACCTGCGCGTCTCTGACGGCCACCGACTTGGTCAGGCTGTACCAAGGGTGTTGATGCAGCGCGGACGGTGTTGTTGAGGAGTAGTACTGTGACGCCAAACGTATGTGCCATGCATCTCAATTGCCGCATGATTTGTACAAGAAACGCATGTCCTTCCGTAGCATTCCCCGTTCCTTTGGATGTATCGGGTCCTTGTAAACCAGCAGAACGTTGAATGAGGAGAGAGAGTGGGTTCGTGATGTTGCTGATGAGCAGGAAGCCAATCCTGCCATGCTGCAGATTCTGCTCATCAGACGCTTCAACCAGGGCATCGAGCATCTCTTGAAGCGTTTCTGCAAGGCCGTGTGCATTGAAGACCCGAGTCAACTGTATCCGATCCAGCAGTTTGGCTGCAACCTCTTTGCCATTTGGCATTCCCTCAAGCGACGCAGTGATGTGTGCTGCCAGTGCTTGAGGTTGCGTTGTACCGAGGGAGTCAATAATGACTGCTTGTGTCTGAGCATCACCTGGAAGCATGAGATAGGCAAGCATCTCTGCATACGCCAGTGTTTGTCTTCTTGATAGCGTCGAGGCAGGGCCAGCAATATCCGTCACAAGCGCTCGATGACATATTTTGAGCTTTGGGTATGGATCCTGAGGGGAAAGAGAAGCTTGCTGAAGCTGTAATTGCTTGTTTCGCAATAGCTTAGATGCTTGCATCACATGTTGGTCATAAGGGAGGTTTGCTTTCGCTACGAAAAAAGTGTTATGAACTATAGACCATCTGCGGGTAGCTGTCCATCAGATCAGTCATCCGAGCAACGGCGTGCACATGCCAGTAGCCTGCCAGACTGGCTAGACCGATGAGGTAAGAAAATTGTGGAGCAAATCATATCAGTTGTTTCTCTGTTTTTGAGAGCTTGTCGCGAGTATTGGCAGAATGGGACGTTCGAGAGCGTCGAGCAATCTGCAGGACTCGATTGATTTGTACAGAAGCTCAGATCCGCAAGCAGCGGTAAGTAGATGGATCATGGATCAAAGAGTGTCTCAATAAGATGTACTATCGCTTCGACTCGTTTTGAATGGTAGCATGTGTTGCTGAAGCTGATGCCAACTCAGGGGAAACCTCCGTTGAATCGTGAGCCGCTGAGAACACACGCGTTGTCCTCCAATCACCTCCACAGTACAAGAATGTGACAGGCAGACTGACCACGCAAAAGAGGCTTAGCACCCAACACATAGTTCCAAACCCATATCGTTCTCGCAATGCCGCAGCAGCCAAGGGTCCAACCAATGTCCCAAGACTGAAGGAGATATTGTAGAGCGCATATGCTTGTGCATACGCACCACCTTTACCGAATTGACCAGGACTGCGTCGTTCTTCCTCCTCTACAACAAGGGCAATTTCCACCAAGGAGGATGGTACGAATAGATTGCAAGCGAGGCCATTCAGACATAGGATGACCACAAACAGAACAATCTGGCCTGTCCTTGGAGATGCTTTGTTTGGCAATCGAAGCAGCACCAGGAAGACAATTTCGACAAGGAAACCAATGAGTGTGATGACCTTTGGCCCCCGTTTATCGATCCACCATCCAGCGATCGGTGCTGCGACAAGTGTTGGTAGTACAAGACAGCAAAACATGGCACCTGATTGTAAGGCGTCAAACCCAAATAGGTCGAGGAGTTCGAGTGGTAGAACGGTGTCAAAGGCAGTAAAGATGATGGCAGCCACCAGACCAATCCAACAACCAACGAGTAATCTTGGGTATTTGAGCAGCAAGAGCAACGTCGGTACTCGACTCTTGCGTCTGGCCATAGGTTGAAAAATTTGTGCTTCCGTAGAGTCTTGCAATCTCGGATTGACACGAGGCTTCTCAATCATGACGAGTCGCAGAAAGATATCGAGCGCCAATAAGCCAAAGGAAAAGTAATAGACGCTGTAGTAACCAGCAGATTCGTAGAGAGCACCTCCAACCAAAGGGGAGATTCCCAGTGCTAGAGCAAGTGAAATAGAAACGATGCCCATCGTTTGACCGATCCGTTCATGGCCAACCGTGTCTACCAGCAGAGCAAGACAAACAACCCATACAACAGCTGCACTAGCACCTTGCAAAATACGCGCTGCAATGAGGAGTGCAAAGCTACGGCTGAGCATCAACATCAGTGTCGCAGCAACGAGCGCAATCAGGCCTAAGAGAAACAAAGGACGACGCGAGGAAGTCTTGTCAGAGAGCCAACCGACTGGGCCACAAAAGGCAAGGAGACCTGCAGCATAGGCTGCCAGTGAACCAGATACTTTCAGCTGCACAGAGTTTCCTGCAATACTGTAGCGTGTTTCAAGCGCAAATGGCAGGACAGGGACAAGAATGCCGTACAGAGCAAGATCAGTGAAGACCGCGATTGAGCATGTAAGGATGATGAATTTCTCGTTTGAGCGCAGTGCAAATAGAAATGACTTGGCCATGAGAAGAGAACTAAGAAGCTGCTGTCATTGTTTTATGTCTAGGAGCGCGGAGGCATTGACATTAGTATGCGGCGTACGTTGTAGGGCTGGTTCTGTGTTCACGACATCAGACAACAATTTTTGGCAGGCATGGTCAAGGAAGTCAACAGAATCGAGGCAGCAGCGGTCAAGATGAATAGGATTCTGAGCTACGCTAGAAACATGAGATGCAATTACTGAGCAGCGACTTGAGCGGCGGACTCCTCGCCCTCTTGAGGCTGCTGTTGCTGCTGTTGCTGCTGCGCCTGGACCTGAGCCTCTGGCCGCTGGTCATCAGTGTAAGGCGACTCAATGGACTTCTCTGGCTTGGGCTCAATGATAGTGACGGCATCAGGCAGGATCTTGTTAACACCTGCACGACCCTCTGGGTCAGATCCCTTCATAATCTTAACCTTAACACCGAGAACACCTTGCCTAAGAAGCACGTGCCTTGTCGCTGTGTCGATAAAGTCGTTGACTGGCTGACCAGAGTGAATCATGAAACCATCAATGAACTTCATAGACTTGGCACGCGCAGCACGCAGCTTACCAGAGATGACAACCTCGCAACCCTTTGCACCAGACTCCATGATGAAACGAACGACACCGTAAGCGGCACGACGAACAGCAAGACCAGCAAGGAGCTTGTAACGAAGAGACTCGCATTGAGCAACGGCGCAGAGACCACGGTTCTGAACCTTCTCGGCGTACAGCTCAACAGTGTTCTCTGGGAACTTGAATCGCTTCTGCACCAAAGCTGTCAATTCGCGAATACGACGACCTTTCTCGCCGAGCACCTCTTGGGTGTGGGTGGCACGGATGATAATCTCAGTACGTGCAGGGGTCACGCGGACCTCAGTACCGGAGTAACCCTCCTCTGCGAGCTCAGAGGTGAAGAACTGGTTGAGTTCGGCATAGAAGACACCGTCGGCGATGAACTTGCGCTTTTTGCTGATAATCTAGACGACCGGGTCAGCATGATCATTCGACATGGCTCGTGCGCTGCAAATGTACATACCTGGTTCGACATGATGGGCGTGATGGGCTGCTTTGGGCGCGGTGCTGATGCTGTTGAGTTGTCGCCGTCGCCGGGAAATTCATGTTTGCTTGTGACTGTGTTTTCTCTGGTTGGACTGACAGTCACGAAAACTTTTATGGGAGAGAGAACGACATTAGTTCTTGAACATCTATATCATCTCAAGGGCACTAGATTCCGACACGTACAGATATCCCAGATCTACCATATCTCCTCCTTCCGTGTACTTGTTGACCGGCCATCTGAAGGCGAATTCTCTGGACAGCGCTGTCGCTGAAGCACGCCTGGGCAGTCAATGGTTTCCTCACGCTTGCTTCGTCTTATTTGCCTAATAAGTTACTTTTAATAGATAGAATTCCAAGAACACAGGCTAAAAAGTGTCGGTTGAATACTCACTTGATCTGTGCAAAGGCCATTCGCTTTTGGAGACCACAACAAGCGGCGTGACTCTCTAAGTTCGTGATACTAGTAAGGCATATGTTGCATCGTGACCCTGCATCATCCAAATTCTCCAATGAAACATCTTCCAGGGGCCGCAGTTCTGCATGTTGTCCAGCGCTGAGTGACTTCAACCTTGGCAAGAGCGTTGCCCATCTTGCTATAGTCTGTCGGACTAGAGTAGCTTCAGCCCCTTCTGCTTGCGTTGAACGCGTGACATGATGCCTGCCTCGAATGATCCGCTGACACAGAACACCGGCATCGCTCATCGCCTGTACCCATGCTTTAGTGCGCTCATTGTGTAGCACTTTCTGCCGTAGTGGATACGATAGCGGTCCAAGGGCCTTGAGAAAATCTTCAGGAACAACGATTACATTGTCCAGGAGGAATTGTAGCATCTCTGTCGTCGAAGGCCTGCTTGCTTCAACCACCGGGCTATCAAATGTACCCATATCTGGATTTGGCGATGCCACAAAGTCTCCAAAGTCATCATCGTCAGCCGATGCATCCAAGGTGGCAACGGATATCATTGGATTAGGTGCTGAGCTGAGAGTGTCGAAGGAAAGCAAGTCTGGGAGCGGCTGTTGCACCATCTCCTCAAAGGGCGACGGCTGTGGCGCGGGTATGTTGCCAAGCGACTCTTCCTCCATGTCAAGTAGATTCACGTCTGCGACGCCTACCTCTGGGGCAGCTTCAACAAAATCGCCAAAGCTGTCCTCGTCAGGTCTGTCCTCCTCGGTATTCTCAGCTGAGGCCTTCTGGGGCGTGGCCTTTTGCTTAGATAAACGCTGGCGCATAGTTAATGCACCTTCGCCTTGGTGCTTATGCCAAGCCGCACGGCTCGAGCGAGCCCGTTGTTCAGCTGATGGTTTGCCCTCAATTGCCACCGTCTGTTGCCGTAGCAAGTTGGGCGACGCAAGCAAATCCTTGTCTGCGCGTGTTTGCATTGATGGCAATATCCTTCGTGGCAAGGTAAGAGGCCCTGACTGCATCAGACTGACGCCAGTCAGCTTCTTGTTTGATATAGTCATTTGCGGGACCTTGGCAGCTTGAGTTGCAAGTGGAGCATCAAAGGAGAGCCAGTCATTAGAAGACGCTGTCGCAGGTGCTGCTGGACGTGCAGCCTTTTTAGCTTGTGTCTGTTCTGCAGGTGCTAGATCACCGAGTAGGTCGTCCATGGCACCTCAGTAGCCCGTCATAAGACGACACAGAACCTAGGGTTGGAGCATAGGGAGAGCAGCTGCATGGGTTCTTGTTTTTTGACCAGAATCTGACATCACATCCAGCACTGCCTGTGTGCGCGACCAACCAACAACTAAGCTGCTTCATGTGGAACCTGTGCTAGTAGAAGTATGGCCGCCTTGTCTAGCTCCTCGCTTGACTCAAGTCGTCATGTTTCGTCTTCTTCAATTGCGTCAAGTCTCCCTGAGGCAGAGGACGATACTACCAACGGCTCCATAACGGCACCGGCGCGACAACCGTTGCCCGCACGGCATCCTGTATGTCAAAACATCTGCTTTGACTCTGTCCCCACGGCTGACATATCAACAGAGCTATACTTCTATCCTTGCCAAACGTGGTTTCTCAACAGAACCCGTTCCCGATGCGCAGTCAACACCACCCAGCGTCTCGTCGCGCTTCTCAAACTTACCGCCCTCATTAACGCGTGCGGCGAGTACAGCGACAACAGCGAGTATCCTTGAAGAATGGAAGACTGCGCGTGCTTCCTCGCCGAGAAGCCCTGCTTCCGATGAACCTTCTATTCCTGCGCGTTCGTCAACTGAGACAGCGCGGTATGGTCATCCGCAGCAGGTAGGTGCGCTTGAGGAGTCGAAACGCCGTAGCATCGCAGTGAATGCTAGGGATGCCGCTGACTCTCGTCACTCAATCGCTTCTCGAACACCAGAGCTCGTAGCTGAGTCGTTGCAGGACGAACGGACGCCACAGCCCACTCAAAGAACGCGCTATTTCGATCGCAAAGATACGGATACAGCCTCTATTACTTCAGCTGCCAGAACAGATGCTGGTCTTTGGGATGAAGTAAATGCATTACGATCTCGTCTGAGGCGCCTGGAATACAGTCATGTACGTGCACCCTCTGTGGCCTCCTCTTCGCGTCATTCGCGGTCAGATTGGGCATCACGGTTGGAACACTCGCCGGTTGAGCGAGAGAGCGGCATGGTGTTACTAAGACGATACTTACAACGGCTGAGAAGCACTCAGACGACAGATGAAACACAAGTTGCGCTTGATTTGGCAGCGACTGATGTACTGGCACTGGCAGCCATGCCTCTTGAGAACTCGGCAGCGGTGCGTGTCCAAGGGCTTTGCAGAGCACTGACGACGCTTTGTGCAGGGCATCTCGCGGAGCATGGAAATCCTTCACCCCGTCCACGACAAGAACAAACAATTTTCCAGGATCGTGTGAGTCGACGAGCGACTATGGGACACAGCCTTCCTGCAAGCAGCCTGTCTGGTATTTCTCGTTATGAGAGTAGTGGTCAGCCAGCAAGTGACTTGCGCTCAAGTACAGGCAGTATTCGCTCTTCCTTCCAGTCACGCTTGCTGGCAGAGGAGCTGGGTCAAAGGCCACATCGGTATTCGAGTCTTGGGGATCGTCATGGAAATGGTTCACAGCATTTGGAGACACGGGAGAAGTTGCAGTATGAGAGTACACCTGAGCGTGGAGAGTACAGGCGAAGCCCCATCACGCGGGCAGACTTATCTGCACGGTATCGGCGGGGTGATTCTGAGTCGCCTAGGGGGTCTGAGTCTGTGTATGGCAAAGATAGAAGTATCGCGTAGACAACCACGAGCGGGGTGCGATCTGAAGAGTTGGCTCCAGATATAGAATTGTCACGTGATCTGTTCCCCGCCAGATGCGGCGATGAACAACTTTGATCTCTGAGTGCGACTGTCAGAGGCAGCACAGGTAGCGAGCATTGAGCCAAGCGTCGCATCGAAGAGAGCTCTCTGGTTGTGCTGGCATCGAGCGACAGATTACACGCTGCGACAAGGATTTTCAGATCTTGGGCTTTTTTTTGAAGTTTGCTGAAGCAGTGCGCAGCTTCACCTGCAGTCGTTCTCTACGAACAGTCTCTTTCATCGCCTGAGTGTAGTCAAGACTGCTTGTTTTTCACAGGTTCTGCTGAAAGCCTGCTTGAGACTGTCCCTCTACTGATTTTACGGCGTTGGTATCCGCAACAGGTTAATCTTGGCTCCAACCTTTGGCCCTGCCAACAGAACGCTTACTTGCTGGTCAAGCTGCTAGCAGGTCTCTTCGCACAAGTGTATCGAGCCCTTACGGAGCAAGACATATCGCTGCCCCTGCCAAGCCACACTGCCACGTCCCAAGCATATTTGCCAAGGACAAAGCAATCAAGACCGTTTCTGCAACCTGGACCTTTGGTAGCAGCACGCACGCCAAGTCTTTGGAACATCAGCCAGGAGCCTGCTACCCGGAAGAAAGCCAAAAATAAAAAGCCGACAAGCGGGTGACAAAGCGCTTCTTTTTCCTGCTCACGTTTGGCGTCTGTGCGCCATTGCTGGAAGCGACTCGTACCTTTCGGTCTAAGCATTCTATGAACGAAGGCGACACGACACTCCCAGTTGTTGCGACTGACATACGACTGCAAAGTCCAAGTCACTTGTCTGCACATGCTTTTGAGCGCCAATATATGCCAGACGAGCAACATCTACAACGCAATCGATCAACTTCTGCTAGCTCAGCCTCGTCGAATAGTTCAGTGGACTTCATGTTTGAGCGGCCCTCACGGTCGCAGTACAAAGAGGCCCTCTCTTGCACTTCTCACTCACAAGAACGTACACCCATCACGCCGCATACGGCACTCAGTAGCCCGCCGACCAGTGCGCGTGATATTAAATCTACAAGCGGCTTACTCGTCCCCGGCCCGTCGACGCGCAACGTCAAGAATAGAAAACAACTCTCCTTATCTACGACTGCAGCGCAACAACTCGCACCACAAGCGACTGTTGCACAGCAACCCACACCTTCAGGACACGTGAGCCATTCTGTACCTCGGACACCTATGACAGCTGTTGCTGCTCAATCAAGCATGCGACGTGGTGCACCTCCAAAATTACCACAACTCAATATGGCGATGTTGAGTCTGACGCGACGACCGAGTTTGCCTGTGATGGGACAAGGATCGCCTGTGGGTGAGTTGGATCCTGGATTTTCCCTTGTTCGGGGCGCAACGCCTGTTCGTGCTCGACGAAGCGGGTTGACGCTTGCGCCATTACAGGGTATTCGCAGTCAAGAGGAAGATCGGGATAGACCACCGAGTACCCCACGCTACGGTCATACTGGTGGCGATGAGAGTGATGCGTCCGATGCAGCGGTGTATACCTCAGGACCCGTCTGTGTCGTTCACCCACATTTATGGCTTTTTGCGAACCCGACACTCGCCCAAGCAAAGGAGTATGACGTCGTCATCAATGTTGCTAAGGAGATTGCGAGTCCGTTGTTGGAAGAGGCAAGTGATCCTGAAGGACCTACAGTGCCTGCTGGTGAGGATGAGCGGCCGTCGCCATTCCCATGGACCCGACCGGGTGGTGCAGCACACATTCTTGAGAGTGCTACGGGTCCATTGATCAAGCCGCGCAAGCTGGCTGGAGTTGAGTACGTGCATGTTCCCTGGCAGCACAATGCCTCGCTTGCAAAGGACTTGCCCTCGTTAACGGCGTACATGGACCGTTGTTTAAAGCAGGAGAAACGCGTGCTAGTCCATTGTCAGCAGGGTGTATCACGGTCTGCATCGTTGGTGATAGCCTATGTTATGAAAAGTATGGGCAAGGATGTCAATGAAGCGTATGGTTTTGTCAAACATGAAAGTCCATGGATTGGACCCAACATGACACTCATCTATCAACTTTGCGAATGGGGAAAATTGCTCAAACGTGAACATGAAGAAGCGCAAGAAAAGCCGAACGGTAGCGGCGGTCGTATAGCGACGGACTATTATCATCGACATCGACGGTCACTCGACCTCTCAAAATTGACGAACACAAAGCGGGAGGGAACAATAGGGAGACAAGGTGCTACTTCAGCGGCTGCAGCGACATTTGAACATTCCATGCGCGGCATGCTGAGTCGTCGACCCTCTGCGGATCGATCTCCTGCATCTGCTGCAACGGTGACGGGTGTGTATGCACATGGTCTTCTCTCATCACCGCATGAGATACCTAGTTCACCTCCTCAGCCTTCGCAATACCAAGATAATGTATCAGGACACGCTGCGTTGGTGTCCCCCAGGAAACGGCCGCGTGCCGTCAGTAGTTTACTGGAACGGACGAGGACACGATCAGTCGCGCCCGACACGACGGGTATGTCAACAACGAGTACTGTGACGGGAATCCCGACTATGGCAACGTTGCGCGATTCATTGACAAGTCAGAACGGACCACAACAAGCACCTGTATCAAACCCGCATTGTGGAGTGTTGCCATCCCCGAGCTTGCGGCTAAATGGTGTTACTATGCAGAACGAAGGTAGTTGATGTCTTTCTTTCTCCTTCTTTTTTGAATATATGTATAAATGAATTGATTCGGGCCGCTCTGAGACTTATTCATTCTTCGTAGCTCGTTAGGACTTTGCATGCTATACTGCCAGCTCAGCAGTCATGTCCAGTAACCCTTTAGAAGTTGCATAGGCTTCATTCTAGAAGGTTAGCCGAGTACTAAAATAGCTTGAGCAGGATACTCTTGTATGGGAAACTTGATCAACGAAGTGCTCATCGAGAATAGGATGTATCAAGACTGTTCCTTCTCGAACGGACAGGATACTGTTCGTCGGTACCGTGACCCAATCTGCACGTTGAAATGTCAATGGCTCGCTAGAAATAAGCACGATACTCTGTCCTTTCCCTCGATTCATGCGATATCCAGTGGACCCGTCTGATTGCGTATAGGCATGAAACGATGTCCCTGATGAAAAGAAGAGCGATGCAGCTTCATCTGTGCGTGAAGAAATGTAGCGCGTACATACGACGTCTCTGCCATCCGTCACTGCGAAATTAAGTAGCGAAGGTTCAACACAGCCGACTTCCTTTGTCAAGCGATTGATGATGGCGATTGTATTGAGCATCGCTTGTCTGAGCTGGGTCGCTTCGAATTGTGTGTGTTGGTCAGGTGGCAAGCCCAAATCGTGCAGACAGTTGAGAAACAAGGCAAATGCACATTCTGAGTCTGTTGAGCCTTGCATGAAGAGAAAATACTCTTCACGCAGCAAGGCATGCATTCTCCGTTTCACTTTAGGATACTCACCGATTCCACCATTGTGCATCCAAAGGAGTGTTCCGTACGAAAATGGATGACAATTGACTTCTGCAAGAACACCGGCGGTACTTGCTCTAACATGACCAAAGATGAGAGACGAGAGTGTCTTCTCAGAAAGCCGCCGGAGATTTTGGTTATTCCAGGCTGGGTTGATGGAGGTGAAGATGCACGGCCCAGGTCCCGTTTTGCCAACGTCTTGACGGTGTGAGTACCATCCAACACCGAAGCCATCGCCGTTGATGGGCCGCCGTGTATCGATGCGCAGGCGAGAATCAAAGGCTTGGTTGATGATGGAGTGAGTGGGACGTGCTGCGCTGTTAGTCTGTCTGCTACAAATTGCGCATGCTTGTACTCAGAATGTCTGCGAGGAGGATGGGCGACTCTCCCTTGTAGATAAGAAGCCTGCACATGCTACTTTACTGGAGATATAAGGCTGGTGAGTAGACTTGCCGTGGTGTGATGTCTCTGTTGCTGTTTTGGCTGTTTGCATTTGACAGGCGCCACAGAGATCAAGTATCAGGAGCGACAGGAGGCGAGAATGACGATGGATCAGGTACAGGGAGTCCGGGTAGCAGAATACATCCTCTTGCGCGAAGGCTCATCCCCTCTATCTCTCAGCATGGCGCGGCTACAGTTGCGCAGAGAGGTCAGGGGCAGTGTCGCTGCAACTGTCGCCCCAGTAGCTGCACATCTCGATCGGCTGCATACGACAGGCGGCAAGGGAAGTGTCCATCCAGTCTATGTATACCCTCTCTGCCTGGGTCTCATCTACCCAAGGTCCATATAACTCCACCCGGCCCGGCGGGTCATCTTCTCAGCTTCTGAGCCCGATTTTGTGTTTCTCTTTGGCGCTCCCGATCCAGACAAGCGAGACATCACGGCCACAACCACGACCACCAGCAACCCTGCTCACTGCATCCCTATCTTCCCCTCTGCCCTCTTGCTCAGCTGGGCTACGGCACATAGGGCGCATCAGGAGGGCAGTCAGGCGAGCTAGCAACGTCTCACCTGGCTCTGATCCGAGGGTAAGGTCAGAAACAGAGACCAGGCGTGGTGAAAGGTGCGCGCTTGTATCTCCTGCATGGCAATGAGCGGCCAGCAGCAGCAGCAGCAGGGTCAATCTAGTAAGCCATGGCATATGGAAGTCTCGACCGATGACAGACGTAGACTCGTCGCGCAGCTGTAAGAATCTTGCGAGACGCGCTTTCGCGCTTGTTGCAATAGGGGCCTCTGTACTGACGAGGATAGAAATGCGACACTCAAGGCGCTTGAACCGAGCTATACTGCGCAACAGATTGGTATGGTTGCCAATAATTTTGGTATGTCTCCTCCTGGATAGGTTTACATGAAAGAGCAAACTAACATGTGTCTAGAGCAGCACGTCTTTAATGCAGCGCACAGCAAGCAGGAATACGGCCAGCTGTGCAGCAAGAGACTTCAAGATATCCGCCAAAAGATTGCACAGAAGCAGCAACAGCAAGCGATGGCGGCTAATGGTGGACAAGGCTTAATGGGACACGTTGGACAAGAAGGAGCGCATCAGATGCAGCAGCAGGCCAACATGCATGCTCTCATGGCACAACGTGCACAGCAACAGCAACAGCAGCAGCAACAGAAACAAGGTGGACAGCAGAATGCTAGCCTTGACGCAAGAACTCTGTTGATGCAACAACAAGCGACCATGTTGCGCAATGTCGCCGGAGGCGCTGGTGGTCATGCTGGCAGTCCATCGAATCAACGGGCAAACTTGTCAACTTTGAATCAGCCGATGAATGGGAGTCACCAAACCACACCGGTGATGCAACAAAGACAGCCGCCGAATCACATGCAGCAGCAGCAGCAGCAGCAGCAGCAGCAGCAGCAGCAGCAGCAGCAACAGCAACAGCAACAGCAACAATTGCAGCAGGCTCAGCAACAAAATCAGGGTCAACGGCAAGCTGGTTTTACAAATGGCCAGCAAGGCGCTGCTGCTTCAACGAATGGAAACCCTACGAATGGCATGAATCCTGCATTCAAGCAGTTTGGTGGCAACCCAGTCCAAGCGCAGCAGTTACAAGCCATCTTGCGACAGGTCCAGGAGTACCAGGCTAAGATTGGTGGTCAGCCCATCAATTTGAAAGAACTGACACCACAGAAATTGATGCAGATGTATCATGCTCAAAAAGCCCATGCTGCGCAACAAGCTCAACGTTTCGCATTGCAGGAAGAATCAGCCAAACAGCAGGGGCGTCCTACTTCGCAGGGTCAGCAACAGCAGGCTGTGGGTAACCAGGCTGGTGGTCCTGCTTATATTGCTGCACAAGCGCAAATGCGCGCAAAACTGCAAGCTGGCCAACATCAGCAGCAGCAACAGCAACAGGCGCATCATCAACAACAGCAGCAACAGCAACATCAGCAAGCGCAGATACAAGATCACTTACGGTCGATGCAAGTTCAACAGAAAGCACTGCAGCAGCATAGCCACCAGCAAGCGTTGCAGCAGCAACAGCAGCAGCAACAGCATTTGCAGCAACAACAACAGCAAGCTCAAGCCCAAGCACAAGCCCAACATCAAGCGAGTCTTTTGCAACAGCAACAACATTTGCAACAGCAAAGACAAGCGCCTGCAACGACTGCAAGTAGTGGTAGCAGCCAAGCGATGAGTAATGACAAGACCAACCCAGTGAATTATCCAATTCCGGCTGCTTTGTTTAGCAGATTTGTCAATTTGCCGGCCGGCGTCACGACCTGGCAGCAGATTCTCGAGTTGGGCAAAAGGCGGCAGTTGACACCTGAGCAAATCAACAATGTGCGGATGGTGTACAACATGCATCATGGTATCATACTGCATTCTATGGGATTGTCAAAGCCAAACAATGGTGCGCAAATGCAGCAGCAGCAGCAGCAGGTACCTACGAATGTCAATCAGCAGAAGATGCAACAACAGCAACAATTGCAAATGCAGCTTCAACAACAACAGCAGCAGCAGCAGCAGCAACTACAGAATCAAACCACCCAGATTGTAGCTCCTCAAGCACAACGCGTACTGTCCAGAGGGCAATCAAGCCTTGAAGAAGGCTCTCTCCAACAGCCTTACCCTTCGCAAGGGTTGACCCAGCATCCGCAATTGAGTGCGCAACAATTACAGCAACTGCAGAAGCAGCAGCAGAGCAAGACCCATTCGCTACAACAGCAGTTGCAACAATTGCAACAAGCTGTCAAACGGGGCAAGCAGGATGTGCAAACACCAGTCATGGCTGCTGCTCAGGTGTTGCCGCAGGCAGTTGCAGATGGCCCATCGCCATCGAAACGGAGGCGAGCCAATTCAAAGGCGCAGTCAATGGCGACGCCTGTCATGCCTAGTGCTTTGCCACCACCTCCAGCAGCAGAGCAAACCTCCACTGCCATACCAGCACAGAATATAGCAAGACCCAATGCTGCAACCGCGCCGACGACACAAAAGAATGAATTGATGTCATTATTGCTGCGAGCTTGTCCCCCAGCCGAGCAACGTCGCTTGTCACTAGAAGTGCGTGCCATGGAGGAAGTCATTGCCAATAGAAAGCGCAATAATGCCTTTAAGGATTTGAGTGCTCAGGAAAAAGTACAGATTCAAGAGATGGTGAGGTCTATGATGTTTACGACTGGCAGAATTGACCAACTTGCAACATTATACTATATTGTCACGAAGAATGCACAACAAGTGCGTCAATTGTTGGAGATGAAGTATTTGTTCAAAGAGCAAGTCATGCTGCTCTCACAGGACAAGTACACACTAGACGCAGCATCGCTTGCAAAACTCAGTGCGAATTGCGATCGCATGTTTGCCAATGTTCGCGAACATCTCATTCAAACGGCTAAGGCGCTTACCAAGGCGAATCAGCAACAGCAAACGCAGAGACAAGCCGGGACGCCTGCTGTACCGTCTGCGATTGCTGCAACACCCGAAGCGTATGTGACTACACCCTCACCCGCTGACTCTGGCTCTGCTGGTTCGCCGTTTGGTAAGCCACTCAAGCAGGAAGATCTGAAATTGCCCTCGCATCGTAAGAAGCCAACAAAGCAAGAGTCAGTACAAAGTGTTACCTCTGCACCCGCAGCGACCGCCGCAAGCAAAGCTGAGAAACAAGCACAACGCGAAGCCACCGCATCAAAAGCTGCCAAAGCAAAAGAAGCAGAGTTGCTGAAAAAGCAAGCTGAAAGGGATGCAGCAGAAGCCCGCGCTATACAAGCTGAAGCTGAAGCAGATCCTTTGGCTTGGGCAATCAAGCAGGTGGAATTATTCTGCTTGACAGAGGAGCAAGACGCTGCAAAAGAGTCAGCAGTGGCGCAAAATGGCCAACCTGGCTCAACGGACAAGATGGGCGCGCCTTCAACAAAAAAGCAAGCCGTTGCTGGACCAACGCCAAGTACGATATTGAAGACGCCACAGCCCTTTGTTGCTGCTCAGACACCCATCACGACTGCGCACAGCTTGCTAGCTGCCAAGGAGGGGAGCAAATCTGGATATCCGCTGACTCCGCCACGCTCAGATAAGCTGACGCAGCGCGTGCTACAGACTGAATTATTGCTCGAGCCTGGGGCAGGCTTGTTTGATATGCTGGCTAGTATGGAAGAAGCAGAGGAAGCAGCCGCCACAGCAACGGCAGCGGCTGGTGGCTTTTTGGGTGCTGTCGAAGAAGATGTGGATGAAAGTGCGCTGTGGTCCATGTCGGTGCCGCTTTCAAACAGTTTTGCGATTGCCTGAGGATGAGGTGATCAATTTGAGGGGTATAGATGAAGCACGGGTCGCTATATCTTGTTGCTAGGATAAATATAGTCAACTCGATACTTGCTGTGATCATTCAAGGGGCTTATTGACGCCCATCTGAAGCTGGTAACAGCACACTTACCTAGTATACCTTTATGTGAACGAATCTACTCTAGCTTCAAGCTTACGATTCTACATTGAGAATTGAGCTTACAGCTCTTCATAGGAATCCAAGCTCGAACATTGGCAAAAGCAAGATGGTCAGAACAATTGTTACAAGTGGATTACTGATCTAGGGCTCAATTACCATACTGTGCATCCATCTGCATCCGGGTCGTGCAGTGATGTGGCAACGCCTGGAGAAGGGAGGCAACTTGGATCGTGGATCAATGCAATTCAGCAAATGTAGCATGTTGTACTTGATGACCCAAAATCCGAATGAAGATTGAGTGGCTGAAGGATTAGGCCCGAGTACTAGGCCCAGTGATCCTGATTGGCAAAGGAGCAAGCTTGAGAATGCGCTGCGATCGACGCTATCTGTGCGGAACTTGTAAACAATAGCCTGCGCAACCGCGTCCAGGCGTGACTACATAAGTGTAGCCTTTCCCGAGCTCTGGAAAATACGCATGTGTTCGACAATGTCCTGGTAGTGCCCATCAATGGCTCCTTCAATCCAAGTGGTTAGACCGATATGCTTGTTTTCTGGTACCGCACCCCATGCCTGCCGACCCCATTGCATATATCGCTCACAGATTGTCTTGTTGATATTAACTTTGCGGATACCACCTGCTTTGATGCACTGAACAATAAGCTCGTCGGGGAAATCACTGAATCCATGCAGTACAAGGTGAACCTCCGCTGGACATGCTTCACGAATTTGCTGAAGTCGATCTAGCTGCAGCACGCTGCCAGGACCTGCTCTGGGATACGCACCGTGCATGTTGCCGAATGCTGGAGCGAGGTAGTCGACTTGCGTCTCAGCAATGAATCGCACTGCATCTTGAGGATCTGTCAAAAGACCATCCATATCCGGTGCGTCGACACCATCTTCGGCACCATCAATACGGCCCATCTCCGCTTCCACTGTGATGCCCATCGCATGCGCCCTCTCCGTCAATTCTTTTGTCTTTTGTGCATTCTCTGCAGGCTCGTAGTGGGACATATCAACCATGACACTATCGAAGCCTAGGTCCATAGCAAGCTCACAATCATCATAGTCCTGGCAGTGATCAATGTGTACGGCAATGTTAGGTTCCGTGGAGGCAGCAAGGACTGCAATCTTAGCAATCAAGTGGTGTTCTGCTGAGTGCAAAGCCCATGGGAAGACCTGAATGATAGCAGGCGACTCTTCGGCTTTGGCAGCTTTCACCGTCGCAAGGATGGACTCGACAGTGTAACAGTTTACGGCAGGGACAGCGTAGTTGTATTGCCTGGCATGATTGAGGATACGCTTTGTCTTGTTTTGCGAGAGATCAGGACGAACCATGACCAGGCTGGCAGAATAACAGCGGATGCGCCTCAGCTGTAAATGAGCCGTTGCCCCTCTTATAGCAGACCGGGGACCCCATCTTCATGTCTCTTTGGTTGTGGATGTCGCTGCTTCTATCCCGCGGAGTCGCATCCCGCCTCAGATCGCGCAGTCACAAACACATGAGACTTCTCCTGTCAATAGAAAAGCTCTCATGGGTAGGGCATGGTTGGTGTGATGGGAAAAGCCAGCACTTGGTGAGGCCCTTAATAGAGGCTTGTGGTTGAACGGCGTGTTCACCCCGCACTCATCCAGTCAACCAGTCGACGACATCCTAAACAACTGCACTTCCATTGTCTGTCCTTTCGCAGCAATGGGAAGTGCGCACTCTTCCCCAGCTGCTGGCCTTATAAAAAGCCCGCCGGATAAGCAAGCTGCCAAAGTGGCGCCCTTTCTTCGTGCAAACCACAAGTTCTCTATAGTCCAAGCTGGCGATAAGCCAAATGCATCTTCTCAACAACTGACGGCTGCTGCATTTTTGGCAGTCGAGCCAGTCTCGCTTCTTTTTGATCTCTGGGATCTACTCTCACAGCAAGCTACCATAGAAGTGCGAGACAATGAAGAGATGGACGAAATTGTTACAACTTCTTGGCAAGATTATCTCGGTGTTCTGGACCGATCTGACGCCTATGTCAATTTCTTTGACGACGAAGTCGTGCGCTACCTCTACGAGACGGAGCAGACTGCCAAGGCATATCTGGAAGAATCACAGATTCAGGCAGGATTGCTTGCACACGATGGATGGCCGTTACGCCAAATTGCTGCTGGTATAGAAATGCGCTCACAAGAAGTTGTTACGGAAGGGCTGGCGGGGACGTGTACATTCTACAAGGTAGATCTGATTGATGCAATGCACAAAACACCCATCAAGGTCGAGCAGGAGACGGTGCCCACTTCCATTGATGGCGTGGGAGCGGCGCGTGATAGGGTAATCCAGCAGGCTATGTCTCAGCCAGAGCACTGCGACCAGGCGGTTCTGCAGGAGCTGGTCAATCTGAACAGCGTTGGAGTCCTTTGGCGCTTCTTGCCAGCGGCAGATGCCACTCGTCTATGGAAAGCAGTGCTTTATCGTCTTGAGCAAGCTCAGAAGTCGGCCAGTACAATCTCTACAGGAGGTGCATCAAGCAAAACATGGCAAGAGATTGTCCACGTTGCTCTCGCGAAAAAGCCAGAGCTGCTCGATATTCTGCGATTGTTGAAGGAGCACGAGCAGCACGACCCGGACTACCTTATTGCATCACGGTTACTAGCCTAGGTAGCTTGTAGAATGATTTTTGTATCCTGTATCTAAGACAATGTCATCTAAGCCTTCGCAATAAGCCGCTCGACATCAGCGATACTCTGTTGCAAAATCTGCTGTTGCACCTTCGGGTTGGTGATTTCCTTTTGAATCTTGGCAATCACGCTCTCAGCGAGCTCCTTCTGCTCCCGCTGCCTAACGCCTGCCTCGTAACGCACCCAAGAGTCTAAAACGGTCTTGGCCTCTGCAGCAAAAGCAACACGCTGCTGCAACTCGAATGCCTTGGCCTCCAACTCTGCCGTCTCCTTGGAGATCGCGAACAGGGACTTGGTAATGCCAACGACATCCTTCATTTCGCTGACACTGTCGATACGCTGCTGAACAGCTGCAGTGTGGTCTGCACGAGCACTGTTGAGGAGATCACGCATGCGGCCGATGTGACCCTCTGCCCACTCGTTGTAGGGACCGCCACCAGCCTTGACGATGACGGCGAGAATACCGATGAAAGCAGCCAAGACGGTGGTTTCCTCGTTGACGACATAGATTTCCTTGGAGATGGCAATCGCCGAGAGAGCGGCACCGGCAGTCAAAATGCCAGTCTTGGAGAGGATGGAGTTTCCGGGAAGTGCGTCGATGATGGAAGCAGCCTTCTTGCTCGGCTCGACGCGTGTCGAGTTGTATCGGACGGCAACACTAATGATTAGCATGAAAATCGTCGTTCTCGAGTATGCATACGGAGCGATGGCTCGGGGTGCAGCACGGCTAGCCTGGAGACCTGGAACGAATTAGTTACTTCTATCGACAGGGCTGCAAGGAGCATCAGGCCACATACCGGCTGATCTGGCGATTCGAAGAGCACTCATACTGAAACTGGCAGCCGAATGAGGGAGGTCTGCTTTCTGCTCGTCGTCGTTTGTATGCGAACTGCTCCGGTCTCTGGGGTTAGATTGTCCTGTTAGGGTACGGAGCATCAGATGGGAACCTTTTACTAATGCGGCAAGGTGACCACAACACTGATTCACCTATTCTGCTCCTACTTGTTCAGCTTCCTACATGTACCGCCGCTATGAAAGTACTCTGTGTTGCAGAGAAACCCTCTATTGCTAAGGCTATTGCTGCAATCCTCGGTGATCAATTTGTCACGCGTCAAACTGGAAATCAGTACATAAAAAACTATGACACGCGCTTCCAAAGTCAACGATGGGGTGACTGTAATATGACCATCACTAGTGTCGTTGGACACATTACGGAAACTGATTTTCCAGAATCTCATCGTCAGTGGAACAGCTGTTCGCCAGATGCATTGTTTGACGTGCCCATCAAGACCCTGCCTCGCGATGCCGTGCGGCCAATCCATGCAAATCTTGCGGCAGAAGCAAGACATGCACAGATCCTCTTTATTTGGACGGATTGCGACCGTGAAGGTGAGTATATTGGCTGGGAAGTGCTCATGGCTGCTCGGAAGGGTAATCCCAATATCGATGTCAAGCGAGCCAACTTCAATAATCTCGAACGAGCGTATGAATCCTATGATAATTACAATGCTAACAACAGGCACATCATTCAGGCAGCATTGAATCCTGGTTTGCTTGACATGAATCAAGTCAATGCCGTCGCTGCACGGATGGAACTAGACCTTCGCACAGGCGCTGCTTTTACACGTTTGCAGACGACGCAACTACAAAGCATCCACCCATTATTGGAGAAAGTCGTACTTTCTTATGGATCTTGTCAGTTCCCTACACTTGGCTTCATCGTTGATCGATGGCGTAAGGTGACCAGCTTTCGACCTGAGCAGTACTGGGCTATCAAGGTGACGCTGAGTCGCGATAAAATTGACGTTGCGTTTAGATGGCAACGCTCAGTCCTGTATGATCGCCTCGCAGTGGTCGTACTCTTTCAGCAAGTGCTTGAAGGGCAGCGCGCACGTATTGCATCTGTCCAGCAAAAGCCTAAATCCAAATGGCGACCATTGCCACTCACGACGGTGGAGATGCAAAAGCAAGGAACTCGCTTTTTACATCTCTCTGCGCATCAAATTATGGAACACGCTGAGAAATTGTATCAAAAGGGATTCGTTAGCTATCCACGTACAGAGACCGACCAGTTTGATCCAGGAATGGATCTACGTGCTCTGGTTGCCAAGCAAACAACAGATGAAGCATGGGGTGACTATGCACGAGGATTGCTAGAGGAAGGCAAGTTTCGGCAACCCAGAGCAGGGCCACATAACGATAAAGCACATCCTCCGATTCATCCCATTGCGCACGTCACGCGTGGTGCATGTGCGTCTGCAGAGGAACACAAAGTCTACACACTGGTTGCACGTCGCTTTCTTGCTGCATGTTCGGAAGATGCAAAAGGGTCTCAATCGACTGTGGATATTGAAATGGGTGGAGAGCGCTTTTCGGCCAGTGGACTGACGGTACTTGAACGCAACTATTTGGACGTCTACCCTTACGACCGCTGGGAGTCTTCGGCGCAGCTACCTGCCTTTCGGCAGGGCGAGTTGTTGGAGCCAAAGAGTGTTGAGATGACAACCGATAAGACGACGCGCCCCAGTTTCCTAAGTGAGCCGGAGCTCATTGGCTTGATGGATGCTAATGGTATTGGAACGGATGCGACAATGGCTGCTCACATTGAAAAGATTCTGGAACGGCAATACACGTTAAAGGAAGCAAATGGCGGTAACCCTCAATTCATTCCAACAACCTTGGGAATTGCACTGGTAGAAGGCTTTGATGCAATGGGATTCGAGGAATCACTCACAAAACCACAACTGCGAAAAGAAACCGAACGACAACTCGCTATGATACACAGGGGAGAAGCGAATAAGGCAGATGTACTTGCAACACTGACTGATCAATATCGAATGGCTTTTCTGCGCGTCAAGGGGAACATCCAAGTCCTTAAACAAGCAGTCCTCAGAGAATTACCAAGATAGCCTGAGCACAGAAATGTCTTTTTTTTTTTCTACAAGGAGATCATCTTAGCGTCCAGGCGGAGGAGGAGGCTGATTGTACTGCGAACCAGGAGGTGGCGGAGGTGGCATGTTGACACCTGGGGGCGGTGGGAGTGATGAGACGCCTGGTGGTGCGCCGTAAGCATCGACACCTGGAGGAGCGCCAAAGCCAGGAGCACCGGGTGGTGCCCCCATGCCAGGCGCACCACCATATCCAGGAGCAGACGGTGGAGGCGGCATACTGCCATATCCAGGAGCTGAGGGTCTCGTAGCAGACGCCTGTTGTCCTCCCTGTTGCTCCCATGGTGCCGCAGAGCCACCACTGCTTTGACCCGGACGGTCCCATGGAGCAGCACCACCACTTGCACCAGGTGGGCCGGCCATGATTTGTCGTTGAGGGCCTCCGCGACCGTTGGCTTCACCGAGCTCATTCATGAGCGTTGCATACTCTTGATCTTGACGACTTGCGCCACCGAGAGGTGCACCATTCGAGCCAGATCCTTGACGACAATCGCGTGCCATGTGCCCTGCATTGCCACATAGTCGGCAGACGATGTTGGCGGTATAGTTGTTGCGCTGTGGGCAGTCGTAGCGACGATGTCCAATTTCACCACAGTTTTGACACATTTGGTTTTCATCGTCTCGCAGGGTTCCGTTGAGCGACGCCAGTTCACGCAGCTGATTCTTTTTGAGGGTGTTGAGGTTTTCTGGTGTGGAGGCAGCTGTGCCAATAACCTCTTCGACTAGTTTGACCGCAGCCACAATCTTGTCTTCATTATCAGCGGTAATGAGAACATGCAGGTCTTCTTCTTGTGCTTGACTCGTTGTTGGATCATTGCGACCTTTTCCAACCTTGACGGAGCCCTTTCCACGAATAGCAATCTTGGCACCAGACTTTGTTTCCATGGTCTTGAGTGTATTACCTCGAGGACCGATGAGAAGTCCGATGAAGTTGATTTCAGGATACTGCGCAACAGGTACGTAAATTTTCTCCGTGGTCCTTGTTGGACGCCGGTAGTCTGGCGGTGGCTTAAAGTCAGGAATTGTCTTGAGAGCCTTTTCAACAAGACGATGCCGTTCATCCTCAAGACGCTTCCGGTACCGTGTTTCGGCGGTATTGACACGTCTGCCAAACGTGTCATACGTAGGCGGTGGTGAGGGACTACGGCGAGACTCGTCCGGAGCCACATCGTTGACACGCAATTTGTGCGTGATTTCCTCCAGCCTCACATGCAGTGCATACGCTTCCAACTGCTCCATGGTCATGGGCGATGTGATGGCCGTCGTCAAGCCGGTGACACCTTTGCCGCCTTTCTCTGCATCGTCCCACCGAATCTTCCGTTTATGGGCACTTGGCCGGGACGGCGGCGGTGCAGGGTATCCATGACCTGAAACCGAGCCTGAGCCTAAGCCTGACCCGGTACCGTAGCCAGAAATAGAGCTGTAGCCGGAGCCTGAGGGTTGAGGTGGTGGGGGTGGTGGTTGGAAGGAGCCTGGTCCGTCGCGTTCTGCAAGCCTGTTGCGTGCGAGAGGGACATTGTTTGTACCTGACTGCTGCCTGTTGTACATGCTGGCAGGCTACTTAGACCGGTAGTAGTGGTAGCGGCTGGAGCAACGTAGCGGTAGGAGCGACAAGTGTCCTGGTCAGAAGGTCAAGATTCTGCAGTCGGCTAAAAGTCACACAGCGACAAGACACCATCTAGAGTCTCTACAACCACTAGCAGCAGCAGCATGGCATCTGGCTACGGCATCAAGGGCGGACAAGGCAGGTGCTTCCCTCAGTGGCAAGACTTCCTCGCCTGCTACGGTATGTTGCTTCGTCATACGTTTTGCGCTCGTCTACTGACACCATATAGCGCAAGCCGACGAGCTCAAGGAATGTGTGCTACCCAAGGCCGACTACATGGAGTGTCTTCATCATGCGAAAGAGGTGAGTTTCGTCTCAGTCGGCCAGAGCATCTGCTGACCATCAGATCCGGCGGACACAGCAAATCAAAGGTGAGATGATGCGCCAAGAACATCTCCAGGGCATCACGCCAAAGACGCAAAAGGAGATGATGGGAGAGGTACCGCGGCTGAATATTGTCAAGTAGGCTCGATACAGCTCAGTAATTACAGAGGTTACAAGAAATCTGCCACTGGCAAGCTCTGAAACATTGACGATTGCTGACCCTTGACTCTGCCGACTGCTTGAAACATACTGCTTTTATTGACTCTTTTTCTCCGTCAATGCTTCTGCCTTCCGACCACCAGATGCACTTGTACACTGTTCTATCATTCATCCCATTAGCATGCGCACAACGGCCACAGTTAGCACGGGCAGGCATTTCCCCTCCTCGACCCGGGGCGACAACTCCCGACGGAAGTGTCATTATTGACAATACCGTGCTGGTCGATGGTCTGCGACTCCGCTATAAGCTCTCCGTCCCACCCAGTCTTCTCATTGGGGGTGCAAACGCAGAGGCAACAGCCAAACCACTTGGTCTTAATGTCCTTCTGCACGGCGATGGTGGCGCTTCTTTTGAAGATTTCCCACACGCAGGTGTTCGTGCTGGTCTGCTTGGCTGCGTTGTGCTCGCTCCCAATGACGCCTTGCTGTGGGGAGGGCAATCGACGCGTACCACACAACGTCCTGATGGCGTTGCCCATGCCGCTGCCGTGAATACCTTGATTCGCTCGGTGCTGCCGACCGTTGCTCGTTTCGATCCTGGGCAAGTGTGGTTCACTGGCGTTTCTGGCGGATCATTGCTTCTCTCTGGGTTCTTTGCACCGGCCTTCATGGCGACTTACAAGACAGGTATCATGTTTCTCTGTGGCGGTCTGGCACCTCCTGCACGACGCGTAACAAGTACGCTGGATACTGCCACATTAGGTCAGGTTCGACTAGACTGGCAGTCCTCACAGAATGAGCTTGTTTCGCTCAAGGCTCAAATACCTGGAGCCATTCGATATTATGAGGATGCAGCACGTAAAGCTGGCATCGATCAAGGGGTATTGGATAAGTTGCAGACGGTGGACGCGACACCAACAGGGAGTCATTGTGCATTTGACAATCGTGGGTTCAATAGCGGCATTGCCAAGATGATGGAGGAGGAGACGTGGTCGCGCATCATGTTCCGCGCAGAGACGGCTGCTTCTGTAGGTGTGACGGGGCGGGAGGATCCGTTCAGGCGGCAGAGTTGAGTTCCATCTGAATGTATGTGATCAGATTAGATCAACTTCTGCAGACCCCGACGCACAACCTTGGACAAAGGGCCACAGAGTACTTGTATCTTTACTTGCTAGAAGCCTAGATGGATGCAGAAGTATGAAGCCATAGCAATCATCCACTGGACTAACAGCAGACATTTCGTAAGGCCGGCTATGCAGCCATCGATCGAATTATCGAGTACCACCAGACTCTTGGCCAGGTACCGCCCGCAGATGTCCAGATGCAATCGCCCTCATCCGCAAACGACGTTTCTCTCAAGCATCTTACTTCCAGAGTCGTCTCGCAGGTGGAGCCTGGCTACCTCGGTCAGCTCATCCCGAGCATCGTTTCTGAATCACCGGTTTCCTTCGCCCAGCTTCAGCAGCAGCTCGAACAAGCCATCATGCCAGGCATCACACACTGGCAATCACCTAATTTTATGGCTTACTTCCCTGCTCAATCGTCCTTTCCGGCCATTTTGGGAGACATGTACTCGGATATGCTCACATGTGCAGCGTTCAATTGGCAGGCATCTCCTGCAGTTACGGAGCTCGAAACCATTGCCTTGGATGCCCTTGGGAAAGCGATGGGTTTGGATGAGGGTTATCTTTCTGCCGGTAAAGGTGGAGGTGTTCTCTTTGGCACAGCATCAGAAGCAGTTCTCACAATGATGATTGCTGCACGAGACCGATATCTGCGTCGTCAACCTGAAGTCAAGGTGGATCAGCTCGTCGTTTTAATTACGGATCAAACACACTCTGGTGTAGAGAAGGCTGCTATGCTGCTCGGCCTGACTTGCAGGAAGCTTAAGACTCACAAAAAGGATGCCTTCGGGCTCATTGGCAAGACACTGGAGGAGGAGCTGGCCCAGCTCCGAGAGCAAAGCCTGTATGCTTGCTTCTTATGTTTAACGCTTGGCACAACGGCAACATGCGCTGCGGAAGACTTTGCAAGCTTGACGCCCATTATTGAACAACATCCTGATCTATGGACGCACTTGGATTGTGCTTATGCAGGTGCTGTGCTCATTTGCCCTGAGTACCAACACTACCTCAAGCACACCACCCAGTACGATTCAATCGAGTACAACAACCATAAATGGGGGTTGGTCAATTTCGATTGTTCATCATTATGGACGCGTGACAGAGCATCCTTGATTGCAGCCATGGACATCACGCCTGCTTACCTACGCAACCCACACAGTGAGTCAGGGCGTGTGTTGGAGTATAGGAATTGGGGTATCCCGCTCGGTCGACGATTCAGATCATTGAAGTTGTGGTTTGTCCTACAGACGTATGGCTTGGAAGGCATGCGCCAGATGATTCGCAATCACATCGAATATGCAGAGACGTTTGCAAATCTTGTGCGCAAGGATGAGCAAATGCAATTGTTTGTTGAACCAAAGTTTGCATTGACCGTCTTGTCCTTTAAAGATGGCGAAGAGGTCACTAGAGCCGTGTATGAGCGCATCAACAAGGACGGCACGCTCTTCCTAACAAGTAGTGTCGTAGATGGCACCTATGTCATCAGAGTGGTGGGCTGTACAACACAAGTCACTGAAGCGCATTTGGTTGGAGCGTACCGAGTCTTGGCAGAGACATATCGCCAAGTCAAAGCCGAACAATGAATTTTAGTGCCATACTTCATAAATCCAACGCGCCATGTCTACTCGCTTTGCCATAATGCCTGTAACCCAGGGGTGTTGAAGCATCTCTCTTGGACTCGGTCGATTTTGTCGATTGCGCTCGAGGCAGACCTTGAGGAAATGCCTGAACGGACGAGACCACTTCACGCCAACTTCTGGCTCATCCAGCAATGTCGGCGGTTCAGCAGAGACGATGACACTGAGAAGCTCAATAGGCATGAGTTGTACCCCATCATCCTGCATAAAGGGGAATTTGTTGGTCGCCACCTCCATCAATGTCAAGCCGAGCGACCAAATATCAGACGTGACTGTGTATGGCTGCCCTTGGATCCGCTCCGGCGCCATGTAGTAAGATGTTCCAGTAAATGTACCGGCCAATGAATTGACCAACTCGCCTGAGACGCCAAAATCACATAGCTTGACGCCCCCTTCGAGTGTCAGTAAGATATTGCTTGGCTTGATGTCGCGATGGATAATCTTGCGCGAGTGCAGATATGTGAGTCCCTGCAAGACACCATGCGCAACACGTCCAAGCACGCGTTCACCCGTCCGTCCACCTCTGCGCTTGACTTGCTTGTACAAGCTATCCAAACTTCCTCCCTCACAAAATTCCATGGCAATATTGATGACCCCTTGCTTTTCATCCAAGTACGCACCATAGTATTCTGCAATGTATGGTGAATCAACAGAACGGTTGATGGACAGTTCGCGCAAGATTTGCCGTTGAATGGCTGGATCTGGATCAGCGGGGATACTCTTCAAGGCGAAAATGGTGGGTATACGAGCAAGTTTGCATCGTGTCACGGCTCCACCTGTGCCCTCGCCAAGTCTGCCCAGAACCTGTACTTCACCGCGGGCAAACGTTTGTCGCCAACAATCCTCATCCATCTCGCCAAGTGTTTCCGGTGGATGGCTCATTTCGCTTTGACCCGGTGAGGAGGCTTTCTGTGAGGCTTCACTCTCTGCCGTGCCCAGCACACGTCGTAAATCAGCATTGAAGGATTGTGATGAAGAATGCGCCGAAGGAGCAGTCAGGAGCGGTGTTGAATGGGACGCGTCCCGTGATAGCGCTAGATCTGTATTGATTGCAAGACGACTTGACCCTGTTGCAGCAGGCTTGGCTGTAGGGGCTGCCTCTTGGTCACTGATTTGTAGAGTCTGCAGCGACGGTAGTGACAAGTCTGGTACACTAGAAGCTGAGCCATGCGACGCAGGGATGGCAAGGGATGGTAGACTTGGGGTTTGTCTTTTAGGCGTACCTGAGCGTCCTGGCGGTCTAAAGTTGAAACTCAGCTTCATTCGTTTTATAGGAATTGGACTAGAAGGCCTTACTTGAGGGAAGGAAACATGGCCCTTGTGTAGAATGCTCTCTCCGCGCTCCCTGTCCCTTTGTATGTCGCGGAGGTGGTTGTTTTGCCTAGCGAATGAGCGGCAAAGGATGCGTCTTGGCAGCACGGGGCTGCTGTAGCACCCTGAGGAATAGGAGGTGTGCGATTACTTTGTCTCTAGCCTCGAAGAGAATGTGATTGCGCTGAAATCAGAGGGCCCAGGGCCTCATTGAGCGGGCCGGCACTAGTAGATGAGCTTCCAGTTTGGGCGCTGTTTGTCGCGAAGTTCGAATTGCGTCGTCGCTCTTTATTGACCACAACGAAAAGCTGCAGACTTGCTGAACCGTGAGCATGTAGACTGCTTGGCTAGTGAGGCAGGCTCGAGCAGCGGGACTGCTTTATCCCGCCCTCATATGAAGCAGATATTTCAAAACTTCAACGTTGTATGCTTCAGGAGTCACGAATCAGGTACAAACCTGGAAGCTCATCTACTTTGCACTCCGAACTTTACGCTCATACGGCGTACGACTTGCCTTGACAATCCCATGCTTCTTCCGCCTCTCCTCTTTCCGCTCCCCAAAGTTCTCGTCCGTCAACGCCAACTGTGCCTCTCGTTTCGCGGAGCTGATTTTTGACAAGTTTTCAAGGACGCGTGACTCTTTACATCCCTCATACGCCTGCATCTTGCTGCGAACGCGCTCTTCTATCGCATGCACGAGTTCGACGTCATGTTCACCAATCAGAGAGATACTCTCTCCTTGCCGGCCCGCTCGCGCTGTTCGACCCACACGGTGGATATAGTCGTCTGGATCTCTGGGTAAATCGTAATTGATAACCATCTCTACCTGTGGGATATCCAGTCCACGACTTGCGACATCGGTTGCGATGAGAATTTTGGCTGCTTCTGCACGGAAGCGACCTAAAGAGTCGATTCGATCGCGTTGTGCCATATCCGAATGGAGTGCCGTGACACGGTGTTCAAGCGCTCGTAGCATCCGTCTTAGCAGCTCGGCAGTCCGCGTCCGATTCACAAAGATGATGGCCGATTTTCCCTCGTTTTGTGGGAGTGCCAGGAGGTCTTGCAGGTAGGCTTCTCTGACTTGTGTAGGGATGAAGAGGTACCGTTGATCTAATGTTGCTGGGACCGCAGAGAGACTTCCTTCGCCTTCGACTTCATGCAAAAACGGAGCAGGTTTACCGTCTTTTGCTGGTTGATGGCTGAGTGTACGAATCGCATCCGTTACAGTCGCTGTGAAGAGTAAAGTTTGTCTTTCCTTTGGTAACAGTGAGAGACAATCCTCCAAGGCTTCAGCGAAACTTGGACTCAGCAGTCGATCTGCTTCATCAAGAACAAGGTACTTGCATTTCCGCAACCCACCAACTGTCTCATTGCCATTGCTGCGAATGATATCAGCTAGTCTGCCAGGCGTTGCAATAACAATATGCGGTCTTTTTGAGAGTGCCTGTGATTGTTCAAGCATATCCAAGCCCCCTACCACTGTAGCAAACTTGAGATCCATCGACGCACCCAACGCCGCAAACTGGTCAGAGATTTGGATGGCCAATTCACGCGTCGGAGTGAGGATGAGGGCAAAGATGCCAAAGGGATCCTGTGACCATTCTTGTAGGATGGGGAGCGCAAAAGCGGCTGTTTTACCGGATCCTGTTCGCGCACCACCGATGCAGTCGCGACCGTCGAGGATGGCTGGAATACAGGCTTGTTGAATGGCCGAGGGTCGTGTGATGCTGAGGGATTGGAGTGCGTCGACGAGCCATGTTGAGAGACCTAGCTCTTGGAAAGACGTAGCAGGCATCTTGGCCTGTGCTTGCAGCCTGGCAGAACCCTCTCTCTCCCGCTGCCTGCCTCTTGCGTGCCTGTCGCCTTTTGTCGCGAGCTTTGGGTGTCTTGTCTCTTTGCTGCTCAACTTTTTTTTCGACGCCAGACGACAAAACAAAACGCAGCAACGAGCTGGGGAAGAACGCGACGGGCAACCAAGACAACCAGTCCATGGCGGCCATCTCTGCGCTCACAGTCCCGTCCACCCTCAATCTCTCTCTACCGTATGCGCACCCATCAGAAACAAGTCATGTGCGACATAGCTGACGCACTGCAGGAAGCCTCATACAATCTACCAGATCGTACGTCATGCTTGACCTTTCTCGCTATGGCTGAACTGACGCGGCATGCACAGCAAGTCTCCCTCGCAGGATCGCTTCAGTCCTATCAAGTCTCTCGCAGATTCTCACAGTTTGTTGAGTTGGACAGACAAATAACCGATGTCACCGGACTCAAAGCGCCTATCCCGCTACCACCAAAGACACTCTTCACTCGTCCGGATGTAGCGCAACGACAAAAGGCACTAGAGCAGTATCTAGCAGGTCTACTCTCCCATCCCTCTCTATGCACCTGTCTGCCACTTCTCCACTTCCTAGATATCTCTAGCGCATCTACAGAGACAGACAAGCACGCGACAACAGCAGCAGCAGCTGCAGGTGGCGGCGACTACTATGACCTCCTTCGCGCTGCAAAACTCGCTCTTCAACGCGCAAAACAAGCACTCGCAACGCTCTCCTCCTCGACCAATCCTAGTGATCGTGCAGCCTTTCAAACAGCACTACACACAGCTGATCGGTGTCTCTCACAACTTGAACGGCGCATTGAGCAAGAACGTGAGACGGTGCAGAGTGTGGAGATGTTGAAACGACGGGATGTGATGGATGCGTTGTTTCGTGATTTAGCAGCACTCAAGGCATCAGGGCTACACGTCCGTGCTCATGGTGGTGGTCCAAGTCATACGCAGACGTCACCATTCGCTGTGACTGGACAGGGAAAGCAGCCTGCGGGTGGCGGTGGTCGCCGATTAGGTCAAGGGCCACAAGAAACAGAGCGAACCGTTGGACACTCGAATGCTGCCTTATTGCAATCACAAACACAAGTCATGGCGGATCAGGAAACACAACTTGCTGGACTACTACCACTGCTTCAACGACAGAGGGAGCTTGGTTTGGTGATTGGGAAGGAGCTCGATGATCAGAATGCTGCACTGGATGAGCTTGCTGATGCAACGGACCAAGTGGGTGGAAAGATTGCGAGGGGGAAGAAGCAGATTACGAAAATCACCGGCAAGAAGTGAACACTGTGGGTCTCTTAGGTTGTAACATCGGAAAGCATGAAGCATTGACAATGGACACGACGAAAAATGAATGCAAAGGATTTTGTGATATGAGTATGTGAAGGTCACAGAAATCTACTCTTGCTGCTGGACGGCAGGGAACTCAAAGACAACTGAGAGGTTAGCTGGGTTACAAGACAATAACGTAGTGCATACCAGTCTTGCCTGTAAGCTTGCTGTACACGCTTGAGAAAGAGTCGAGCTTGTAGTCAAGGTTGCCAGCATCCTTTTGGTCAAGGAATCTAAATTATATTAGTACTTTTTGCGCCAACGCAGCATCGAGGCCACAACAGCAGCGTCATGCAGAATATTGGTATCAGGAAAATCCATAGCGACAACTCTGGCCATTTGCAATAGAAGCGAATGGGTAAGAGGCCGGTGTATGAACTCTTCGATGCCAATAAACGACGCCTGATTCCTCTCTTTTGTTGTTGAAGGCAAGAGGGGAAGTAAAGCCTATTGAGCGTGGAGTCAGTCCTTCCACCTCTTTTCAATTGACGTCGCGACAGAGGGAACCAGGTCGCCGAAGAAGGAAAAGAGAGCTCATCCACAGAAAGTCACGCAGCAAGAACCCATCAAAGAACAATACCCCAACACACGGGTGCGCTGTACATGGTCAGTCAGCAAGATAAGGGAACTTACACTTTTTGAATCTTGCGGCCATCGGTGAGCGAACGGGTACGCTTGCCAACAATCTCGGTAGGGAAGACGAGGTCCTCAAGGATCTTCTCGTGGACCGATGTCAAGGTACGGTTTCGCGGCCTCTTCTGAGTGGCACGCGATCGTCGTCCTGGCTTCTTGAGGATACGGCGTTGTGCAACAAAGACAACATGCCTGTCAGAGAACTTCTTCTCCAGCTCGCGGGTCAACCGTTGCTGGATCTTGTGGAAAGCCTGCAACTGAGGCACAGGGACAAAGATGACAATGGCCTTCTTGCCTGCACCCACCTCAATCTCCTTTGCGGCGGAGATTTGGAGAGGACGGAGGTCTGCCTTGAGGTCGGCGACGGAGGTCTCGAGGTCGTAGAGAGCCTGAGCGACAGTGAGCTCGACCGAGTCCTGTGTGATCTTGTTGATCTTGTTTGCGGCAGACATGATGGGTAGTGCTGTTCCTCTGTCTCTCTCTGCCTACTTCAGTCTGCTTCTTTCGCTTCTTTCGCTGCTTCTCCCACTCGGCGGATTCTGTTTGACGATTGTGACTGCTGCAGGACACTATTTCAGATGGGGAGCAATAAAGGCAGTCACAAGTAAGCAAATGAAGAAGGGCAGCAGCAGCATCTAGCACGCACACTGCCCAGACTTGCCTCCCTCGCCGCCGCCGCCACTGCTCAAATCAACGCGCTCCTCCCGCTGCGGCTGCCTCGCAACAGGCACCTCCTCAGGAATCCCTCTCGCAATCCCCTCAAACACATCCTGCACACCCTGGCCAGTCTTGGCACTCGTCTCAAAGAACAGCAGACCTTGCTCCTCCGCATACGCCTTCCCCTCTTCGAACGTCACTTGGCGACGCGGCACCGTTGAGTCCTCCGCATCCCCCTCGTCCTCCGCCGCTGCAGCGTCTGCCAAATCAAGCTTATTGGCAGCCAAGCAAATGATGATGTTCCGACTGGCTTGACGTTGCAACTCCTTCACCCACGTCTTGGCCTTATCAAGCGACGCTGCCTTTGTAATGTCATACACGACCACGGCCGCTTGCGCATTGCGATAGTACATGGGCGCGAGTGAATGGAAACGCTCCTGACCAGCTGTATCCCTGTAGACCGTTAGCCCCTTTTCCATGAAGCAGAGTAAGCATACCAAATCTCAAACTTAACCGTCCGATTCTCAATCTGGCATTTCTGTGTCAAAAACGCAGCACCAATCTATCGCGCATCGTCAGCACATGGATCATTGTATTTCCTGAGAATATCAGAAGCAACATCAGAAGCGCCTTACGGTAGGTTCCTTGTTTTCCTGGAAATCAGATTGCACAAAGCGCAGGCATAAGCTAGATTTGCCAACAGCTGCTTCACCTAAAGCCCCAGTATGTCAGCATATGGAAGCGCGCGTAGAGTGCAAAGCATGGCGCATACCGAGGAGGACTAGCTTGACGTTGGAACCCCTTGCAGACATGATTGTGAGTTTCTTGAAGGAGAGAGAAGGACAGACAACCTTGAGCGCGGCTTTCTGGTTTTGCGACTTGGCAGCTCTGCGTCGTCACCCGATCACGTGTTTCCTTAGCACGTCCTTCACATGTGCAGACACGACTGCCATCACCTCCTACCCTACTACTTCTTGATTGTATATTACAGATCTGAGACTTGACAGGCTACATCTAGGCATATTCGCTGGCAAGTGTTCCTCTGCTTTCGCAATGGCTGTCGATATGGACGCCCACAGAATGACGCATATCTTCGTCGAGTCTTCTAGAATTGCTATTTCTTACGCTCTATAGCTTGACTGAGGTACTGCGAGGTAAGGTTGTGTTGACAGAAGACTTACTGTTGCATCTTGACCGCTGACTTGAGCTACTGAACACCGTCCGGCAGTTCTGTCCATGCCAGCTTGTTGCCAACAATCAGGTGCTCAAAGCAAAATCGCAATTCTTGAATCAATAAGCCATTTGCGCTTGACGTTTGTAGCTGCTACTTGTGGCTCGTGGCATGTTTATCTGACAGGCTCGCTCATCGATGGACGACTGATTATTTCATCAGTGGCCGTCTCAGCGACAACTGAAAACTGGCCGACCTTTGCTCGCAGGATCCCACCAAGAGTACCACTACAGCAAGACTGGCTGAGTCTATTGCGAATGCAGAAGCTGGTATTAAGTCCTTGGAAGCGAAGCGCGTGTTGGGACGTGTTTGTCCAAGCTTCCAATTGCCGACGCCACATTCACGGACGTACAGTGACTGTGCGCTGATTGAAGTGGCTGAAGCTGGGTGCGCTCCATATCTTTTGAATGATGTTGACGGACGCGACAGACCCTTCATTACTTTCAAGGATCCAGGCAAACTCTCAAAGTCGGATCTTCTCAGCAAAGCCGGAAGGTCAAGCGAGCTTACTCGTGCTGTGCGGAATGGCTATCCTTTCGTTTCATCAATGGAGACCGAGTTCGGCATTGCCAGAGAGTTCAAGGCATATGGCGCTTGGAATGACGAACTTCAGTCCTATTTCTCCCTGATGGGCGATTCCTGGGCCGCCATTGTTCAAGGTCGAAGTCTAGTTGGCATGGTGTTGTGCGGTATTCGTGGAGTGACAGAAACGTCTGATGAACTACGTTCAGTGGAGATTACCCTTTTCCAAAGCATCATTGACATTGCAGAAATGCTCGATATTAAGCCGCGGCAGGATGAGACAGACGGTAAATTCGATTCAAAAAAGTGTCCTCCTTGGCAACGGGTGAGCCTAGAAAGATTGCTGCATTACTACTACTTGCGAGTGCGCACGCTCATCCGTCCAGCGGCTCGATCTCGAGCATTTCGGCAATGTCGACAATGCTTTGGAAGAGGGTGATGTGCACAAAACGAAGACCATCACTCGTTTCCACCTCTCCGCCAATGCCGCCAAAGATCATGCCAACCAGGCTCTGGCCGTGAACGATGGCAGCCCTCGAGTCGCCCTTCCGGGAGAAGTAAGATTGAAATTTCTCATTCCAGGCGCCGTAAGCCTTGAAGTCCCTCGCTATGCCGAACTCAGTTTCCATGGATACTACGAACCGGTAGCCATTCCGCACAGCACGAGTAAGCTCGCTTGACCTTCCGGCTTTGCTGAGAGGATCTGACTTCAAGAGATCGGCTGGGTCCTTAAAATCGAAAAAGGGGTTGCCATCCCCGTTAACATCATTCAAAAAGTGTGGAGCGCACCCAGCTTCAGCCACTTCAATCAGCGCGCAGTCACTGTACTTTCGTGAATCTGGCGTTGGCAGTTGCAAGTGCGCGGCGCAAACTCGTCCGAAAACGCGCTTTGCTTCCAAGGACTTGATACCTTCTTCTGCCTTCGCAATCGACTCGGCCAGTCTTCCTGTAGTGGCACTCTTGGTGCGATCCGTCGAGTAGATGTCGTGCCAGTATTTGTTTTTCGCCAACGGATTTTTTAGAGTGGCCAGGACAGTTGAACGGTCTCCTTCGGCAGGACAAATAACTTCGATGGGTTCAAAGTCTGTTGCATTCCTCTTGCCGTGCAATTGCTCTTCGTCAGATGCCACATTCTGCACGACATGGAAGCAAGTCAGAGCACACACCGTACCACAACCTTTGCGCTGCACATATGCCCCCAGGGTACCAGACTTGTGCGAGTTTGCTGGTCCAATGCTCGCACCTATCATGTGGTTCACGCTTCGAGTCGCAGCCATAGGGCTTATACCGACCTGTGTATTGACAGAACCTTTGATGATCTGCACAGGCAATCCAGCGTAGCGCTCTTCCAGATGACCTGAGAGGTCGGAGGGCTGCGGCGTGATGACAAGGATTGTCGGACGACCCAAGAAATCCACGATACTGACGGCGTATGTCAAGGCGCTCTCCTGGTCTGATCGTAACTGGCGCAATATGGGGACGATTGTTTCGTCAATAGCCTTCTCAGCGCCGTCGAACTCCTCACTGCAATCCATGGCACGCAATATCATCTTCACTGGCGGATGATTGTCAGTGTACTCAGATGATTCTGCAAAGAGGGAAATTGAGGAAGAAACCGGCCGCGACGCAATGCAAGCGTCTGCTAATGCCGTTGAAGGCCTGTTCAAAGCACGCAAGGCGCTTCTATCCTCCACTAAATCATGACTAGCATGTCTTTCAAGCAGACCAGAGGTACTCGAAGCGGAATGCGCCCGAGCGGTCATGCTAATCAACCTTGATTCAGGCGTTGTAGACATGGGCATTTGTAAAAGCTTTCTAGCGTGAAGTCACAGGCCGATTTTGTGGTTTTGTGGCTCTTTATAGTCGTCGTCAATGATCATGCTTGACTCATGGTGACGCATGAACAGTCATATACTTTGCAAGCTTGCAAGCGCAATCAAAGCTTTCTGAACACACGAATCTTGCTACTGCATTCTACATTGCTTCCGACAGAATATTTGTTGTACCCCTGTGAGCTTAAATATGTGAGATTGCCTTGACGAAGCATGAGTCAGGATATATGCGCACTGCCTTCTGGTTTGCGACTTGGCAGCTCTGCGTCGTTACCGGGTCACGTGCCTCGCAGCACTTCCTACATAAGGCCGGGTCGCGGACTGCCAGTGTCTCTTACTACTACTTGATCGTATATTGAAGACTTGAGGTGCCAGAAGCTATACCTAGCTTAACTCACTGGTGTTCCTCTGGTATCGCAGTGGCTTTCGATATGGACGCATACAGAATGACGCATATCTTCGTCGACTTCTAGAATTTCCCAAAGCATCATTGACATTGCAGAAATGCTCGATATTAAGGCGCGGCAGGATGAAATAGACGGTAGGTGAGGTCCAGAAAGTGTCTCCCTTGGCAATCGGTGAGCTAGAAAGATTGCTGCGTTACTATTACTTGAGAATGCACACGCTCAACATCAGTGCGAGCAACCTCATATCAGATCTAGGCGTCGATCATACAAGTTGCCTGATAGGATTTCATACAAGCCTGCTTCGCACAGCTCCTCATCATGCTTGTCACGGTACTGGATGGAGCATTTAAGCTATTTCTGAATTGTTAAAATCTTGCTACACCATCTGAAAGTGGTAAGGTGCTCTACAAATGCATACTGGGGTGGCAATGACTGCAGCTGACAGAGTCCTCAAAGGAGAGCTTTTACAAAGTAATTGCAAACGCGCTCCTGTACGTTGCACAGGAGAGTTAGGGCTTTCCCGGGAGACGCGTTGATACAGTTCAAGCCTTGATCAAGCTTCCTAGATGAGCAGAGAAGCTCAGACTGCCAGCATATTGTAGGTCAAAGTTCTGTCTAGGTAGAGACGCTCGTCGAAGATGGCCGAAGCATCGGTCAAACGAATGCTGCGCAGAGTTCGAGAAAGCGCTGGTAGCAAGACAAGAATAAACATTCATCTGTCACGTCACTCATTAAGGCCAAGCAGAGACATTAATCTATCATGTCGCAGCACTATCATGACACACGTCGTAGAACGTGCCATCATCACGGTCATCGCTCTACAACAGGAGTCGGACGCGAAAGGAGTAGCCACGTCGTGCACCAAGTATAGACAGGACTCTTGGCAAACCAAAGGAACACATCGACGAACACACGACAAACTGTGTCTCTCGGCCATGCTACTCGAACAAGTCAAGATGTGCCCGTTTGCGTTGTTGTGTAGCTCAAAGTCTCTGACCCTGACGTGTGAGAGGTCACTGACCTTTGCGGCCGAGCTCGAAGCGCTTGCAGCGTCATGATCACGTGAATTGTGGCGTGCGGCAGACCCGACGCCACATGTGCACAGCAGCTGATAGGTACGCCGGCTGCTACAAACCACATGGAGAGTATCCTGATCCTGGTGGTAGCGCTTGAAGGCAACCATGTATGCTCATTGGTTCTGCTCTGTATATACTTAATCCAGCCTTCAGGCCATTTGCATAGATACAGGCCATTGGCAATTAGAGCAGCTAGATCTATGACTGTGTTCCAGCAAGGCGTCAATATAGAGAGTTGCTGTTCTGCATATGGCAGCACGTAGATAGAGCACCTGCCCCATAGGCTGTCTTGTGACTTCATATCTCTTCATTTTATAACACGGAGGCGGGGGAGCCGCTATCTGGGGTCGACGCATTGTCTGTGAGCGTCGTGTCAGGCTATCTCATTCGTCACCTGCTGAAACGTTCTGTCGGTATGACCGTGCGTCTGTGCCCTGCAGTGTGTGTTGTCGGTATCCATGGTTGATTCATTCTTCACGGCGATCGTTGCGCTTGAGACTTGGCCCATGTCGGGGTGTCACTTAGGTGGCCAGTCACGGGCGAGCGAGATGTCAGCACCGGAAGATCTTTGCGTTGCTTGGTGATGTCCCCGGCACCAGAGACAATTAGCGAACTGACGCCGCTTGTGGCGGATGTTGCAAAAAAGAGGACAAGCATTAGAAGAGCAGTGCAAGACATTCGTGCAGCAAACATGGCTCTAAGAACTTAAGACTTCGCCGTGCCAGCAGCTTAAGAGCTAAGAGATGATACTTTGCCATGGAAGCTGTATTTCGGCCATCCCGCCGAATTGATTAGCCGCCGCGTCGCCAGTCAGGCCGTCAGTATTTGGAGTTACTCATTCGCCGCACCACATGATTTAGAGTTGACAACAGCGTGTGTGACTAGTGTTCTGCTAAGCACTTGCATTGCTTGAGATGCCTCCTGTCATAGCATTTATCTGTCTATACGCCTCGTCCGCATCAAAGCTTGAGATCCTGCTGGCACAGATCTGTCCTGTGAGAGCTGCGGGAAAAGGCCAAGACAAGTGACTGCATAGACGTCGGCCGATGCCGCGAGAGAAGAGGCAGGCAGGCAGCGGTAGAAGGTTCGGCCGCAGTCGGATGTGACACCCAGAGAAGCACACGATCAGCAGTGTCGCGAGGTCTGTCGCCACCAGAGACCCAATCCAGAGATGTTTCCAAGCCGCAGGGGCCAGCCGACACTGTGGCGCAGGAGTGCATGGATTCGGCTCGCGATGACATCTCGGCGCGCATCATGCAGCAGCAGCGACAGAAGGAGGCTCGATACGGGGCCGGGGGGATGTCTCCTCAGGGCAAGCCGCAAGAGGGCGTAGCAGCGCTTGAAGCGCCTGTGACAGCGACAAGACCCTGGCCGGCACCTAGGCTGGATCTTTGCACAGGCGCGGGTGCAAGTTGGGAAACGGGCCCTCCTCTAGGTGGAGGCGCCTTCCTATAGGTCTCCCTCCCTTTTCACGTAGAGGACAAGACATAAGACTTCCTCAGAGTCGCTTTTGGTATTTATATCTTCGCCCTGACAAGCTTATATAGCAAGAGACATTCCCCCCTTCGTCAGCGCCGTCTCCCATCACCCAACGCTTATTACCGAACAAACATACAAGCGCGGCCGCACACCTGCATGAGCAGCAGCGACACACCACAGCCCAAGTCGTAGGAGAACACACGCTGACTGTCGCACTGGAGCCACACGCTCCTGCCCAGGTCGGGCGGCGCATGGCGCGCAGGTCGCATGCGAAAACAAGAGTAAGTGGCCTTTCCCTGTCTTGCAGACTCGAGCCCAGGTGCAAACTAGGCGACCATGCGCAGTGACATGTCACAATCAAGAAAACGAGCTAATCACAACCAATTTAGACTGGATGCGCTACTTGCAAGCAACGTCGCATCAAGTGCAATGAGGAACGGCCTGAATGTCGCAATGTCCGTCCACCCTCTCCTGACCATTTTGTTGCCGAACACTTTGCTAACGGCCTTCTCGCAGTGCATCAAACATGGCGTGACATGCCCCGGTTACACGGAAGTAACGCGTGCAGCCAGCACAAGCAGCAGGAAACGGAAGAGCTCAAGCGCCTCTGTCGCCAAATCGGTCTCTAATAGCCCACCATCCACTTCACGGCGTGGCAGTGCGGCTAGCACGAATGAACATCAAGAGCAGCAACCCTCTCCCCCGCCGATGATATGGTCGCCCTCTCCGACAAAGACAACAGCTGAGCAGCTACAAGTAGCGCAGTGGGCCCGCACGCTACGTCTCTCTGGAAGTGACACGGCCTTGCTTGCTCAATTTTGTGCCGCCGTGACGAGATCACCGTCGGCGACCTTTTGCAACGACCAAGCGATTTGGCTAGAAGATATCTTGCCAGCGTTGCCACAATCCATGGAAGGAGCTCGATCTTTACTCTACACGCTGCTATCGTTCAGTGCAAGTCATATGGCCTTTTTGACGCAAAAGCCGTCCTACAGCCGTGCTGCAATTGTGTATCGTGGTTACGCGCTGCAGCTGCTTCAAGGCGACTTGCACGGTGAGTTCGACACAGTCTCACCTACCTCTGGACAAATTTCTCAGGCCGATGCAGCGATTGGTGCTGCAATCCTTTTGGCAGACCAAGCGGCACTGGAAGGAGACTGGCAGGCGAATACACTGCATTTGCGTGGTGTTCAAAATTTGTGCACACATGCTTTGCGTGTTCGACGTACGTCTGGCGCAGAGACGCCGGAAAGCAATGCTATTTCCAAGTTTGCCTCTTCTCGAGCGAGCTTCCTACTTGATCCTGCAGACATCATGTCTGAAGCGGTCAACGTGTCGGCCTTGCAAAACACCGCAGATGGGCGTGCCTGCCTCCAGTACCTTTTGGCTATGCGCTCGCATTTTTGGCAAGAAAGTGGTCGTCTGTATCCTTCTTCGCAGCAACAAACATTTGCCGGGTCATCCTTGGAGTCGGACAGCTCAGAGACGCAGCAATTGAGCTTTGCACCAGGCGGCGTTGGTCATCTGCTTGCGCTTGCATGCCAAGTCTATGAGCTCAAAGAGATGATTGCAACCCTTGGAGATGGCTCGAATACCGATCTGCTCCTGCCAACAGCTCTGCAAAAGACTCTGCACAGGCTTCTCCTATTTTCCCAGCATTGGACGGTTAGTGTGCCGAAAGCTGTAATGACTGCTGCATTTGAGGACGATTTGCCCTGTACTATCCTTTTCGCGTACAAGTTTGGCTTGGACTTACTTCTCCATCGTGCTGTTCTCCTACTCGATAAGTACCTTGCGGTACCGCGCGATGAAATCACTCCTAGTCCAAATGTCGTCCAGGCAAACGCCTTCATTGCCAATCTGTTGCAGCAACAGCAAGTCAATTCCGGTGGTGTTCAATCAGCGCAGCGTGTTTGGCTCAATTGGCCTGCATGGACACACACCTGGTCGCGCGCCTATACTGATCCAACGGCTCTCATGATGAGTGAGGAACGTCGACGGAGTTCAGCCACGCATTCCTTTGCTTCGTCGCTCGATTCGGGCGCCAGCTCTAGTAGCTTTATGGGCAGAAACTTGTCGTTGACTGGTGCGCTCTACACACATCGTCAGGAAGGCGCTGGATCGCTCACTCCACCTTCTGTAAGCACAACGCCCATCACGAGCACGTTTGCAGCATCGGCCCTGTTGCAACAAGTACCGCTCACTCACAATTTGCTTCCTACTCAGCAACGCCTTCCTTCCTCCCTGGCTGAGATTGAAGAAGGAGTTGCATTTTCTGACCATGCATTCTTTGCCCCAGAGGAGATGGTTCGATACCCGGGTCTGTAATCATACTATCAACACGCACAAACGCATACCAATACAACGCTCGTTTGCATGCACATTCTTTACATTCGCCATCCAAACACTAGAGATGCGCGTACTTAGTACTAGTCGATCGATTTAATTACATATGAATTGGACATGAATCATTCTACTTCTTGGCCTGCTGTTGACCTGCTTTTAACACATCATTCCGTCTGCCCTCTGAGTCCCGTAGAAAGTCCTGCTTGACATTGTATCCGTCGCGATTGCCGAGTTTCAAATCATCAGCAATGCCTTCCTTATCCACAAATGATGCCCATTCGAGACGTGACTTCTCAAGGGTGTTTAATTTTGCGGCCTTTTGTGAGGCAGCAGCCTGATCGAGCTTCGAGACTCGCTTTCGTCGAGGCGGTCCAAGCTTGGGCTTGCCGGACTCTGTTGTACTCTCGGTAGGCTGGACCTCCGTCTTCATCTGTTGCTGGGAGGCGAGAAAGGCTCGAGCTTCTGCCGAATCTCGCATGACGCGCTTCTCTTCATGATGCGTCTCGCCTGCAAAGATGTAGTCGCGCTGGATCGTCACATACTCGTCCTCATCTTGCGCAGGCTTTGCCGCGTCTGCTGTGGTCGATTGAGCAGCAGGTGCATTCAACGAAGCCCAGATGGCATCCACATCAGTCTTGGATGTCGCAGGTGCAGCTTGGTGTCGCACCTTATGCTCGCTCGCTGCATCTTCTTGTCGTTGCGACCGGGTCTTGATATAACCAGCGAGATCATGCTGCTCGTCCTTGCCGGTCGCTCTTTCGTCTCGCTTCCGTTTTCGTGACGCAGGAGAGGCGGAGCCTTCATCTGCATGCGCAATCGTCTTTTCGTCGCCAGAATCATACGCCAGAGCGTTTACGGCCGCTTCTTCAGCATCGCTATCAATCTCATCATCCGAATTCTCGTCAGCATCTGCACTACCTCGTTTCGCTCGGCTGTTTTCTTTCAGACGGGCATTGGGCACAAAGTCTTCGTCTTCCGAGTCGTCCGACGCCTCGAGCTGGGCATGTCGTATCGCAGTCTCGCTTGACATGGTGTAGGTTGTTTTTTCTATTGCCATCGCGTTCAAGAAAATGCATCAAGTCGCGCACAACAATTTACAGGTCACATATACACATGCCTTGGATGCTATAAAGAGAGGAGATAGTGACGCACCAGAATCTAAGAAGCCGAGTTTATCACATCTTCGGCGGCTCTTGTGCCTGGCCGCCCAATCCATCGCTGCCTTCCACCAACGGCGCAGTGCCAGCGGCGAAAATACTCGACAAATCAAGTTTGTTGGCGCCTTCGGGACGTGGGCCGAGAATAGCCTCCACTTCCTTGTACGATAGAACTTCCTTGTCCAGCAGTGTTTGCGCAACTTTGATGAGCCCCTCTTTGTGGCTTTCCAGTGTATCGCGTGTCCGTTGATATGCCTTCTTAACAATCTCGCGTACCTCGTCATCAATCAACCGCGCAGTCTGGTCTGAGTAGGGCTTGTTGAAGGATTCATTATCCACTGGATAATGAACTGTACCAATCTTCTCAGACATACCAAAGCTTGAGACATACGAAGTGGCCATCTTGGTAACTTTCTGGAAATCATCTGACGCGCCAGATGTCACTTGCTCGCCACCAAAGAACATTTCTTCAGAGACGCGGCCAGCAAGCGCCATGGACATGCGATCGAGAATCTGGCCCTTCGACATGAGGTACTGATCTTTTGGCAGGTACGACGCATACCCGAGGGCTTGTGCACGAGGAATGATGGAGACCTTGAGCATGGCATCGTTGTGCTTCAGGAACCAACCACACACAGCATGACCCGCTTCGTGATGCGCAACAATGTTCTTTTCTTCTGGTGATAGCACGCGTGACTTCTTCTCGAGACCCGCAGTCACTCTCTCGATAGCAGCCTCAAAGTGCTTCAAGGTGACAGAGGTTGCGTGACCACGCGCAGCGATCAAAGCAGCTTCGTTACAAGCATTGGCAATGTCTGCACCGGTAAAGCCAGGCGTCAGGACAGCAAGCTTGCGACCAAGTTGTTCCAGGTTCTCCTGTGTAACAATCTTGCGCAAATGCACAGCGTAAATCTGCTCTCGCCCAGACACGTCAGGTCTGTCAATGGCAATGTGCCTGTCGAAACGACCAGGTCGCATCAGTGCGGGATCTAGCACATCAGGTCTGTTGGTACCTGCCAAAACAACGACATGTTCATTGGTATCGAATCCATCCATCTCCACGAGCAACTGATTGAGCGTCGATTCACGTTCATCGTTGCTGCCAAATTGACCACCGCGACCACGCGCCTTTCCGATAGCATCAATCTCATCGACAAACACAATGCATGGTGCATTCTTGCGCGCATTCGCAAACAGGTCGCGCACTCGAGAAGGACCCACACCAACAAACATCTCCACAAACTCGGAACCACTGACACTGAAGAAAGGTACACCTGCTTCACCAGCGGTTGCTTTTGCCAGCAAGGTCTTTCCTGTGCCCGGTGGACCGGAAAGGATGGCACCTCGAGGGATCTTGGCACCAAGCTTCTCGTAAATCGCAGGCTCCTTGAGGAACTTGACGAATTCCATAATCTCCTCCTTTGCTTCGTCTGCGCCGGCGACGTCCTTGAACTTGGTTTTGATGTCCGTTTCAGCGTTGATCATCTTTGCCTTGGACTTACCAACACCAAAGATACCGCCACCTCCGCCAGCTCCACCGGCTGCACGTCGAGACATGTACACAATGGCGCCAATCAAGAGCAGTGTTGGTGCAAAGCTGAGGATGGTAGAAGTGAGACTGATCTCGTCGTGGTATGAGACTGGAATGCGTTGGCTGCCAGGAATACCCAGCTCTGATTGTGCCTCATCGAGCTTGCGTTCAAATGCATCCACCGAGCCAATGCTGAAGTAGTACGTGAGACCACCAGCGGCTGCACTGCCAGGGTACGCTTGACCAGCTGCGGAAGGATGGAGCTGAACACGAACTCGGTTGCGATTGACAACCGTCAATGACTCCACTAGCCCCTTGTCGAGGAAGGCAGTACGGAAGTCTTGCCATGTAATCTCCTTGCCTGGTGTACCAGTGCCACTCAAGGTATACAGCAAATACGCAACAACGACAAACGTGACGATTTGATTCGTTGAGATCTCTGTGCGGAACTCCTTAGGATCCCCTTTCTTCTTTCGAGGATCGTTCTTGTTGCCATTGCCACCCTGGTTGTTGTTATTGCCACCGCCAGCTGCTGCTTTTTGTCCAAAGAAGTGCTGGAATCCCTTTGGAACGTTCTTCTTCTCCTCAGCCTTGTTCTGCTGCGCTTCATCTAGCTTGCCGTCCTTTTGATCCGGTGTCTTTGGTGATTCGGTTGCATAAGACCGCCGTACAGAGAGCGCGCCTTGTCGTGCAACAGTGCGGGCAGAGACAAGACGTACGGCACATTGCGGCCCATTGAGCCTAAGCCTGAGCATGAGAGGCCGATGGGAGGGATGGATGTGGTGGAAGTGAGGCGAGGAGTGTCCTTGTGAGTGTGGTACGTAATCGCAAAATCTCAAGCGAAACGAACCAACAACACAAACAGCCAACAGTCTGGCACACCCAAAGGCAACATGCAAGCGCTTATGCGGTGCTTGTGAGAGGATATAAGGCATCATGGCATCCTCATGGGACAGAAACATCGCCGAGGAAAAGGCTCAGGCCGCATCCATACCAGATGCAAGCTCAAGCAGCGCGCCCGATGCTGATGATGAGATGAAGGACGCTGCTGTACACGAAACGGAATGGCTCGACGACGCGCGTCCAAGTACTGCTGCTCAACGGTTCCATAATGTGGCCCACGGTGATCGCTTAGCAGGCTCTCATGACGTCGAAGGAGATGACCAACACTCCGACGCGCATTCCTACATAGAAGCGTTGCCTGCCCTCGAAGAATTCATTGAACCGGCAGGCGATGACGACTATGCGCCTAAAGCGAAAAAGAAACGCAGTAAACCGCGTGCTCCGCGTAAGCCGCGTCCAAGCGCGCGTCAAGGCCATGACTCAGATAGTGAAGGGGATCTCATTACGGAGATGGATCGCAATACACACTTGGACGCCTATTTCGCTGGTACTGCACCAAGGGAAGATCAGTTTGGTGAGCCAGTGTATTGCATTTGCCGCAAGGACGATATGGGTAAGTGGATGATTGGCTGTGATGGCTGCGATGAGTGGTACCATGGCGAGTGTATCCGCATCAGCAAAACGGATGAAGCTTTGATTGATCGCTACTTTTGTCCCCGTTGCCAACGAAATGAAGTCGGCCATACAACCTGGAAGAAGAAGTGCCGCATGGTGGGTTGCAGGAAACCAGTCGAGCAGCAGCAAGTAGCAGAAGAAGGCGTACCAAATGGATCCCATCAGTCCGGCAAGTACTGCTCTCATGCACACGGCCTAGCCTACTTCCAAACAAGACTGGGTCAAGCATTACTCACGAAGCCGCAAGTAGCGTGTCTCGTCAAGTGCAGTGCAACGCGTGCCGATTTTTGTCGCTTGGGTGATAGGGCGCCTGCAGTGGAAGGTGTTGCATTCACAGCAAAGGAGCAACAGCGACTCTCAGAGTCACAACATGAACGCCAGTGCATAGCCGGTGCATTGAGTCGATTGACGCGGCGACAGCAGCTTCTGACGATGATGCGCGAAAAGGCTACACGCGTCAACGTCGAGCTGAAGGCAAGGAAGGAGAAGGAGCAATGCGGGCTGGATGTTCGGCTCCTTATGCAAGAAGAGGCGCTAGACGCCTTAATCGAAGATAAGTCGGCGGATTTGGAGGAGCAATTACGCGAGACGACTGTAAACGAGATGTGCACAGTGCCGGTGAAGAAATGTATCAAGCATGCAGGCTGGTTCCAGATCCACTCAGATGGCATCTCCTTGCAGGAACAACTACTGAAAGATCGACTCGATGTGCTCAGAGGGGAAGATGAAAGTATCCGAAAGTCGGCCCAAAGACGCATCTGAATGCTTTTTGACGCGCATCGGCAAATGTGGGTAAGCTTCTTCGACAGTAATAGGTTCCTGGAGATTGTCCTGCCTCAGAAGACGCTGACGTCAATTTTAAAGGGACTTGAAATTAATGAGATGAACTATGCACTTGTCGTCGCCTGGACGATGCACTCGTCCGCTGGCTTCTGAGCAGACCTGAAAGTGGCCGCAAGCCCTTTACCAAGTGCTTTATGATGGTGACAACAATAGCGAACTATCCGACACAAACACGTCCAGTCGTTTGTCAAGATCAAATACTCTAATGGCAACGTCAAACCTCACATCTATAATCTGCTCAATGATACCATCCCAGTAAGGGGAATTGCCCTCGACTTGGGAAGTGTTGAGCGACTCGGACCCAGCCCTAGGATCCCAGTCATGCGATATCGACTCAGGTAGCGTCTAACAAGGTCTTGATCGATAATTCTTCATTGACACAACCAATTGGGGTGCGTGCCGCACAGATTGACCGACCAAAGGCCAAAGCCAATTGGTCGCACAAGACCACAACCAGGCCTTTCACCATCGAACATAAGATACATGCCATTTGGCTGTTCGAATGTTCGAGAGAGCAGGAATCAGTGCAAAGTAGTTTGTCATCCGCGGACATCAGCTCGTGTCAACACAAGGTAGTTCGGGCCCGTCTTCTGTGGCATCACGAAGTCTAAGCTGAGTCATATGTGTTGTACCGAAATGAAAGCGCCGTTGCTTGACCACCACCAGCTCAGGACAATTGCTGATGATCTGATCAATATCTCGATTGTAGTAACAGCCCCATTTTTGAGCGTGTTGGTCAACACTTCTATCAAGGATGCGATTGATAAAGGCATACTTGGAACGTCCATGTTCGAGCAGCATGATAGTTCCTGTTGGTCGCAAGAAGGATGCAAGGTGCGACAGGTATCCTGATGGGTCAGCAACGCTGCAGAGTCCGAAGGTCTGCACAATCGTATCATACTGCTCTCTGTTCGGACTCAAGCCTTCCATCTGCTGGGTTTTGAAGGTTGCTGGAATCTTTGAGCGGGCAGAGGCACTCTTTTGCCATTTAGCTTCGCATAGCTCCATCATTTGTGGCGATTGATCCACAAACGTGATCGAGTGTAGTTGAGCAGGCTTGTAGTAAGCTGTATTGCGACCTGTCCCGCATGAAGCCTCTAATACATCTCCCTGGGCTTGTCTCAGTAGGAACCAACGCAGCCAATTAAGGCCCATCAAAGACTCATCAAAACCAATTTCGGCATCGTAGGTTGCAGCAATATCGTCGTATACTTCATGCTTTGACAAGCTGAGAGTGTCTTTTGGCCCAGTATCGACTGAATGCTGAGCATCCAGTGAAAAGTAGCGGTACCCAACATAGACTGCAACACCATACACAAGCACACCGCCAAAGTAGAGCGGCAAGCGTGATCTGGTGGCGCCTTGAGCTTTTGGTATTGGGACTGTAGAGCGGAAGCTAGAGGCAGCCTTGGGAGGCCGACTAGGAAGAGAGCGAGGCTTATGGAGCACTACTTTTGGTAAGGCCATGCCAGCCGCAGGCAATGCAGACGTTCAATTCAAGTCGTGATGCGTAGTGTGTACGTCGGCCGAAAGAAGAACAGATGTTGAAGAAAGGCACCATGTACATGGCCAACAAGCAGAACACGAAAGAGCAACCGCAGACACTATAGACAGATTCGCAGTGATTGAAGAAACAATAGTAAATACTCGCAGACGCCAAAACTTGCCACTCGCCTCCGTTGTATTGCCAGATATTGGCAAGCCTCAAGCCACATCTTTGGTCAAGAGTGCATACTCCAGGATGAACTTGCCCTCTTTGTACACTTGGTCCTCCTCATATGCCTTGTCATACTTCCAGCCAACGCACTGATTACAGCGGCGACAATGTATATCGCGCACAAGATGCTTGCCTGTGGTCATGTTGCGCTCTTCCTGTCGCTGCTCATTCACATTACAGACAGTCTCAAATAGGTATGCTTTACCGTGCTGTCCTTGAAAGCTCTGTTGTTAGCATGCAGCCTTGTGACTAGGCGATGCGCACTCTTGCTATGACAGCTTCGACAGCAGCGAGGTGGGTCTTGCACTTTGCGCAGCCGTAGACTTTGCCTGGTTCCTTGTCTATGTATTTGTTGTAAGAGAGGCCCATACCGGGCAGCTGCTGCGAAAGCTATAGCTCAGGCACTCTTTAGTCCTCGTCTCTGATCTCTACTAGTAGTGGTCTGTCGCTTTGGTGTCTCGTGAAGCTGCGTGTGGGGGAGAGACGCGATCGCAACATCACACCAGCTGAAGCAAACACTTCGCCCTTCGTTTGTTGCCAGGGACGACAGGGCCAAGTCATGCGACCAGGCTAAGGTAAGGGGCTGGCAGAGGATCACTTGCCAAATGGACGCAATCAAGCAGGCACGGGTAAAGCTAAAACCCGACAGGAGGATACACGTATGGCTAACCGCAAGATACTCAATGTGGAGCTCCTGCGGCAAGGCGTCAGCTTCAGAGGCACACTGTTTCTGACCATTCATCACCTGATATTTTCCAGTCCACAGGACAAGCTTGAGTTATGGATCTGTTTTCCCATCATTGCCCATGTTGAGCGACGACCACCTTCCGTCGGTGGCTTCTCTGCCTTGCGCATTCGATGTCGCGATTTCACCTTTTTAACGCTGCATTTCACAGAAGATGCAGAATGTGCGCGTGTTTTTGAGTCTGTTAGGAGCCTGACATGCGTTCCAACCATTGATAAGCTGTATGCGTTTTCCTTTAAGCCAGGTAAGGCAGAGCAGCAGCTCAATTCCTGGCATCACTACAGCCCTGAACGCGAATTTGGGCGGCAAGGTGTCGGCAGGACATTTCCCCAGTGGCGACTATCTCAATTGAATGCAGACTATGCCTTTTCGCCCACTTACCCGGCTGTCCTCGCAATACCAGATTGTATCTCAGACAACGTCCTCAACTATGGCGGCAAGTATCGGTCAAAACAGCGTGTACCGGTCCTGACTTATATTCATGCGCTCAATGGATGTACCATCACAAGAGCATCTCAGCCCATGGTCGGCATCAAGCAGAATCGATCCGTGCAGGATGAAAAGCTTGTGCAAGCCATTTTCAACACAACGCAGCAGAAATCTGATGTATATGGATCGAGCTGTTCGGGTCATCTCATTGTAGATGCACGGCCTACAGCGAATGCCATGGCGAACGTCGCAATGGGTGCTGGCTCAGAAAATATGGATCACTACCCAACCGCTAAGAAGGTATACCTCGGTATCGAGAACATCCATGTCATGCGCGATTCGCTTAACAAGGTAGTTGAGGCTATCAAGGACAGTGATTTGACGCCTCTTCCGCCGTCGCGCGACTTGCTACAGAAGAGTAATTGGCTCAAGCACATCAGCAACGTGCTCGATGGTGCCGGCATCGTTGCTCGGACCGTGCATCTCGGCAATAGCCACGTCCTTGTCCACTGCTCAGACGGCTGGGATCGTACATCCCAGCTGTGTTCCCTTGCAGAAATCTGCTTAGACCCGTACTACCGCACCCTCGAGGGTTTCATCGTGTTGGTGGAGAAGGACTGGCTATCCTTCGGTCATCGCTTTGGTGAGCGGTGTGGTCACTTGTCCTCTGAAAAGTCATTTGTGAGTGGCACACAAGCTGCTGCGCCTTCCCAAATACGTGATCCAACGGCATCACCTGAGCGCGATCTCTTTGGCACGGGCGGTCGTGATCGAGCGCGAGAAGCCATGACCGCGATTACAGGAATGGGCAAGAAGCTGGGCGAGGTGGGTCGGTCTCAGCAACACCTCAAATACACGAGTCCAATCTTTCACCAGTTTCTCGACTGTGTTTTTCAGTTACTGGTGCAGCACCCAACTAGGTTTGAGTTCAATGAACGATTCTTGCGGAGATTGCTCTATCACACATACTCTTGCCAATATGGTACGTTCCTCTTCAACACAGAGAGAGAACGGGTCGAGGCCAAATTGGATCAGCGAACGAGATCGGTCTGGGATCATTTCCTGGCGAAACGAGACGCGTACCTGAACCAGGAGTATGTGGCTGAGGCTGCTGCAGATGGCAAGAGTCCACGACAAGATTCCTGGCTCGAGTGCAACGTCAAGCTGGTCAAGTGGTGGCATACAGCCTTCAATCGCGAGGATGCCGAGATGAATGCTGTAGAGGTTCGGACTGCTGCTGGTGCTGGAGATGAGGTCGAAGTTGTAGAGCCCAGTGTGGACAGCCTGTCTGCAGGAGCTGAAACCCTCGCCGTCTCGTAGATTCGATGTGACTGTCGAATTCCCATCTATTTCCCTGCCTGTCAAGCTAAATTGATTTTAGCATCACGCGACCCGTCATCAGCTCACGAATCTCAACGACGTGACACCACAAACATACAAACAAAGTTGCCATGATGCAGCTCAAGAATCTCTTCTCGACGAAGCGACAACTCTTCAGCTATGTCACAGACTATCTTGTTATATTCATCTCTGTCGCTGCTTTTGGTGCACTCGATAAAGCCGACCCTCACCACCAACCATTCTCACTCAAAGACATCAATATTCAATACCCCTATGCATTGGATGAGCGGGTCTCTGCAGCTCAAGCAGGTGTTATTGCTGTCCTGTTTCCATTGATCGTGCTCATTATTTGGACTCTGGCAGTGGAAGGCCGTCTTCCCCTGCCAGCAAAACGCAGACTTCGCTTTATCGAGCGACTCTGGGAACTCAATCTTGCCATTCTTTCTCTCGGTCTCGCAGTCGGTATTGCTCTGGTTGCTACCAACGCGCTCAAAAATACAGTTGGTCGGCCGAGACCTGATTTACTCAGCCGATGTGTTGTTCGAGCTGATAGCGCAGACGCGTCTCCGTTTGGATTGAGCACAAGCGAGATTTGCACACAGACAGATGCTGCCGTTCTGCGTGATGGCTTCAAATCCTTTCCGAGCGGGCATTCGAGCATCAGCTTTTCAGGTCTTGGTCTTCTTGCATTTTGGCTTGCCGGCAAGCTCAGATTGATGGACGGTCGAGGACATATTTGGAAAGTAGTCATTGTGATGATTCCTATTGCAGCCGCAACACTAGTCGCAGTATCACGCATTATGGACAAAAGACATCATGCGTTTGACGTGCTCTTTGGATCTGCACTAGGTATAATTTGCGCGTGGGTGGCGTACAGGCAGTACTTCCCTTCGCTGACTTCACCACGAGCTGGTATTGCCTTTGGCCTCAGATCATTTGGCAGAGATCGTGCTCCATACGGGTCGGCGCGAACAGAAACTAGCGGCGTAGATACTATGCCCTCTTCTCAAACGGCACCGCTTGATCGAGAAGTGCCGTTGCAATCGTTCGCGAGAAACCCAAGCGACCGCGATCGTGGATACTCACAAATCAACCTCGGCACTGAGCATGATCAGTCGTCCTCCATGGACTTGCAAAAGGATCAGCATGTTGTATAAGGGTGTGCAATTTATTATAAACTACTTTTGCTTTTTGGCGTACTTGGCCTCTTCCCATTGATAACCTGGCAAGGGTATCAGCATACCCACTCTAGCCTGGTAGTTCTTGTACTGTGGATACTTTCCTGCAGAGATGCGCTCAGTCAGGATTGTGCTTGCTTGAAATAAAATCGCCAAAGACAAGGCACCCCAGCCAGTCCAGTTGAACCAGACTCCTGTTGCAACGACAGAGTACAAGTACACGCACAACCAGATAAGTTGTTCACACAGAAAAGCCGGATGACGCGAGTATGCCCAGAATCCCTTTGTCACGAAGCCACGTTCGAGCTCAGCTGGCGAGAATTCGCGGTAGGTGTTGTCGATGGTTGCAGTGCCATTGCGATGATGAGTCTTGCCCTCTTGGTAACGAAGCTGAGTGTCGTCGGAGTAGAGTTGAATACCGAGCAAGAAGACGATGCATTCAAGGAGAAACACGTCTGCCCAACACAGAGCGCGTTCCGAGCCCACAAGAAGAACGATATAGCCTGGCATCGCAAGCATCATGAGCAGGATACTTTGAGCAATAGCAATGAAGAACAAGTTGAGCAAAGGCCAGATCAGTCGTGCAAGAGGAAGATTAGCACGAACAGTGGCCCAACGGTAGTCTTCCGCGTCCCACTTGTAACCACCCTTGCGAGCATAGTTGCGTGTTAAGCGTACCGTCCAGATGAACTCAAGCAGAAACATGATCCATATCCGAGGAGCCAAAAGACCATGCTTGCCAGTCCCAGTGAAGTAGCCGCGAATGACAAAGTGAACATGGTACGTGGTCGGCAAAATTGACCATAGGCGATCCACCTGCGAGTAATTGCGAGAAACTTCGCTGACGGTATACACGAGCAGCGTATTAAACATACAGAGAAGGAAAGCAAAGACTGCTGGATTGCATTCCAGATAAAAGCGCCAAAGAGAGCCGGCAGAGAAGATAACGTCTTCAAGCTTGAGCATGTCAGGTTTCAGGAATGGCCTGACTGTCGTATTGAAGGAGGCCGCGTCAGACAAGGCATACAACAAAGGCATGCCTGGAACGAACGTCATACTCCGCTGATGTAAGGACAACTATTAGGCTTATATCTAAAGCTGACTGTAGCTATAGAGGCCGCACGATTGTAATTCCAGCAAGCATGGAAGAGAGCCTGAAAATGCAGTGACCTTTCAGATGGAGCGAATCTGGCCGTTCGCGAGCATGTGAAGGTGTTTGTGGCTCTACTACAGTAACGGTTTGCCAGCCGCAGCTACAGACATAACAATTCGTTGCGGATGAACCTACGTTTTTCTTGCGAAGTCTATTGAGTCTGCTATAGGCTTCGACGGCGTGTCCGATGTCATAACAATTTGATCTAAGGTCATCTAACCTCTCGCCCTCACTATGACCTGCCATTGATAATCCAAAATTCGAGTACACTACGGACATGATATACGCAGTTGAACGCTGGCTTCATCTTTTCGTCGCGGTGAAATGCATGCATTTCAGCGCCACAGACGCCTGCATGGAGAGAAAGGACAATCAAGTCGTATAAGTGATGAGGAGCAGCCTCTCGAGCACAGCACCACGAAACGCGTCATAGAACACCACAGTCTTTAAATGCCTATCTGGCACGAGTTACGGCCCACTAAATAGAGCTTCTAATCTGTGGATGTGTAGGCCGGGTGTGTGGCTGGAACTTGCTGCTGTCGGCATGGTTTCGAGCTCACGTGAAGAAAGCATGACGCGCGACGAGCAAGAGCATCCTGCTGCTACACCAACAATATCTACATCGTTCTCAACATGGCAGAGGTAGACTGGCGGAGAGTCAACATAGAGTATGCAGATATGCCACAGGCGATCTACAAGGCTAACTTCGCAGCCAATTCGATGAGGACAGACTCGATGCCGAGGAGCTATTTGATGCCATTGCAACAGAAGATTCTACCAAAGTCGCACAGGACGTCCGGCAGCTCATCTCTCGGTAAGTACGCGTCGTAAGGAAGACTTGGCTGACTAGCTAGTGGTGATGCGAGAGGCGCACTGGCTGCAGCCCTAACGACAAGTGATCCTGCACCTTGTCTATCTGTTCTTGGCACAGTGAAGTCAAGCGACATCGCTGTGACACTCGAATCACTCTCCTCAGAGGATCTGGATGCACTGATGCGAGCTATCTATAAGGGACTTGCTAGTCCTGCTACAAATAACTGTGCGGTACTCCTCTCCTGGCACGAAAAGGTCGTAGAGCTTGGCGGCGAGGGTGTCATCGTCAGGTGCCTGACTTACAGAGGGGCGTAGCCGCAAGCGATGCCAGTGTCTCGTCAAGCAAGATTCTAGATCTTCTGTATATCATAGCTGGACTGTCTTCAGACCTTGTCCTTGCTCTTGTTGTACCTCCACCCCGCCAAGTTTGCACGCCCAATCGCGACTGTCATCCACTGCACAACTCACAGCCAGTACTGTGACAGTCCCATCAGCTCATAAGGGATCATGTTCGGTCGCCTCGAAGACGCGCGCATCTTCACAAATGGGCAAAACACGCTCATTCCCATCCTGCTGCGCGAATCCGTGCTAGATAGTGTTTCTTTCCGTGCAGCCACAAAACACTTTGAAGACCAGGTCGAAAATGTCGATATCTGGCTCAATCACTTTGTCCGTCATTGCCACGACTTCTGTGCGCAATTCACAAGGCTGGAAGATCAAGCATGTAATTTCCACGGCAAGAGCGTGCCAGTCTTTGTGGAGTCGGGTATTGTCGATACAGACTATACTGTCACAGCGCTATCGAAATTCAGCGAGGCGAATCGCGCTTACTGGCTAGCTATCTTCGGTCATGCGCGAAGTATGGAAGCCATGATGACAGAGCCGCTTGTCAAGCTGCAGAACAATGAGCTACGGGAAATTCGCCACTTGAAGAGCGAGTTTCACGCCAGCCAAAAGGCTTTCGATGAAGCATTTCGTTACTATGCTCAACAGAGTAAAAGCAAGGAGGCCAGCTCGTTGCGAGAAGATGCATTTCAGCTATGGGAAAAACGCAAGACATACATCAAAGCATCCTTCGATTATACCATCAAAATGTCGACTTTCCGTGCAGCCCTCGATGCAGCACTGATTGCAGCATTTGCCAGGTCATATGAGACAACCTCTTCACATACTTCTGCCCTTGCTTCGGACTTTGTGTCAAGACCCTCCATGGGTCGCGTCCTGTCTTGGTCTGAAGAAATGGCAAAGTCATCGCGGGATGCAGAAGAATTGCTCTACAGCATGCGGATCGAGATGGAAGACAACATTGTCAACCTCACAAGTCCTGGACGCGACTTAGCAGAATATGCGCCAGACCGCAAGTCTCAAGGACGTGGTGGGATTAGTCAAGCTCGGGGAAGGCCAGCGAAACAAGGATGGCTCATGATGCGTACGGTGAGTGGCAAACCAGCCCGCTATTCTTGGAACAGGCGATGGTGCTATGTTAAGGATGGTAGCTTTGGCTGGCTACTCAACAATCCAAAGCACGGTGGCGTGGAGGAGAGCGACCGCTATGGAGTTTTGCTCTGCAATACCAAGTTGGCAGTACATGAGGATCGACGTTTCTGCTTTGAGGTCATTACCAAGGATCAAACATTCTTGCTGCAAGCTGAAAACGAGCACGATTTGGCGGATTGGATGAATGTGTTCAACCTTGCAAAAGAAGCAATTCTAGCAACGCAAAAGAATAATGAGCAAGCGTTTGCCGTGTCACGAGCTCAAGGTGCTTTTGCTGTTGCAGCAGATGGAACAATGGATGATGCGACGCAGACACCCAAACGTGGTCATGCCAAGCAAGATTCTGGAAATCATGGACTGTCTGCTGCCCTGGCCACTGCCTCCAATGTCGCATCGACTCTTGCACAGCCGACAAAGCTCTTTGGGAAGCCTGAAGAACTCAAAGCTCTTAATCCTTTCGAAGCTCAGGTGGAGACGACTCAATTGGCGCCGTCCACGCTTGCTCCTGCCCCTCTGAATACGGCACTCACTGCATATTGCATAGCTGACCCGATGACCAGTCTGGCACACAATCCTTCAGGGCTCCAAGCCAATCACTGGGGTTCCATGAACTATGGATTGACACGCTTGATGAGCCCAGACGACCTCAAAGTGAAAGGCTTTGCTAGTCTCTTGGCAGGTCCAGAAGCTGCTATTGACACACTGTATGCCCAACGCGATAAGGAACAAGGCGAGCGAGTAGTGTCAGATCCAGGCAGCGAGCCGGCAGATTACACACCTTGGCTTCGTCGACAAGACGCGCAATTCTCAAGTTTGTTCCCACACGCCAAGAATGAACATGTCATGATGGTTTTCCGTGGCACTCGCAAGATGTCGATGTACAAGCCGCTTTTCTCTGGTCGCATGTACATGACCATGCGTGGCTTTTACTTTTATGCTCAGTCTGCTGGATTGACAATGCTGCAAACCTGTCTGTTCTCCGAGGTTTTGAGTGTCAGAGTCAATAGACAGGTAGATCATGACGAGCTCTTGGTTGATATTCATGATATTGGTACCACGACTTTGCTCATTTACCTGGACGACGCAGAGCTGGTCAAGAAGCGTATTGAGTTACTGCTTGGAAACTACATTGCAGACGAGCCTAATCCAGCAACACAGGTATTGAAAGCTCTGAGAGATGTGTTGCCGGACGACACGGGCGTTTACGCGAAGCAAGGGTTGTCGCCACACGCCAATGGTTCAGATGCCGAAGCTGATATTCAGAAGCAACACGACGCTGGTTACTCGCCACATCGACTCAAACTACCAAAAGAGCCTATTCTCACGGAGCCGGACGAGCAGATGCTCGCGAAGACGAATGACTTAGAGGTCATGTTGACTGCGAAGAGTACCTTTCACATGCTCTTTGGCAACCGCTCTCCTCTTTGGAGCTTGGGCTACCAGCTGTGGGGTGTTGAGAATGGCGAGCAAAGTATGTGGCAACAAGGATCAGACGGAACCATGGTGCGATCCTTCCGTTATGCAACATTGCAGACGGACCCACGAACGGGTGTACAGCGCAAGATTGATCGTGTCGACTGGCAAAAGATATTAAAGAGGACGGAACACCTTGATTATACCGTCCTTTGGTATCGACGTGGCTGGGAATATCCTTCAGGAGACAGCATTTTCATCCAAATGAAAATCAATGTTTCCTTCGTGTCCAAGATGCGTACAAGGGTACGCACATGGGCTGGCATTCACTGGCTCAAGCCTCATTATCTCTCCCGCGGCATCATTACAAGCGCTGTCATGAAAAATGAGGAACGTCTTTCGAAGCATTTGCGGCACTTTGCTGAGCGAGAGACGCTTGATCGTCTAGGTATTAACAGCAAGACCTCCAAGGCAGTGCGTATCTATGGCCGCGTCGGGGGACCTGGTCAAGTGCCTATGACCATTGGCAAAGATGGCAATGGATCTATGCCAGTATTTGAAAAGTTGTCGCTCTGGAGACTCATCAAGAAGGACCCTGCAGCCTTTGCCAAGAGCCTGGCAGCCGAATGCGTGTTGTTGACCTACACAATTGTGCGCGTTATTGTATCCACCGTGTCGGCACACTCAATTCTTGCTACTCTCATGTTACTCTCTTTGCTTTTCAACATTTACTTGAGCGGCATGAGCACGGTTGCGTATTGGAGTAATCGCTCGGCAACGCAACTGCTGCGCAATATCGATGAAGCTCCATTTGGCCTCATGTCGCGTGGCATCACGCTCAACGACATCCAGGAAGTTGCAATGAACAAGACAATTTGGACACCACGAGATGGACAGTGCTACTCCGCCTTTGAGCAGCTCTCCGGTTTGCCTGCTGCAAGTAGCCGCTATCATGAAGCTTTCAAAACGACACGCAATGGGTTATCGCGGACGCGGCATGATCTGCTGGTGGCTATGCGTGTCGTCAATGGCCTTGAAGCCGAGATTGTAAGAGGCGAATGGGAAGCGTTCGTTGTGAACGAACAAAGCCAGTGTCGTGCTGCAAAGCAGCTTGCACTGCCTGACGGTGAGCAGCGTCAAATTAATGACCACTGCGATGACTGCCTAGCTTACAGCTTTTAACGAATGCGTTGAATTTGTTTTTACATATTATTTGCTTGGGAGTTATCATGCTGCGACGTGCTCACCGTCCTGGAGTGCCAAAGATGGAGCGCAAAGCAGGCACACGAGGAACAATCTTGTACATAAGCAAGGCACCTGCCATGCCAGCCATCAAGCCAGTCATCTTTTCCTTCCAGGTGTGAAAATACGCCGCCGTCATGAGCAGCATCCACCACCAACCACCAAGAAGCGCAAAAGTGGCCTTTGAGGCGTTGTCTGTAAGTAGTGATGATTGCGCCAGAAGCAGGGGCAAAAGCTCGTACCAGATGAAGAGACTTGCATGCGTCAAGATGAAGACGTGACCACTCAAGTCATGTCCACCCCGCCAACGACCTTGAAGCTTTTTGCACGCAGCATTCGTCACTGCTGCAAGAGCCTGTGCTTCTTCGCCAATGTCTACATCCGTTTCCAGGCCCTTCTTGGCGAGTTCGCAAACACCACCTGACCAGATCATGGCACGGTCCGTCAGTGGCGCACCAAAAGCCCATTGAGTGACTAGAATCCACAGCAGAGTCGCCGTCATCCAGCGCAACAATGCTGCTCTCTGGTTCAGTATTGAGCCTGGCAGTCTATTGAGATGCAAGAAGAAGACGAGAGACGTCCAGAGCCAACCATTCTTGACAAACAAGATGTTGAAGAGATTTCCCTTTGTAGCAAAGTAGGACGTCGAATGTCCCAGCGAAAAGCAAAAGCCAAGAAGGAGCGTGCTTGGATAGATACCAAGAATAATCTTGTCCACCGTAGTAAAGCGCCCATCCTTCATCAAGCTGCGAAAGCTGTGCTTACGAGGTTGACCAGGCTGCGTACGCCCACCAGCGTCAGCCATGTTTCTATGAAGCTCTCTAGTTCAGCTCTGGTCGGCCCTGGAGTTGGCTTATTTCAGCTTGGGTCGGTGTTGTAGTTGGCTGGTTGGCGTTTGACAGGCGGACGTCATTGCGTTGCATCTCACGGGGTTGGCGCGCGACTCTTTCGCAAAAAGATGCACAAGGACCTGTACTGTAACGGCTCACCTAAGCACATTCATGAAACGATGTGCAGTACAGGCACAGATAGCATGCAGGCAATGTTATCGTCGCTTCGGTACACAAAGACTGCTTCGGCAGCAAGAAGACTACCAAGATGACAATCAAGTGGCGTTGCGTGTGCGAAGCCTGCAGAGCAATGCTCGAACACTCATCAAGGCGCGGCGGCCCCAAGAGGCTGCCAAGATTCTCGATGAAGGGCTCAACCTACAGCCATGGAATAGTTCCTTGCACTTTTGGAAGATCGCAACAAAGCTCGGGAGTGCCAATGCAGCCTTAGATGCATGGTCGACGATGCTCAAGCTTGGCATTGTACCACAAGCAGAGCACTACGATATCATCTCGCAGGCACTCTATATGAGTGAAGATGCAAGGCACATGCTTGTTATTTTCTTCGATGATATGCAGGCTCAAGGTTTGAAGGGCAATCTTAAGTTCTACCAAAATCTCATGTCAGGCTGCATGTCGGATGCGCTGCTCGATGATCTAGAGCGGGTGACGCGTGCCATAAGATTGGATCCAATGCTGGATGAGATTGCTCGAAGCCCCACTATGCTTCGAATGTTTGCAGCTGCTGAGGAGAAGTTGGTGACGGCCGGTAAGTTGGCCAAGGACGACTTTCCAGACCCTCTTTCAGCATTGTCCGATCAATCAAGGGTTTCAGCAATAGCTAAACAAGAGCAAGACCGAGACGTTGCCGCAATGACCTCGCCCGACACTCAAAAGGAAGACATATCTCAATACAAAGGGTTGTCTTCTCTAGAAAGCCAGCATGTCTACGATCTGATTTCGCCCTTTTGGGCGCCGAATGCGGATCAAACCGGTTCCAAGGAAGCATGGGCAGAGGCGAGAAGTGTTGTCAAGAACTCACCGAAGCCTTCTGTTGAAAGCTATCATCTGCTGCTCCGTCGTGCTGAAATGGTGGACTCCTCCGAGGAGGTTCTTGGTGTCCTGAAGGACATGGACGACGCTGGTCTCAAGGCAACTTCTGTAACGCACAGGTTGGCCATTTCAAGCATGCTGAAACGTGATGATACCGTTGCAGCGATCGAATTGGCGCAGGTCATGGAGCAAAGTGAAGGACAATTAGATGCAATGGTGCTTGTTAATCTCCTCAAATCACTTTGTCGAAAGGGTCAGCATGATGCTGCCCTCAAGTTTCTGCGAGACTCGCTCAAGTCATCCGAAGTGGATGTAAGTCTCAATGATACTTACTTGCGCATCTACCATGCTCTCATCGAAGGTATGATGGATGTTGGCCGCGTTCGAGATGCTGAAAACCTTATGGAGGAGATGTGTGCAGTCTGTCAACCCATCATCAAGACGTGGCAACTCATGGTTGAGGGCTATATTAAGGCAAATCGCATAGCTGATGCTGCGAAGGCATTCTCAGTCATTGTTGAGCAACCCTTATTGCGAAAACGATCGGAATCGGGTGATAAACGTATCGATAACATCATTGCTTCGCTCGTGTATGCTTTCTTGCAACGAGACATGTATCACGAGGCAGAACGGCTGGTCAGCCAATGTGTCGAGCATGGCGACTGGCGGGGCACCAATACGAAGATCTGGCGACACTTTATCGAATACTTATGCTCCCCAGCTGTAGGCCGCGTTGAGGATGCTTGGGACTTGTTTCGCTTTCAAGTGGGCAAACTATCCTCAGCTCAACAGCATTTCCTTTACAAAGACATGTTGGAATTCGGCTGCCTCAACTTAAGTGATACTCGGGCTGCATCGACATTGCTAGCGGAGATCAAGGAGAAGTCAATCGTGTTCGAGCAGCACGAGTCTGCCTGGTTCATGCACCTGGCTATGCAACATGGCGATAGGCTTCTTGCCGAAGAAATTCTGGAGGGTATCGAAAAGCAGCTCAAAGAAAGAGGGGAACGGAAGGGCCCGAAGCTGCTGGGAACTATTGAACGGTGGTCCCTACAGCCGGCCAGCACGGCTTCGGATCAGCAAAGCGAACCATGAGCATATTCTTCCGTGAGTCGAGTTTCTGGACTTTGATCTTGACTAGTATAATGGGAAGAACTAAAGCATGTCGCGTATAGCTAGCATTGCGCGGTTGCAGCATTGTACAGAACTGTCAGAGTGTTCGTCTATTGCAATCATTGACCAAGCCGGCGCATTGAGTCGATCAGACTGAGACAGATGTGATCTACAAATTGCTTTGTGGAGTCTCTTGATAAGCAGTCAGGCTGTGTTATAAGTTTCTTGATTGGACTTGACTCTCTAGTGATTCTGAAATGTCACCCGGGCTGTGCACACTGCTCCAGCCTGACTAGGAACTGAGGAGGCGAAGCTTCGAGTGGCTGCGCTGTCGAGCAGTTCAGATGGTACGGGCGATCTCTTTTGATCTTTCCTTTGCCGCTGTCAACGACGCCCCACACCCTTGCTGCTCCGTAACGTACGTTCGTATGCAGCTCTCAGCTACTCTAGATAAAATCAATTCGAGGTCCTCTTGAAACCTTGGATGTCACAGTCGAGTATCGAACAGAGCAATTTGAAAGAGCAGTCAGCTCAACATTCAGCACAAACACAAACTCCAATCTAAGGCTGGGCCAACCAATTTGACCAGGGTCTAGTGGGTAGCCTGACACAGCCTGACAGGCGGTATCAGCTCCCCCACATGCAGATCCACAGCCACCGAGGTACCCTCATTCCTAGGCGGCTGGCGCTTTTCACAGAGACTCTTGCTGTTCGCATCGAACCGCTTGCGAGACATTGCGACGAGACTGCTGGAACCTCGCGGCTTTGCCGGCAGACACTACTTCAGATACGGATGAAGTCCGGCTGAGCTGCTTTATGAAGTAGATCAATTGGCCAAATAAGGTAGATTGGCGCACTGTACTATGGTATTGCTACTCAGATAAGCTTTCCGAGCACGCGACAATGGCGCAGGCTCAGGGGTCAACAAAGTACAAGAAGGCTCGATAACTCCTCGACTCACTTCATCGCATCATGACTTCTGCCGCTACGCCTGGTATTGACGTGGTTGATACACACCCGACAGTTGCCACTCGTAACAAGAGTCTACCTCACGAAATCGAAATCGGAGGGAAACTCTCAGAGCTGACAGAAAAGACCCAGCATAATTTGGTCTTGACAAAAACTGCTTCCACCTCACCGCAGGCAGGTGACTGGGAAATTCCCACAGACGAGGATTGGGCAACGCTGCGAAAAGTCTCCGGCCGTATTTCAGCAAAGGCTGCCTCCGTTGCTATCATCGAGGCCGCTGAACGCTTCAGCTACTATGGAAGCACTGTGTCTTTCACCAATTTCATTCAAAGACCCTTGCCACCTGGATCCAGGACGGGCGCTGGTTTCGCTGTTGGATTAACCCAATCAGGGGCACTCGGACAAGGCCAGCGCACTGCGACAGCGTTGACCACGTTCAACTCCTTCTGGGCGTATGTGATGCCAAGTAAGAAGCCACTCCCAATCGATGTCTGCTAACTGATTAGTCCTTGGCGCTTATTTGGCAGACGCTCATTGGGGTCGATATAGGACGATTCAGTATGCGATTGGCGCTGCCATCATTGGGCACATCATTCTTGTCGTTGCAGCTATACCATCAATTATTGCTGTCCCATCGACTTCTCTGGGCATCTTCACCATTGGTATTGTCACAATGGGACTTGGTACTGGCGGCTTCAAGTCGAACGTCAGCATCTTGATTGCTGAGCAATACACAGATCCAGCGCATATCAAGACGCTCCCGAGTGGCGAACGTGTCATTGTCGACCCAGTCACCACTGCCTCATCACTCTATCTCTACTTCTACATGGCTATCAACTTTGGAGCATTATTTGGACAAATCTGTATGACTTTCGCGTCCAATTACGTCGGCTTCTGGCTTGGCTGGACCTTGCCTACCATCATTTTCAGCTTCTGTCCATTCATCATGTGGTTCTTTCGCAAGCAGTATGTCAGGACTCCACCTACCGAGTCTGTGGTAGCCAAAGCGGCCAAAGCTGTGGGTCTGTGCTTCAAGGGCCGATGGTCATGGAATCCGGTACGTTTCTATCGCAATTGTAAGAAAGACGATTTTTGGCAAAGCGCCAAGCCATCCGTATTTCTTGCCCGCGGTGATACCCTCCCAAGCTACATGAATTGGGACGACCAGTGGATTGATGAGCTCCGTCGTGGTATCAAGAGTTGTGCTGTATTTACATTCATGCCCCTTTTTTGGCTCTCTTACAACCAAGGCTCCGGCAATCTTACTTCCCAAGCTGCCACGATGGACAGAGGAAATGTTCCGAACGATCTGATCAGCAATCTTAATCCCATCACACTCATCATCTTCATTCCCATTTGCGACAAGTTCCTTTATCCATTCTTGGCTAGACGAGGCATCAATTTCACTCCTATCAAGCGCATCACCTGTGGCTTCTTCCTTGCCGCAGTTGCTATGATTTGGTCAGCCGTTACGCAACATTATATCTACAAGACCGGGGCTTGTGGAAAGTACATGAATACCTGCGAGGAGAGTGCCTACGCTCCAATCAATGTCTGGATTCAGTCTGGATCGTATGTGATTATTGCCTTTTCAGAGATTTTCGCAAGCGTCACCTGCCTGGAGTTTGCCTACACACACAGCCCGTCGAACCTGCGTTCAGTCGTCATGAGCATGTTCTTGTTTAGTTCAGCAGTAGCTAGTGCTCTTGGCCAAGCACTTGTGGCCTTATCCGACGATCCACTCTTGGTCTGGAACTACGTCGTTACTGCAATTCTGGCCTTTATTGGAGGTGTTGCATTCTGGTATACATTCCGGAGCTTGGATGCTGAAGAGGATGTTCTCACTCGACTGCCCAAAACATCCTTTATTGGTAAGACGAAGGATTTTGAAGAGAAGTAGTTCATCGACGTGATTATATTCCTCGTACATTAATGCCTGAGACTGTGACTAGTTTCCTGGGACGGCTATCCTATGGACGCTGTTACGCCACAAGTGGTCGACCTCCGAGACGAGACAGCTGAGCACATCAGCGCGCGAACCTGTCGCGTTCTTTGCCATTTCCAGCCTTCCCAATTGCTCGTCTAGCACACCATCAATCTGGTTATCAAGAATCAATTGTATGACGAGCTGTTCCACCTCATTTTCACTTATATTCAGCTCAGAAGCCATAAAGGATATTTGGATGCGGCTGTAGGATGCAACAAGCTTGAGCAAGACTGCCGTCCTGACGTTGACTGTAATCTCGCCGACATATTGTGCGATGAATGGATCCGACATGATGGTACCACGATGCTCTCTTAGAATTCGCTCAAAAGAGTCAATGTCATTTCGCTGGTATGCATCAACCAGCGACATCATGCCCTGAATCTCTGGGTTTTGCTTGTAAGGCTTGGTCTCTTGGCTTTCGAATGGGTTGATTTCCGACTGCATCAGCATATTTGCCAGCACAAGGTATTTGAGCACAGCAATGCGCTGATACAGGCCGGCTTCATCGTAGTTCCGGAAGGATTCAAAGAAGTCTTCCTGTGCAGCAACCCAATTCTTTTCATGCATGTGCATCTTACCGCCGCATTCCCTGATAATGCCGAGGATACGTGGATGTGTTATACTGCTCTTGATGCGTAGGGTGCGTTGATAAATTTCCTTGAGCCGTTTGGTATTCTTCGTCTCTGTGTACATCTGAATCTCAAGAGCATAGACTTCGAGCAAGTGTGAGCCTTTGGACTGATCCTGTTCGCCGTCCTTCGTCTCGCAAGCGGCGTGCAACTCTTTGAGAATTTTGTTGAGTCTTCCATATTCTTTGCGGTCGAGCCAGACCTTTGCCAGCTTGAGATTTGTCTTCAGCCATAGTCTATCATTTTTGGCCTCTGCCAGGTTTTCTAGCGTCATGGCGTAAAAGTCTTGCATGAAGACCGTATCATCTGACTTAGACACATATTCGAGAATGTTATTTAGCGCTTTCTCTGAAGTGTTCTTGGTCACTGCCGATTTGGTATATGCCAGCAGTCGCTTGTATGATTTGAGCGTCGTTTCCTTGTCATTGAGGACGTTGAATGAGATCTTGCATATCTGCTTCAGTGACTTGAAGCCCCAGTCTCCTTTCTCCTCTTCTGCGTCGACGACCGCAGAAAGCGCCTCAATGGCAGCCTTTGGATCGTCCTCTTTGAGCGCTTTTGCATGGTAGTATTGATTTTCTAGATCAATGTCGCCTCCTTCTTCAGACCCATCATCTTCATACTCAAAGTCGTATTGCTCTTCGTCGGACGCTTGCATAAAGTCATCGTCACTCATCTCGCTCGTGGACGGCCGATCTTCTCAGCTTGCTCGTCGGTCGTCGCGATAAGTCGTCGCGTCCACGTCAATTCAACTTTGCGACCACATCACAAAAATCGCATGGATGGCGGCAAGGCGGAGGATGTATGGCCATTAAGGTTGTTGAGGACAAAGCTGATGACTAGATACTCCTGTCGCATCGCGAGACTACGAGCTTCGAGGAGGAACAAGAGCAGGCTGTTCAGGAGCGTTTAAACACATTCTACCACTATGCTGGCTTACGGCTATCGGATATGGTGGATAGAAATGGATCCTTGCCTGCAAAGCTGAAGCAGGTGACGGTTCTGGGTACGCCTAACACACGACCATCGTTTCTTGCCAAAGTGCTTGGCGATGTGCTCAATCAACCCGATTCGGCGACACTTCGTTCGTCCCTGGATGCACTCTCTGCAGCGGCCACTCGATTAGCAGAGTTTGGCATCTACGAGAGTGTTGTGATTGATGTGGACAAGATTCCTTTCCATCGAGGCGCCAGTGAACATGATCTTGCAGCGACGTTGCATTGCAAGGAACGCTCGAGGATATCAGCGAGGACAGGTACTGATTTTGGTAATCAGGAAGGTAGTGCCTATGCCAGCATTAACATTCGCAACGCATTTGGTGGTGCAGAATCGGTTGAAGGAAATGTTGCCTTTGGCACACGTACGCGAGCATCGTATGAGGCGCGCTTGACGACCCCGATCGATGCGAATCCACAGAGCATCTTCGAATTGCTAGCCTATGCTGCAACACGAGCCAACACGCACGCGAGCCACGAAGAACTGGTTCAAGGTCTCTCTGCGAGTGTCAAGCAATTATCTGTACTGGGTAGACACGACTTTGGCATTCATGCCGTGGCCAGAACTATCACGAATTTATCACCTGGCGCGAGCCTTGCCATTCGTCAAAGTGCAGGCAACAGTCAGAAGTTTAGCCTGACACATGCTATTGTACATGATAGAAGGGATGATGTTGTTGTGCCTACAACTGGCTATCGCTTGGGTGCAACGCAGGAGCTGGCGTTACCGTTGACGGAGTCTGCGGCAGCCTTCGCTAAGGCAGAAGTCCAGGCAAGTCGGCACGGCAAATTGGGTGATGTGGTGCTCAGCCTGTCTGCAAAGGGTGGCTTGCTTTGGACCCTAGCAGAGCAGCAATCCATGCTCAACGACCGTTTTCAACTCGGCGGGCCGACCTCTGTGCGTGGCTTTCAATACGCTGGACTAGGACCACGACCACGCGGCTCACAAGATGCGCTTGGTGGGGATGTCTACCTGTCTACCTGTGCATCAATCATGCATCGTGTTCCATTCGCACCTGAGAGCTGGCCCATCAAGGCACAGACTTTTGTGGCCACTGGTTCATTGCTGCCTCTGGACAAGCAGAAGCCTCGGCAGACACTCCACAGTCTGCTCACAAGTCCGAGCGTCAGTGCTGGCATTGGCCTCGTTTTTCGGCATCCCGCAGCCAGGATTGAGATGAGCTTCTGTCTGCCGCTTATTGCTCGCCCTACCGACCAGGTACGCAAGGGACTCCAATTCGGCCTAGGTGTGGATTTTATGTAGTCTAGAGTATCTAGCATGCTGCATATAAAAACCACCTTGATGTATAGATGTGACTTGCTTCATTGACTTGCTTTGGCACAGGAACTTCCAAAACCGATCGCACAATGCTTCATCTACAAACCTCTAGAAGCCTGGATTGCTGAATGCCCAATTTTATACAAGGTGCCCTTGTCCTTATGGTCTTTACGCTTGCCTATCTAGGCCAATTGCTACTCGGAGGGCCTGCTCAAGCTCCAAGTACTAGTCAAATATCACCCAATACACCCTCCTTATTCGCAATGGCTGATATCCATGGTGATTTCCCACGCGCTACACAAGCTCTGATGCACGCCGGCGTCATCAAAGACCTGAGCTGGGCTTTACCGGCTGGCTCTCGTTTCGTTCAGACGGGTGATATTGTTGATCGTGGACGAGACACTCGACAGCTATACCATTTTATGCGTAATTTGACAGCGCAAGCGGAGGCCGCTGATGGAGAGGTACATAAGCTCTGGGGAAATCACGAGTACATGAATGCTTTGCTAGATTGGCGCTATGTGGATGCGGGAGACTACAAGACTTGGCCATCTCAAGAAGCAAGAAGAGCAAGTTTTTCATCCGGTGGTGATATCCTTGAAGACTGGATGCTGGACTATGCTGTGACGTATAGAGATCCAGTGTATCGCGCACACTTTATGCATGCAGGCTTGCACCCTGACTATCGCGATTTCGACAGGGTTGACGACGTAGGCCGTGGATTCATGCGACGTGCAGGTGACGGGCATCGTGACCATAGCAACTGGAGTCAACAAGAGACTGCGTTTTGGTCCAGCGAAGGTCCTATGTGGTTTCGCGGTTGGGCGCTTGAAGATGAGGCACAGGCGTGTCGCGAAGCACGAAGAACAATGGCAAAGCTGGATGTGGATTTCCTTGTCGTTGGACATACACCACAATTTGATGGTGCTCTGGCGCGGTGTGGTGGACATGTCATTCTGCTCGATACGGGTATGAGCAGTGCCTATGGCGGTCCAGCTGTCGTGCTGGAATTCAAGACAGTCGCAGATACATCTGGCAAGCCAAAAATAGAGCTGGTCTTGCATTACGACGATGAGAAGACTCGTGAGGTCGTCGTGGTAACTTAATCAAACCCGGTGAAAGCTTCGCCATCTTCTGTCTCGCCTTCGTATTCTGACTTGATCTCTGGTGATTCCTCCTTAACTTTGCGTCGACGCAACACTTCATCGAGGTCTTCGACTTGTGCATCTGTGGTGGCGAGACAAGTGATGCGCGATCCGCCACAGTCTGTATCGCCCACTTCGTACCAGCCTGTGGATCCTTGAGCCCAGATCTTGATGTGGCCGTCTGTGCTACCACTGCACAGAAGGAGTACAGGGTCTGTTGCTCCCTGCGGTGTGATGGTTTGTACGTCGAGACATTTGACACGGGCCGCATGCCCAGTCAGCTCACAAACGAGTTCTTGCTTGACTGGGTCGAGTACTTGAATGACACCCGAATCGAGCGATGCGGTGAGTAACTCCTGGCCACCTGGTAGAGTCATATATCGCATAGCATGAAATTTGGAAGCACCCGCAGAGAATGTATGTTGTAGAGCTGCAGACATGTCATAAACTTTGACACTTTTCTCGAACAGAATTGCATACGCATCTCCCTGTGTGTTCCATGCAACCTGCAAACCTTCTGCTGATTCGCGTCTTAGAGGCTTGGGTGTGCCAGGGGCAGGCTTGATAATGAGCGAATGCGCGGCTGCCTTTTTCCCGGTTACCAAGTTCCACAACCTCACATTACAATCGGCACCTACAGACAAGGCGATCTTGCCGGAGGGATGGGCAGATAGCGAGTTGACTTTACCATGCCGTGTGGCAAGCTGAATCTGGGGCGTCCAATCACGCACACGCCAGATGATGAGCTTATTATTTTCGTCGGCAGTGAGCATATGCTGAGGCTGTTCACCTGCTGCACATGGAGCGAACTGAATTGTGGTGACGGTACCGTCATGTGAGAGCAGAGACCCCAGGTCTTTGCGTTTCCTGAGGTCATAGAGCTTGACAATCTCGTCGACACCACCACTGGCTAGGTATCGTCCACCGACAGCCAAAGAACGCACTTGGGCTGTGTGTGCTTCAAAGAGCCACACACGGTTGAACACACATGTGAGCTTGTCCTTCTGTGTGCTGATGACTGCGTCAAAGCCATACAAGACATGCTCATAGGTGCCGACTGCGATCCTAACAGTAGAGGAGGGTCGTAGTGACTCTGGCACTATGTCTTCCCTTTGCCGCTTGGACATAATTGAAGCCTTCTGCTGCCTGAACTGTGCAATGCAGCTAGACCTTCTTCTATACAAGCTTAAGTAGTAGTCTCTTGTTCCCTTGATCCCGCGCAAGAAGATCAAAATTTCCTTTTTTTTTCATTTCCCACAAATCTGCTCAGACGACAGACAAGCACCCGTACAACATACTCCAGAGTACAAATGCCTACACGGAGAATGCAAGAGGGCTGATGCATGTCATCGGGCTGGGTTCCATCGGACACCTGGTGGCCCATCACCTCAGGGCAAGAGCTGGTTTGGCAGTTACGCTTCTCCTCAAAGACACGCCCAGGAATGCGGCCATCAAGGCAAGGGCAGGGGGCTATGGAGTCTCGGTGATGGCGGGGGACACGGAGGAATGCAGCACAGGCTATCAGATTGAACTGGTGGACGGTTCGCCAGGACCATCTATAGAGACGTTGCTCGTGTGCACTAAAGCATACGACTGTGCGGCTGCAATTCACAGTGTAAAGGAGCGGCTCAATGGCCTGTCTCGCGTACTCCTCATGAACAACGGCCTCGGTGTCACAGAAGAGCTGGACTCTCTGTGGACATCAGAGAGGAAGCCGAGACTTTTGGAGGCCGTCCTCACTCACGGTGTCTATGGTCTGGACTCTAGTGAGCAAAAATCACGAATCTGCCACGCAGGCATCGGCGAAATGACTCTATCGAGTGATGAGTTCACGGAACCACTCGCTTCCCTCAATACGCGTGTGCTCGATGCTGTTGCCTTTCGAAGAGCCCAGCTGACTAAATTTGTGGTCAATTGCTGCGTTAACCCACTGACGGCTATTCACGGTTGCGACAACGGTGAAGTGACTCAGTTTGCGTCTGCTATGCAATTCACGCTGCAAGAGTGCTTGGCTGTACTCGCTTGCGCCTATCCAACGGTGCCACTTGACTCTGCCACCGTCCAAGCAGCTCTGGAAGCAGTCATCACAAAAACTGCGCACAACAAGTCAAGCATGCTGCAAGATGTGATGGCAGGCCGCCCCACAGAATTGGCCTACCTCAATGAACGCGTCTGTGTACTTGGGAAACGCTTCTCCATCCCGACGCCGATAAATGATGGCTTATGTCAGCAAGTGAGAGCAGTCACGATCTGTCAATCTACGCCGCGCTGAGTGGGGGCGCCTGTCACGGTGGCCCTGTTACAGCCTGGGACCTCTGCCTGTCCCTGCGAGTGTGCGGCTAGTGCTCCTGGGGCTGCCCTCGCCCCTCGCTGTCCGCTCACTGCTGCGTCTTCCTTTTTGTTCTTTGTTGGCGCTCGCCGTCGCGGGCAATCAACAACTCAAATCAGATACAGCGACACCAAGGACTCCTCCACCCAGACCCAACCACAAAGCGACAGCAGCAGCACGCACACAACCTAGGCGGCGCGCGCCAATCGATCTTTTTCCATCCCTACCAAGAACTTCCCAATGACGAGTATCCTTAAGCAACAACTCAACCAGCAGCAGCAACAGCAGCAGGCAGCCCACAAAGCAACCTTGCAGCAGCGCTCACCTGCAAGCGCTGCCTCGTCGCCCACGCCAAGTTCTACGACTCGACATGGCGGTGGGAGCGTACACGCATCAAGCGCCACGACTGGACCACCTGGTGTGTCAGAATCCAAGGAACCCACTAAAGGTACCTTCTCAGCGCGTGGTCCATCACAGTTGCAGCAGCGACAGACTGTAGCGCTTGCTTCTTTCAAGGGAAAAGAAGCAGTTGCGTCGTATGCGACACCCGATCGGTCCGTTTCGCCGAACCCCAAACCCTCCGCGCAGGATGAGTTAGATGAGGAAGCCATGTCCACAGGTGAGGAGACGGATGATCTCGATATGGAAGGCGTTCAGAAGCGGGACCTGGCCATTGCCGCGCAGCAGCGACAGCAAGAGGACGAAGGAGACGACGCGACCATGATGGAGGAAGACGAGGGGGACGTGACGTTGGACGCCTCAATGAGTGGTGCTGGGCTTGCTGAGACCTGGTTACCTCAATTATTGAGCCAGCATGGACCTCTTGCTGTGCGTCACTTGACGCAGTTTCTCGCGCATGGAAACGCGACATTTGGTGCTCTGCAACCCGGACGGCAGCGACGCATTGTAGTCAAGGCGCTTGAATCGCGCAAGGGCGTTCTATTCGAGAAGGCTGGCTGGGGTCGCTGGTCGTTGCTAGACGGCAAGTACGACGCGTCACTTACGGGTAATAATCGCGCTGTCGGTTACTTCACCCCTGAATCGCTACCCATGCAGATTCGTTCATCGCAACAACAAGCTGGGTCATTGGGTGGGCATGGCTTGTTGTCTGCTAGTGTCAAGCGATCGGGAGGTCTGGCACATGGCTCTAGTGTGCCTGTTTCCGGCTCTTACCAGTCACACCATGAATTCCTCTTTTCGCCAAGTCTGTCAGTCGGCGTACCGCGCGAGGAAGATGAAGATGTTGATCCGCTTGATCTCGATGAGGAATCAGGGACGGATGAAGAGGATTGGAAGTCGCTTGGTGCAGAAGGACTACGGCGACGTGCACAGGCATCGCGTACGCCTTTACACTCGGTGGGTATGGTTGCTTCGAGTCTTACGGATAAGTCAGCAATGCCCATGTCACCTGCCATGATGGCTGGTTCGTACGCATCGCCACGACATGGCCCAATGCGACCTGGCTCTTACTCTGGCAGTTCACCCTATCCAATCCGGCGAAAGTCGAGCGCTGGTATCTATCAACTCCACCATCAACATGCTGCTCATCGACCCATTGGATCACCGAGTGGTAGTTATCGTCAATCGACCTTTCCGAAATCAAGCAGTTTTGTGCGGAATACCAAGATTTCGCCAGACAGATTATCGTCTTCACCACACGTTGGAAGTCACGCGTCGCGAACAAAACCGGCGACCATTCCAGGACAGCAAGATACGGAAGCGGCAGAGGCGTTGTTTATGCTATCGAATTCATTTGATGAGCGCGAACGTAGTGGGCGTTCTTGAGGAGTCAAAAACAAAGGAAGAGTTTGATACAATTGTGAGGAGAGGAGATGGGCATTGTGGGCCATCCAGGACGCTTCCCTAGGTTATTGGGAAACTCACCTTGACGTATCTAGCTTTGTGTTTTTCTTCTGTAAGGGTTAATACATGATAAGTAGTATTTTCCCTTTCTCGAATACCCACATCCTAGTCTTATATTCACATCCTAGTCTTCGTCTTGGTCTGGATCGAATAGGTCCAGATCGAGGCCCGAGGGACCGTTGTCAGCCCTGTTGGCCTGGTTATGCGCTTGATACGATGTCGGCTCCATTTCTGCAACACCTCCCTCTTCCTTGATATCCTCCTGCGTTGCCATATCTCCATTCTGTTGGGCAACAGTAGTGGCACTGCCGGCACCACGCCGCATCATATCCTCTGACGGCCAGGGAAACAGCGAACTTGCTGTCGCTGAATGTGTTGTTGGGTCGAAGGAACTCGGTGCAGAGGAGGTCTTGGCAAGAATACGCGCATATTGCATCAGCGTGTTACAGGCAATGCGCGGTATGTCCCCTTCTTCCTCACTCATTGTTCCGTTATGGCCACTGAGTCTGGCTGGTTCGAAATTGGAAGGAAGGGGAGTTCGGAGATCCGTGTGCAGTGACCTGAGTACCTGCAGATTCTCCTCCAATTGTGCATCAAGCGCCGATTCTTGAGCTTGAAGATGAGCGATGGCCGTTGATGTTTGAAGATGCTTCTTGGCCTCTACTAGAGCCCGGTTGTACCGCTTGTCTGCTTGAATGAGAGCGGTGATGTGTGATTGGAGCTGCTCAGAGATGGCCCCTTGGACACGCGCTGGAGCATTGATTGCTAGGTGGTCCAGTAAGCTTGTCAAGCATTCTTCATAGCAATCTATAGCTTCTTGTATGTCCAGCATCCCTTCCTCCCTTCATGTGGTGCGTCCTCCATATTCATGAGTCGCGAATTTAGATTTTGAGCAAGACGCGACGAGCGCAACACACCCATCAAGAGCTCGAGGGATGCCCCCTTTATCACAAGCAGCAGGCAAGCGAAGGGCACGACGCGCCGCAGACGACGACTCCGATGAAGAAGCCACTCAAGCAAGTAGTAGCAATCTCTCCTGTACAGAAATCAAGCGTATGAGCCAAAAACTCGTTCGACTCGCGCTCTCCCTTGAACATGCACGCTTGCCTCTTCGTCGTGACTTGATCTCCAAGGAGATTCTACAAGGTGCACCCCGGCGTGCCTTTACAGCTGTCTTTGAGGCAGCACAGACGAGCTTGCAAGAAGTATTTGGCATGAGATTGGAAGAATTGCCTGCCAAGGATAGAAAGAAGGGTATGACTATGACACAGATGCGGAAACTAGCACACTCCCAAGCAACGGCAGCGACACAGCCAGGTACACAAGCGTCGCAGGGTGCTCGCTCAAGTGCTCCTGGTACACAACAAAAGCAATGGGTCCTGAGAACGACCCTATCGCCTGAGCTCCGCGGTGCGACGATGGGCGTCTTTGTCAAAGAGGAGGCTCTGTATAATGCAGTGTGTGGTGTGATTTTAGTGCTTGTGAGCATGTCTACTGAACAATCATGCAGTTCTGCCAAGCTCAACCAGTATCTACATCGCCTTGGCTGGGATAATGATACACCTGCCGGGAAATTGGATGATGTCTTGAAACTCATGCGGAAGCAAGGGTACTTGGATTCTTGCAAAGATGACTCGTCTACGGAACCAGGTGGTTTTCTGCACTTCTTGGGCCCACGAGGCAAATTGGAGACGTCGAGCAATGTAAAGAACCTGGGCAACGTGGTGAAGAAGCTGTACAATGCAGAGCCTGGCTCAGCGGCAGCGAAGAAGGTGGAGGCATCCATCAAGGGAACTCTATCTGTTGCGCTGGGTGATGAGGACGAGGAGGACGCTGCGTCTGGCGATGATATTGTGTATGAGGCCGTGTAGCTTGGCCCCGTAGGCCTGCATCTACTCTATCTGCTATGTACTTTGTGGACCAAGGACTCACTCTTCCTGTTCCTGAATTTTGGATGCGACTCCTCCACACAAAGAGACAACCACAAGAGACTTCCAGCACCCACACACGAAATGCAAGCATGAACCAGCAGATCCCAGCACAGACGTACATTGCCGATGCTCAGACCTCTTCAGAAGCACTCGACTGCCTTAGACGCGATCTAATCTTGGGCGCTGCAGTCTGTGGTGTAGCCGATCGCGTCCATGTTTGGCAAGCATTACTCCTGTCGCGTGATGGAGAAGCATGGGAGCCGGCGACATCCTTAGCGGCACATCGTGCTGTTTTTACGAAGCTTGAGGGGGAGATGATCACAGCGAGACCGGATGGCGAGCAAGACCCACTGAGTGAAACGGCAAGTTCCTTGCGCTCTGTCTCTTGCCTAATGGAGTGCTGACGACCTACAGCCAGCCTGGGAAACCTACTACAGAGATCAAGAGCGCAGAGACACTATTCGCCAGGATTGCACACGCATGTACGTTTCTACTAATCTCGTCATCACAAACTAATGTTCAGCTTTCCGGATGAGCCATGGTTTCACCAAGATCGGATACAACGCACTCTTGAGAAATTACTCTTCATCTGGTGCAAGTCACATGCATCCATTGATTATCGCCAAGGAATGCATGAGCTTGCAGGCGTCTTGCTCTGGGTTGTTGAGCAGGCCGCTAGCCCAAATGTCTTGGCAGACAGCTATGCTCTCTTCGAAGCAGTGATGCGCTATGCGGCCAGTTTCTACGAATTACCGAGTAAAGGTGATTCACCAGTCTGTGTTCGTGCGAATCGTATTCAGCATATGTTACTCGTCCAATTCGACCCGAGTCTCGCAGAGAAGCTCTCGCATCTTGAGGTGGAGCCACAAATGTATACGCTCAAATGGCTGCGCTTGTTGTTTCTGCGCGAATTTTCATTCAACGAAGTCCTTGTCCTGTGGGATCTCCTGTTTGCTGCTGACAGGACATTGGAGCTCATGGATCACATCGCCTGTGCCATGTTGCTCAGAATACACGATCGACTCATGCTTCCAGAAATCGACTACAGTGCAGCATTGACACTGCTCATGCGATATCCGCATCCTGGAACGGCTCCAGCCCTCTTTGTTCAAGACGCATTGGCCCTCCGAGCAGGCGAATCAGGACAAAACCTCATGGAACGGTATAAAGGCTCGAGCACTGCATCACAGCGACAACTCATTACCAAACCGCCGCTTGCAGAGACATCCTCTAATCTTGCAGGCGTTGCTGGATACTCTATAGGTGCACTTTTGCACCAAACCGATCGATTGGGTTTGAACAATTATTTCAAGGGAACACTGACAGAATTGAGTCGTGGTGTGACAGAAGCAAGACAGGTGCTGAGTCGACAGTCGACGGGTACGTCGGGATCACTCAGCTCACCGGCTGGTTCGCAAGTTAATCGCGAACTTGCTGGTCAATTAGCACTGGTAATTTCAAATTTGCGATGTGGCGAGCCGCTTGAAGAGAATCTACAGCGTTTGGAGGATCTAAAGTATGTCTTGCAAGGACGCAAGACGTTAGCTGAGTTGAAGCAAGTCAAAGTCCCTGAGCGACAACGGCCATCGACAGCCCCGCAAGCAGAAGCAGCACCGATAAGTAGTCCAGAGAAAGCTACGGTGAGAGCGACGCAGCCTGCTGTTCCAGCTGGTGCCGCTAAAAGAATAAGTCTTCAGAGCGACTTTGGATTCTTGCTGTAGGGTAGATACTCGGCATTCTAGTTTACAAACTGGTGGCCGGCATCGATGTCATGTAGTTGAGCGTGATGCTCGTTCCTGAACATGAATCTGCTCTCGATTTTAATTTTGAGCCGCGACTACAAAACCCACGATCCATCGTTTGCCTTCACTTGCTCGATCGCTACAGCATAAGCTCCAGGCATCGGGGCCCTATGAAGCAGGGTAATGATGCTCAGGCATGGACGCTCACCTTGTTCTCAAGTCTTGCTTGCGTCTTTGGCGCTTGCTTTATCTATATCGATGTCATCATCAGGCGCTTGCCAGGGTGCGCATCCTTCGACCTCATCAATGACAAGCGCATCCTCGTCTCTGGTCTGAGTGTCGGCTCTGGCGTCTTGCTTTTTACAGCCCTCAATAAGATGCTTCCAGAAGCGCTCGAGTATTTGACACCTGTCTTTGAACGAAAAAGTGTCAGCCATGCTGTTCTGATGGCAGGGTATCTTGCAGGTGTCATCCTTTGCATGCTCCTCAACAATATACTGTTACCGTATCTGACGCCCGACAGTGTCATCCATTGCTGTGGCGACGAGCACGACGATCACCATGCACACCAGGACGCGCCTTCCTCGGCGACGGATGAGACGACGCCCTTGGTACGGCAACCTTCAATGCCTAATCTACGGCGTTCAAAGACAAGCTTCTCACAATGTAAGCGCACCGATGCCGAACGTGCTGGACCGTGTGCCGGGTATTCAAACTTGTGTGCCGCTGATGAGGTGTGCTGTGTACGACAAAAGAAACAGAACCGATCGACGAGAACTGAGCCGACGCATACGGGAGGTGAAGAAGGTCATCATCATCATGTTCGCGAAGAGAAGGATGATTTCTTACGGATTGGGTTCCAGACTGCGCTGGCCATCTCTTTCCATAAGGCACCGGAAGGCCTCATCTTGTTCCTGTCATCGCATGCAGATGCAGCGTTGGGCTTTAGAGTGTTTCTGGCGCTAGCCATTCACAACCTCGTGGAAGGCTTTACCATCGCTTATCCTCTCTATCTAGCATTTGAAAATCGCTTCAAGGCGCTTTGGGCAGCAGTTCTTCTCGGCGGTCTTAGCCAGCCCTTTGGCGCCCTCATCGGTTTCGCCATCACCAAAGCACAGGGATCGCACAAGTTTGATGAACGATCGCTCGATTTATCCTACGGACTCCTATTTTCTGCGACTGCGGGCTTCATGTCCTTCATTTCAGTCGTTTCAATGCTGCCACAAGCCATCAAGAATGACACGTCAAGAACAAGTCTCTTTGGCGTTTCATTTTTTGCAGGAGTGGCTGTCATTGGCTTTGCAGCGGCGCTGCAAGAGACATAAAGGAAGCTGGAAGCCTTTCGATCAAATCATGGATAGCCCAAGCTCTTGTTCCACTACATCCACAGAGTTGGCATGTATCGAGCGAAATGACTGGCCTTGGAACAAACCATCAAGGATTGTTATAAAACAGCCTTTCGCTTCACGTAACCCTTTTCGTCAAGAATCTTCGGCAGACGTTGCGTACAACCTTCTCGATGCCATTCCGACACGCTTTGAGATACATCACGAGCGTGAACTTCATGGTTTGAACAACCAAGCGGCTGTTCGTTCTCTTGTTGCAGCTCTAACACTTGCGTTGCGGGCACGGACCTTGCATGGTTCTCTGGCCATGCGAGATTTAGAAGGTTGGCAATCTTTGCGAACGCGCGACGGTCAAGATGCCGTACTGGAACTGGTGAAGGGTATCTTTCAATCACGCGGATGGCATCCTATCCTGCAAGTTGGTAGAAGTCCTTCTGCCACAACGCCCGTCCTCGCATTACGCGGCCAACGCACAAAACGGCGCGACAGTGTCGATAAGATGCTCAGGGGTTTCAAATTGAAGCCAAAACGCAGTAGGGAGGCAACGTGGACGGGCAAGGATTTATTGCTGGCAGAGCGCGGCTCAACGCCACTCTTCTTTGACTTTTCTACATCGTAAAAATGGCAACAACTCTCTATAATATGCAAAGTTCGATAACCTCTGTGACACTTATTTCGTTCAAGAGGGAGAGGGTGCTGTTGGGCTTCTGACGCCAAGTGCACCACTGAGCCGCTCTGCAAGTGAATTGCCAACTGCCTCTACAGCGCCACCACCAATCTTGAAGATCGTGCCTTGAGAGGATGAATCTTCCTGCACCCTAAATAACTTGACGTGTGTGCCTGTCCAGACTCCTACAGCACCGACATTGAGACGTGTTTCGGAAATGTAGACATATCCCCAAAGTAATGACTCGAACCAAACTTTCGCTTGATCAGACCAAACAAACGTCCGTGGATTAGGTGGTCTTGCCGGCTGTGTTAAATCGAGTGTTGCACCAGAAAAATATTGCAAAATAGGTCGTGGATCAGGGGTTTCTTGCGTCAAGCGCAATACTTCAGGCTGTAGTTGCGTCAATACCTGCATGATAGGTGACATATCAAGGTCAGGATACCATGATTGAAACCATGACGCATCTGGCAGAAAGCCTGTATCTGGTATTGCATGATGGTGTAAGCCGAGGGTCTGTGTCGACCCTACGCTTGAAGCCGAGTTTTGACGTTGGAGCACAGGAGCCGATTCTCTTCTACCTTCAGGTAGCTTGCCTTTCGCCTTCTCCGACATGACTTTGGGGGAGGGTGTGAAGTCGATATCGTCAGCCATACTTGGCGTACGAGAGTGTGTGCGGGATCGAGAAACAGGAGAAGATGCTTCAGGTTCAGAATCATCATGATCACCAATTGCAAAGCTATCCTTGAGTGGCGCGTCTTCATCCACAGCCTTGAGTTTCTCCTTTTCAGCTCGCCGGCGTCGAAGTCTTTGAATTTGTTCCAGACCAGTATCGAGCGAGAGCTTTTCCAAGGCAGTAAAAACCTTGTTGTTGCGCAGGATAGCGTAGATGAGATGCGGGTTCTCGCTAAAATTGTGCTCAATAATGCCATTCAGGACTTCGAGCAAGTATAGCAGCAGTTGGTGATTGAGTTCATTAGCAAACAAAAAACTGGGCTGAGCGATACTGCTGAACAGCTGAAGTAGCTTAGTAGACGCCATGATGCTGAGACCTTTAAAGTAAGGCGCTACATTACTCAATGTCATGAAAAGCGCTGGATAGAGGCTGACCAGAGCCCCACGCGATGTTGCAATGAGAGAGTAGACACTGACCACGAGATAGTCTGCATACGTGCAGTGTGGAGAAGGAATGCGCACTGAAGCAGGCAAAGAAGCATGCCCCTCAAATGGCTTGCTGAGCGATTTTGCAAACTTGGGCTCTGCACTCAGGGGTTGTAAAATGAAGATGCACATGCGCACGAGACCGATCTGGGCTGGATCAGTTTTATTCTCGAGCGCATAAAAGAGAAGGAGAACGAGAAAGTCGAGCGCTCGATCTGTTTCAATAAGAAATGTGCGAAAGCGTCGATTCTGCTGCAACGTTTCCCAGAAAAGGAACAGCATTTCTGGATAGTAGCGCACTGCTTTCTGAGAGCCAGGTAGCAACGCAGTAGATGCCTGCAATGGCTGTTGTAGCGCCCGAAGCATGCCATCAACCATGAAGTTGAAATCCGCCGCTCGATGAAGCTTCTTGAAGTAGTATCTAAATTGATCAATAGGCTCATCCTTGTCTGCGGATTGCTGTATGTAGCATGTCGTCCCTGACTCTGGCAAGGGATAGCAGAGCAGCGCAAGCAGAAATTGAAGGGAGTACGTGACAAGTAGTTGTCGTGAATCCGCAAGAAATGCTGCGGAATAAGGCAGAGTCCGCCACGTCGTTGGGTTGTACTTCATGGTGATGTTTAACATGGAGCACAAGATGGCGAGCACCACGTTCTTCGGTGTTGTCACCACGAGATGGGTAATGTGACGGTTTTCGCGCTCGAAATTGGCAGGTATATACATGCCACGCGAGATGAGTGCTAGGATGCAGCGAAGCACTTCAATCCTGTTGGAATCGAGTTGCTTGGTTGAGCCCATGGGAACTGTACAACCGACACCAGTCTCCCATATACTGTAGACTACCTTACCCTTCTGGTTGGGTGGTATTGTGAAGCCAGAGTAGAAAAGCAGATCCACCAACGTATGCATGAGCTCTTCCGCCAAAGGCTCCACCTCCTCTGCATTACTTGTCGCTTGTATCTGTGTCATTCGGATCGATTCTTGCGTCGGTGTGGACTCCTCTGGCCGCTCGACCGACCTCGACGTCCGCCGTGTCCGCTTCACCCACCAAAAGTTCTCCATTGCGTCGTCCATCGTATCCGACTCAAAGATAAATGGAATCAACCTTGTCAAGACACGCAAGCAGTTCAGCAGATGTTGCTCTGGTGCTTTGCCCTCATTACTTGTCGGGAACTGTGCATGATCCTTGAGCGCAAAGAGTCGCGTACACAAGACAAGCAACAGGCTCTTGAAGTTCTCCGGCGCTTCGTCGCGCGCTCTGCGTATATCTGCTGGCGAGAAGAGGGTGAAGACGTCCTCTGCGCCTTCCGGCAAAGTCCAGAAGTTATGCCAGTACGGGTCATCCAAGGCGATGTTGCGCTCTTCATGCAACCTGAAGATTCCCCTGCGGAAGCTCAGTTTTGATTCTTGAGCACCCATGGCAGGAGCTTGCTATATAGCAGCTGTCCAGGTTTGCCTGCCCCTCTGTCAACCTACTGGCTTGTGAATGGTGCCTTGGATGTGCAAGGTCTCGTCAGCCCAAAAAATGAGAAAGGCGACAACCAAGCACCAACAACCTCAACATACATGCCCTTCCTCAAAATAACGCTGGTGCGCTCAGGTATGTGCATCGAGCGCCTATGGACCGAGCTAACATCCCTAGCAATCGGCTTGCCCGAAAAGACAAATCTGGTGCTCGCATCGCTCGGCTTGCGCAAGAGAATGCAATCAGTCTTTCACACAGTCTCGCCACAGACGGCGGGCATGGTCCTCAAAGTCAAGGAGCTCGTCCAGGTAGAGCAAGTGGCAGAGCGACAAACAATACAGCAGATGCGGGCGGCAAGAAGTCCGCCCAGAGGTTTTGTAAAGACTGGGTCATTGCTATGAGCCCTAGAGAAAATGACCACTGCAAGCGTGATCGCCTCACGGTAGCAATAAATTGAGTACTTTAAGGACATGTACAGACTCTGCTCCTTATCTTTTTGTGCTTTCATCTCGCTCGTCGCGTCTCATTCTTAGAAGGGATGCTTCTCAAAAGGAATACAGGGCTGCTTCACCTTCTCTCGTCTCGCTCCATCGTGAAATCTCGGGGAAGCCTTTACGAAGGTCAACGCCTTCAAGATCAAACAACTGCTCCATCCCCGTTGTCGTTGTCCCGTTACTCACATTCGCCGCGGGCAATACGGGTAATGCTGAGTCCCCATCCATTTGTTCCACTTTCCCATGCATTCGTGAAGGCGACGGCATGACTTCACCCCTTGATAGATGTTGTCGCTCTGAACTCGTTGTTGTTCGCAAGGGTGTACCCTGACTTCCCACCACAGGAACAATAGGTCCTGTGTCACTATCAATATCCATAGCCGCCTGCAATGCTAATCCGGGACTGAGATGCTGTGTTGGGCTGTGTGAGAGTAGTCCATGCGAGGTACCCGTCGGCGTTGTCATGTTACTTACCATATACTTCCAAAAAGGAGCAGGCGACGAGAGTGGTTGCTGCTGTTTTGCAGACGGTGGTAAGGATGGCGGAGTGGCCATGAGCGGCGCGATCCGATCTCGCTCTGGAACAGGTGCATGACCTGGTAGAGGCGGGGTGACAGAGGCACGTGGTACAGGTATGCTGTGTGCTGCTGCGTGTGAAGTCCGTAGAGGCGCTTCCTGTAGTGGAATATGCTGTGGGATAGGAACAGTGATGGCATGGTGTGCATGCCCGTCGTGCTGTGAATGTTGTTGCTGAGACTGGGGTTCTTGTTGTTGCTGTTGATGATGATGTTGTGGCTGTGGCAGTGGTAATGGGAGCTGTTGATGCTGCTGATGCTGCTGAGGAGGGGGAGTCAGTGAGGCAGCAGGCTCTTCCTTCCGCCGACGTTTGACACTACTCGCTCGAGAACCGTTCTGTGTAGCCGGTCGTCTTGACTTGTTGACGAATTCATCCACGAACTCCTCTTGAATCGTCCATTTCATGCCCTTGCCCGGCTCTTCTGCCCTGCGCGGAACCTTGACAAAGGCTTTGTTCAAACTCAAATTGTGCCTGATGGAGTTCTGCCAGCCGCTCTTTGCGAATCGGTACCAGCTGTAGTGTGACGAGATCCAGCTGTAAATCTGCGCCAGCGTGAGTGTACGGTCCGCACTGGACAAAATAGCCTGCGAGATGAGCGTCGCATAGGAAAACGGCGGCTTCATCTCTCTGGCATTATCCGCAGCGAAATCCACTTCGCCTGTCAACGGACCCGGAGTCGTCGGCGCAGGTGTGTATGGGACCATGTGCGGCAATGAGACACGCGTATCCTGCTCCTCCTGCGGGGGTGCGTCCAGTTCATAGCGCAATGCTTCCGGTACAAAAGCCGCTTGCACCTCTGGCGGTGAGTCTGGCAGGACAAACATCATCTGCACACCTCCCAACTCCAAAATCTGGCCAGAGGATAGACGCGCCGTTTTGCGGTCTCTGAAGACCTTGCCGTCGACCTTCAACCCATTACGGCCGACAATCGAACACTTCCAGAACCGTTCCTGCAAATCGTACTCGATTTTCGCGTGCAACCTGCTAATCACTTTTGCAGGGCCCAAATCCAAGTCCACTTGCGAGGGTGTAGCGTCGCCAATTTCACTGGCTCGACCGATGCTAACCTCTAGCGCCTTGACGTAATACGTCCAGTCGCGGCCCGCTAATTTGGCGTACGCCTGCACTCCACCGAAGTGCGTTGCACTAGCCGCGTCGTTGCTGTGTTCCGTCGCTGCGGCTACTTCGCGGTCAGGTAGGGCGAGGCTATGAATGACGGCGTTGACTTGGTCCGCAGTGAGCTTGTAGCTTGCCTGTAGCATGGCCGATGCCTTGCGCTTGGTGCCGGAGTTTGAGTTTGGCGCTGTGGACGGCGGCGGAGATGCTGGGCCGAGTACCTGTGAGAGAGTGCGTGTACTCCTCATCTCAACTGCTTAGCTTCTCTCTCTTCCCTTCTCCTCTGCTGGCCCAGCTCGTGCAGCAGGGGAGCGTTGAGCAATTCAGTTGTGTGTGTTTGTTTTTCAGTGTCTCAGACTCAACTCGCCTGCTGCTGCGATCTGGATGCGTCTCTCGACCAAATCACGACAACACGCAAATCCCCAGTCACACCTACTCCACATATTGTGTTCACACTTCCATGATTGGCAATGCGTACTCCCACACGGTACAGCCACTCACGGCGCTGATTCATACTGTTGCTGCCACAGGCCTCCCGGGACTTCCCGTCAAGCTCATCTTTGTGTTGCATGCTCTTAGGCTCACACTCGCGTATCATGCAACCACTCAAACAAGGCCTTCTTGGGTCCTGGGTATGCTCAGTGTCTGTGCTATGCCTATCTCCGGTGGTCTGGTTGCAGGTCTTCTGACAAGCACCGTCCCGCCCTTTCTGCTGAGTGACTCGGTCATTCCAACATACATGGCAACCTACATCCTCGTACACATTGCTCTGTCGGTTCTTTCGCCATCAAGGCTGCAACGTGTACGATGGGCAAAAACCGTCGGACTCGTAACCATGCCCATCGATGCGATCCTCAAGTGCAGCAATTTCTGTATCGCTGGCGTCGATGCCCTCAAACTCCATCCACTCTCAGGCCTGCGCAACACATTGTTTGCTCCGATTTTTGTAGCAGGTGCTATCGGCTCTGCAGGGTATTTGACCATGCACACACTTGGCTTGTTTTCTACCTGGCAATTCTCAGCAATGGCCTTTGAGATGCCACAGGGGCTCGAGTGGGACCTCTGGGGTCCGTACGCTCTTTCCCTCCTCTACATCGCACTACAAGGCTCAGATGAACGTGTCAACACAGCGACACGCTTGCTGAGCCGTGGATCACTCTCAGCCAAGACAAGATTCTTCAACCAGGAGGAAGCACGGACACTCGTTATTTGTGCACAAATCGCGGTACAGCTCCTCAAGTTTGCCGGGATTTGGCTCGGTCGCTTGCCCTTCACGGCTCAACCGAACGTTGCTCAAATACACGCCGAGCGTATACGCAAGAACCAATGATCCACAACACTGACGAAAAAGAATGAATGATCTAATTTTACAATATGAAAGACGCAATCATAGTCATTTATCTTGCACAAGTTGCTGAATACCTGCCAACACTTGGGAGAGCAACTCGGATTGCTTGTTCATTGCAGCCGCCAAGTCGCGTCCCATTTGCAGTAATGCTTGCTCAGTTGCAGCTCTCTTTTCTTGCTTCGATGGTAGAGGCTCACCACGGACACTGCTATCGAGTTGTCGTGGAGGCCCATGGGTCTTGAGCTCCGTTAGGAAGGTAGGTAGCTCAAATGGCACTTGAACAGGTGTCACTGTCTTGACAATCTCCAATGGCTGTGTCGTTTCCAATGTCAGAGAGATGCCAGCTGGCTCTGCTGACTCGCCGTCGTCAGGAATCTGTCGCCTAATATATTTTCGCTTCTTGCGCGGCGTCATGCTTTCTTCTCGTTCAAGCTTGGGTGATTGGCACGAAGATGCACTGCTCCGTCGACTAATTTGCTCAGATTTGAGAAGACGTCGCCTCTCTTTACTGCGCTGTTCCTGTCGTTCTCGCTCAGTGGCTTGCTCGAGAAGTCGTGTCTCGCTTGTCTCACGACCACTCGTCTCAATTGCCACATCGAGCGGTGTCCTTTCCTTGCCGTCTTTGGTTAGAACGGATGCACCAGCGTCCAGCAGCAGCAGGACAACTTCGCGATTCCTCGCCTTGCAACAGGCTTCATGCAGTGCCGTTGAGCCAAGCTTGTTTCGAATATCGACTTTGGCATGTTTGTCAAGTAGTAAGCCAACCACATAAGCATTGCCAAGTCGCGCAGCCGAATGGAGGGGCGTATCACCCTCAAAGTCCTGAAAATCGGTCTCCTGGATGATCTCAAGCCATTGCTCCGTCAATTCGTCTTCACCCTCCAGAACAAAGTTGTGCAGCTGATCTCGTCCAAGGCGATCCACAGACCGCGCACCGCGTCCATCAACACTCAAATGAGAAGCGCGAATGCGTGCACTGCGTTGCGGTGAGTGAGGCGCTTCAGACTGCTGCGCATCAACAATATCTGAAATCTTCATGCGATTCTGTCCGGGCGCATCAAATTTGTCGCTGTACTTTCTGAGTAACTCCTTGACACGTCCTTCTTCGGCTTCACTCAGAGCAGAACAGCCTGCAGCGTTGCGCAATGTTGGATTGGCGCCTGCTTCAAGCAATAGCTGGCAAACTTCATAATGATCATTCTGTGCTGCGTCAAGCAATGGGTAGTCGCCCTCACAGTCGCGCGCATTGATTGGCGCACCCTTACTTAAAAGAAAGGCTGTCACTTTTGCATTTCCCTTGAGGCAAGCGTCGTGAAGCGCAGAAACACCAGCATTGTCTAGGATTGTGACATCCGCACCACGCTCAACGAGCGCCATGACGCGCTCCAGATCTCCCTTTGCAGCAGCACGATGGAGTTGCGTCCTTCCATGCGCCTTGTCCCTCGCATTGACCGATGTGCCCTTTAGTGCTCTTGGCGGCCGACCCACAGGTCGTGCGCTGGATGCTCGGCTACTCGTCTTGGAGCATTGTTGTTTATACTCCTTCAGCAAGCGTTCATCTACAGGCGATAGTTCCCTATCTGACTCGGAGGTGAGCGACGCAAGGCCCATGGCCTACCCTGTCGTCTGGCGCTCTCCGCACTGATGCTGTGCTGGTCAAGCGCAATGTGGGTGGGTGTCAATTCGCACAAATCGAATGAAAACCGACAGAGCCCAAAATATCCTCAAAAGGTTCAGCAGTGCTCGTTGTGGGATAGGAAATCTCCGGCTCCATGGCCACGACAGCGGTCCAGGTGCTGCTGGGATGCGGTGTCGTAGGACTTGCTGTAGTACTCATATTTGAAGACCAGCTGAAGCCGCTGCTTCAGTATGGCAAGACAGTACAGCACCATGAAGCTTCAACACTGCAGCAAATTAGTCTCTTGACGGTACCAAAACGCTTCTTCAGGCACTTCTACCTCTGGTCTACATGTCTTGGGCTCGTTTGTCTCTACAAAGCTGCCACTTGGGAAACAAGTTCTACTTGGTCTCGCAGGACAGCACTCATCAATCTCTCGTGCATGCTGACCCACTCGATTCGTCGGCTTGTTGAGAGCGTTAGTACCAGCGAGAGCCAAATGTGGTTCGGCCACTACCTCGCCGGCGTATTCTTCTACACAATGGTCAACCTAGGGCTCTTGCTCGAAGCTGGCCATGTACGCCTGTTCTGGGCAGTTTGCTTCTTTACCTCTCAAGCAGTCCAACATCAGATTCATGCACAGCTCGAACAACTCCGCAGAGACTGCAAGCCAGGTCAATATACCAACCCACGAGGCGGCCTCTTTGATGTGGTTGTTGCACCGCACTTTACAGCTGAGATTGTGCTGTACCTGTCACTTGCAATGATGAATAGGACAAACTTCACACTCTGGCTTGTGGTTGCTTGGACTATCCTGATTCTGATCATAAGTGTCAAGCAAACAGATGCCTGGGGTCGTGCCACATTCAAGAACTGGAAAAAGCGACCAAAGCTCGTTCCTTTACTTTTTTGAGCTGCCTAGGTCGTAGAGGACATCTGTTCGAATGACATACTTAGCACCCTTCTTCACGCCACTTCCCTCATGTAGCAGCGCATTCAGACTTTCACCATGAGGAAAGACTAAGACGCTGCCCATCCTTGGCTCAACACGAACGCAATTGAGTTTGTGACCAGGAACGAAAAAGGTGGTGTAGCCTTCTTCAAAGTCATCGTTGAGGTAAATGAGAAATGTTAGCCTTGAGAGCTGCGCACCTTCGCGCGTGTCGTTCAAGATGTATTGCTCGCCTTCAGGCTTTGTCAAGTCCAAGCCCGAACGTGCCCAAGCGCCATCAATATGGGGACGATACACCGCGCCAGGAACATAGCGATAGACGCGGAAACGCGCATTGAGTCCGCGCACCTGACAGCCCTCGAGGACAGCCGGTAGGAAGGGCAAGGCACGCTGATAGATCGCTTCCAACGTAGTTTTATCGGCGAAATAGTAGAAATTGTGCGCCAAAATGCTTACCTGCTGTGTCGCACTGCCTGCAATGGCCAGATCAGGTGAGAATCCAACGGACTCGCCACCACGAACAATTGCACGGCACTCGTTGTGAGTCAATAGATCCTGCAAGACAAAGGCGCCCGGAACAGAATCAATATTGTGCCTAATTGTTTGGGAATGAAGTCCATTGACAAGCGGCCTCAATGAAGTGTAGATAACTGCGTCATACTGATTCGGCGGCTTCCGCTCGAGTGCAGGCGTCACCTCAACGACTGCAAAGTTCTCAGCAAGCTCTTTCTGCTGCCCTTCAAAGATGGTGCCATCTATCACAGACTGTCGGACATCAAGTCCCGAGACGGACTGGAAGGAGACATTTGGACATTGATGAAGCGGATCATCGTCCTCTGTGCCAGCAGTCGCCCTGAGTATAGCATCGAGCGTCAAGAAAACCTGCTGATCTACACCTGCACCAGCGTCAGCCGCGTCCACGTCACGCACCCAGCGCTGCAATGTACCAAGCTTCGCCTTTTCACCTCGAATCTTGAATTCTGCCAAAAGACAGCGCGCATCGACCCACCTCGCATCCGCAAGTGCTTCAGAAATACGCTGGGTGACTGAGCTCGATGCGCCTGATCCTGTAGCACGCAGATAGCTGTGTATGGCAGCCTTGATTGGCTTGACCTGTCTTGAACGCTGCAACGCGGCGGACTGCGCAATGGCTGTGAGCGTTTCTGCTGTAACATCGATTTCATCAACGGAAAGATCCAAGGCCTCGTCGTTCACCTTGCGGCGCTTTGCTGATTGAATACTGGGCATCTGTGAATAAGTACGCAGGCGTTGCTCAACAAAATGCTAAGTTTCCTTGAAGTCGTGGCGACAAGATTCACGAGATGGACAGCAGCAACACTCTGCCTAAGTCCTTGTAAGATAAATGCTTCTATAGCCAGCTACTCGACATCTTGCGGACAGGCCGCATCTACAGCAGCATTCGCTTTGAGTTCAATGATTCTCGCCTCTTTAAAGTCCTTCAGGGCCGTCTTGATCGCTTCGTCTGTGGTGTTGCTAAGTTCTCGCAGTACTGGTGCGACATCCTCTGTTGCCCTTTGTGTCTCATTCAGCGTTTTGCGATCAGCTTCAGAAATTGGCGCAGCGAGATCGACATCCACTTTCTTTAAAGCCGCCTGGTAGGCTTGAAGTGCCTCACCAGCTTTGGTAGCGCGTGCTGCGAGTTCTGGTGGTATCGTCACAAGCTTGATCAAAGCCATGTACTTGGAGGTGCGATTGAGTTCCGGCTCAAAGGCGTCTTGATAAGCCTTGACACAGCTAGTAGAGACTTCCTTGCCATGGATCTTATCTGCTGCTACAGCTGCAATGAGTATCACAATAGAGAATTGCATCTTGCGGAAACTATCATTCCGAGCTGCTCTCTATATAGTGGCGGCCGAAACGAAACAAGTCGTGCAACAGCTTGAAACAACAGGATTATGTTATAACTTGTCTGGCATGTCTGGCGGTTGAGGGGTCATCGTCTACCATGCCGAAAGAGCTGAAATCATCCGCTTTCTCTATTGCGAGCAGGAGGCGGCACTCACGATGGGCGAGTTGTTGTTGCATCGCATCAATCGTCGTCTCTGCCCTGACAGCGGTCTTACTGGTTGCACTACTCTCCGTTGAGCTAGCATCGAAGCCTGGTTATCAGAAGAACACTCAAGACACACAGTCAATCGAGACGATGCAACAGCTTCAGGCATTTCGATCACTCGTTCCTGCCATCACCAAGAAGCTGCAACAAAGCCAGACATTGACAAAAGAGGAGCTAGCAGGCTGGATTCGTCGTGGAGCAGCCATGACCTCTGCAGCCTATACTGCAACTTTTGATGCCCATGCTTGTGCAAACCCAGTGGGCGCCAATCTTAGTCGTACCTTTGCTGGCAAAGATGTTCGAGCGATGCTTGCTAGGGATGACGTTGCTCAGCAGACAGTTCTGGCATTCAGTGGTCCAAACGACGTAGTACAAATTGGCCGCATGATTGGCAGTAAGATGGTAGCAATCGGCAATGGTTCAATTCAAGCCAAGTATCAAGAATCATTCCTGTCTTTGCGACAGCCGATTCTGGACGCCTTACAGGCTCAAACGACCCAGCCTTATCCTGTGCTTGTTACGGGCCATTCTCTTGGTGCCGCAATCGCACTGCTCATGGCTCTCGAACTCAAATCATCCACTAACCTTGACGTCTCTGTCGTCACCCTTGGGGAACCAAAAGTAGGCAACCAGGCCTTTGCGAATCATGTGGATAGTGTCTTCCCTCCCAGCATGATGCGCATGGTTCGAGCAGTTCATACGCTAGACGGCGTTCCCAATGCGCCCATATTTGGTGGTGATGGGTTTGTGCATCACTCTGGCGAAGTTTGGCAGTACAAGGACCCGCTCAACGCAGACAACCTCGTGCTATGTGCAGGCCAGGCAGATGCCAATTGCTCCATAAGCGTGGGCGCGCGGACTGCACATCTAATTCCGCCAAGTCTAGCCATGAATGCGGAACACTGGCACTATGGCGATATTGAGCTTGGCAGCAGGAAGAGCAAACAGTGCGGCCTTTCTGGTGGCCAGCCTTTGTATGTGCTCATGTACACGAGCAGGACTCGCAGTGGGAGCAGTGCAACCCCTTCAAACCAGTTAAGAAACAGAACCTCATTTGCCGTCTAGTAGCAATGCAAAAAACTTGAGAGCTCCTATCGTACATTCGATCTGTTTGACGTAGCAGCTGTAGGTCGTCGAAACTCTACAGAGTCAAGAGTTTCCGAATTCGTCGCGTTGCCTGGACACCCCGCACATCACATGAAGCTCTTCTTACCAACTGTCATCTGGCATGGGCTCGGAGACTATGGCGCAAGTGAAGGTATCCAATCCTTCGTCGGGGACATCAGCAATTATACAAACTCCTTCGCTTTTGCTGTCGACATGGGTGGACGCGATAGCAGCTTCTTTGGCAATGTCAACGCTCAAGTAGACAAGCTCTGCGCGCAGCTTCCAGCTATTCCGGAGTTGAAGGATGGATTCAACGCCATAGGCTTTAGTCAGGGTGGGCAGTTCTTGCGCGCCTATGTACAGCGCTGTAATGTACCGCCTGTGCGAAACCTCATGACTTGGGGTAGCCAGCATAGCGGCATACAGGAAGTACCATGCCAAGAAGACTCTGCCGTTTGCAAATCTGCGCGTGCTCTTGTGCGCAGTAATGCGTTTGGCATGTTTGTTCAGAGTCGCATCATACCAGCACAGTATTACAAGGGCTTCGACCAGGCTGCCTATCTGGAAGGCAGCCTGTTCCTTGCTGACATCAACAATGAAAAGCCAGACAAGAACGCAACATACAGCTCTAATCTTGCGTCTCTCGACCACTTCGTTATGCTGCAGTTCGAAGACGATGAAACAGTCATTCCCAAAGCTTCAAGTTTGTTTCAGGATGTTCAGGATGGCAATATTGTACCTGTCGAGCAAACGACATACTATCGTGACTTGGGGCTTGACAAGCTGGCCAAGAAGCGTGGTCTCCATCAACACCAGGTCAAAGGAAAGCACATGCAAATAGCTGATAAGGACCTGTTCAAATATATGGATCGCTATTTTGGCAAGCGGCACGATCTCAAATGACAATTTCAGGCCCAAGCCCGCGGCGTGGTCCCTGATAATATGTCGGCTTGGTCGAGCGTCGCTTGCCACTCGCAGTGATGGCTGCGGTCGATGCAGTGGCAATGAAGAGCAATGCAGCAATAATGTGAAAGGCAAAGAGAGCTTTCGAAATCTATCGTTAGCGTATTTGACAGCACAAGAGCATACCTGGCATGAGTCGAAAATCTGTTGAGCGAGACTTACACCACCACCGCCAAATCCGCCAAAGCCGAAGAACCCCGTGAACCCGCCGACGCCTGTCAGTGATAACGCAAGTTGTTGGCAGGTGAATCTCAATGTCTGATTCAGTGAGACGCCGAGTATAATGGTGGCAGCGAACCAGGCCACAAAGAAGACAGTATCAAGAACAAGCGTCAGGATCGGTAGCGCCATACAGCAACAACTTGCCAGAGTATACAGGAGTGATAAGGCTGAGATAGCCACCGAGAAGACGATGGCCGGTGGTGGAGATGCATTCGCGACCGAAGTGCCATTGATTGTTGTAAAGCGCAGAACGAGAGTACTTGCAATCGCCAGATTGATACCTACGACGCCGATGATCACCGACTTGATGAATAAAGTACAACATGTTCCGGCATACCGCTGCACGTACCGAAGGCCCTCCATACAGGGCTAGATTTTGCTCACGGCCATTCTATATAGTACTTAGCCATGACATCTGCAACTATTTGGTCGGGGTGTTTGCCTAGACGACACTTGCTCCACTGCTTACACGTCGCGGATCAGCAGCCGCGTCGAAACCACCTGAAACTGCGCGGACGCCCATGACTATGCTCATACCAGGGGGCACGAACGAAACATTATGGCCCCTCTCAGCCATGTATGCGACCGTTGCATTGTCATAAGCATACTCAAAGGTCGTCACTGCTGGTGAGACTTGGTCATGCAGTCGGGGCTCCTTGAGTGCCTTTGCGACACCCGCATCGAGGTCTAAAACTTGCCAGAGTGCTTGCACAACTGCTGAGATGATACGCGAGCCTCCTGCTGCCCCTGTAACAAAATGGAACTTGCCATCTCGCTCAACAATAGCAGGACTAATGCTCGATAGTGGGCGCTTGAAGGGACGAATGAAGTTTGCCGTAGTTGGAATGAACCCAAATGCATTGCGTACACCAGGAATGGAAAAGTCATTCATTTCATTATTGAGGACAACACCTGTTTCTGGCACCATGACGGTAGAGCCGAAGTAAGTGTTGACGGTTGTTGTCAATGAGATGACAAGCCCATTAGCGTCAGCAGCCACCATCTGGCTTGTTCCGCTGTCACTGAGAATTTCCAGATTGTCTGGGTTGTAGACGCTTGAATCTTGCGTTCGTTCGAGTGACAGCTTCTCTCTGATTTGATCTGCCACACGCTCTGTCAAGATGGCCTTTTCGAAGGACGTAGCATTCTTGATGAACTCGGGGTCTCCCAGGGCTGTGCGAAGACCGTACACAAACTTCAAGCTTTCCGTCAAGACATGTGTTGAGAGGTTACCGGCAACGAGATCATACCCATTGAGAACATTCATCGCTGCTAGTGTGATAGCACCGCATGCGGGTGCTGGCGATGCAAAAAGGTTAAATTCTCCATACTTGACACTGACTGCCTCTTGTCGCAATACCTTGTACTGCTTCATGTCCTTAAGAGACAGAATACCGCCTCTCTTCTCAACAGCGTTGACCAGGTGCTTGGCAAGCTTTCCATGATAAAAGACATCTGCACCATGCTTGGCGACCTGCTCAAGGGTGTCCGCATAAGTTCGTCGATAGATGGTAGAGTTGATTGGCGCCAACTTGCCATTTGGTGCATAGACAGCCGCCCAAGCAGGATCATCCACAATGAAGGCGTAATTAGGATTAGCATTTGAGTAGCTTTCGTCGCCAATGACCTTTTGTGTCTCTGGGATGACTCTGAAGCCATTTCGCGCAAGCAAGATGGCAGGCTCGAATAGAGTCTTCCATGGCAAACTACCATATCGCTTGTGCAGGTGCTCGAGTCCGCGAAGCTCACCAGGCACACCCACAGCCAGTCCGCCAATCAATGAGAGCTTCGGCTCATGAACGTACATATTCTCGGTTGCTAGCGCCGGCGCTGCTTCTCGAAAATTGATAGACTCGTAGTTGCCTTTTGGTGATCGCACTAGGGCAAAGCCGCCGCCGCCAGCTCCACAGTGCCAGGGTACCATGACACCGACGCACAAGACACTAGCGATCATTGCGTCTGCTGCATTACCACCGCGTTCGAGCATGGCGGTGCCGATATCTGAGCATTCTTGTACTTCAGTCGCAACGGCACCATGTTGGCTATGTTTCGCTAGACGTGGTGCACTGGTAGGCAATGATTCGGCGACATATGTGACGAGCCGCACAAACGTGCTCACGCTGAGCAAAGCGAGCAGAGGAGACAACACTTTGGCAGTACGGAAAAGTCTTGGTATAGGTATTCTGAGGCAGGCGCTGATTAATTATGGCGGGGAGTTTGCCGACTTTGACTTCGCACGCTGCTCCCAGGACGAACTACGCTACTGCCAGGACGAACAACGCTGCTGCCAGGACGAACCACACTGGACGGGCGAGCAAGTCGCATGCCTGGCGTTGCAAGACGTGTGGTTTGCTTCTTCACCTCCTCAATAGGCTCCACCTGCCGGGCCTTCGCGAGATCAGCCTCCAGCTCCATCTGCTTGTTCATCAGATGCTCCGTCGCTTTCTTCGATTGCCCCTTTTCCTTGATGCTGTAGAAGACACCACCCAATTCAGCAAGCCAGTATGGATCTACTGCCGTGACTGTCGACATGTACGTCTTGCTAGTCAGCATGATCTGATGGTAGACCACAAATTCGGGCAGGTAGCCCAGGCCATAAAGGGCGGAAGTCGGGTGCACAGCACTGACCATACCGGAACGCAGATTGGAGTACTCTGCTACACCACGGAGCCTAGCTGCTTGATGGAAGTAGCCAGAGCAGATGCACTTGCGAATCAAGTCCCAATCTGACCCAGCACTGCTCTGGCGCATGCGTTGCTTCTGGCAGATATCTTGCAGTTGCATACGAATTTCCCGAGCTCGTCTGAGAGATTTGGCGTGCAGGAAGTGCTTCGTGCACCACGCTTCAGAGTACTTTTGTGCCTTCCACTGTTGGAAGATGTATAGCAAGGTCAGATGATCCGATTCTGGCACGCTGAACTTCTCTCGCGCTGCATCAGATTCCTCGGCTCGCTCCTTTGGTCGGTAAAAGACGCTTGGAATCGAGAGCATAGACACAATGGTCAGCATTTCATCCATACAGCCATACTGCTCCGACATGATGATGAGCTTCGACATGCTTGGCTCCATTGGGAATACTGCCATGCGAGAACCGAGCTGCGTTAGATCACCGGTATTAGAAAGGGCACCCAGTGCCCATAAATCAAAGAGGGACGTGAGCATAGTTTCTTGCGGCGGTGGGTCCATAAAGTCAAAGTCCATCAAGTCCTTGACATCGAGAGATTTCAGCAGCAATACGGTATTAGCCAAATTCGTACGCTGTATCTCAGGAATGGTTTGCATGTACATTTCCTTTTCATAAGCACTTTCCGTATATAAACGGTAAGCTGTGCCAGGTCCAGTTCGACCAGCTCGGCCAGACCGCTGATTCGCATTCGCTTGCGAAATGGGTGTAATTTGCAGAGAGTCCATCTGCATGCCGGCGTTGTATACCTTGAGCTTGGAGAAACCACAGTCAATGACATACATGATGCCGTCGACCGTCAGCGACGTCTCGGCGATATTGGTTGCCACAATGACTTTGCGAACTCCCTTTTCAGCAGCGTCGAAGATCTTGGCTTGTAAATCAGCTGGCATGGAGGAGTAGATTGGCAGAATGGATAGTTTCGGTGGATTATCCAAGAGAGCAAGTCTCTCTGCTGTGACTTCACAAGTAATCTCAATATCCTCTTGTCCAGTCATAAACACCAGAATATCGCCGGCAGGTTGAGAAAGATGGATACTGAGAATCTGCTTGACAGCAGCGTCGACGTAGTCCTCGCAAGGGCTTTTGCTAAAGAGCACATCCACTGGGAATGTTCGCCCGGGGATGGTGAATTGCGGGGCACCGCCGAAGAATGAAGAGAACCGGTCTGCGTTCATGGTTGCTGAAGTGACGATGAGCTTCAAGTCACGTCTTCTAGCAAGGATCTTCTTGAGCAGGCCCATGAGCACATCTGTATTGAGGGCACGCTCGTGTGCTTCGTCCATGATGATGCAAGCGTACTTGTCGAGATCAGGATCTACCAAGGACTCCCGAAGTAAGACACCGTCCGTCATGTACTTGATCTGCGTCTGCTTTGATGTGCAGTCCTCAAACCGGATTGCATATCCAACTTCCTGGCCAAGCTCAACATTCATCTCCTCTGAGACACGCTTCGCAACCGACATGGCTGCCACACGTCGTGGCTGCGTACAACCAATCATACCCCAACGCGCATAGCCATCTTCGCGCAGGAACTGTGTCAATTGAGTTGTCTTGCCTGAACCAGTCTCACCGATACAAATGATGATTTGATTCTCACGAATCACAGTCAGAAGGGGTTCTCGCACTGCAAACGCAGGCAAGAATTCACGCTGCTGGGCCAGAGTTTTCGTTCTCGCAAAGTCAGATGAGCCAGCGTCCTTTTTGAGATGCGAGGCAAATTTTGATTCATTGCCTGTGGGAGCAGAGTCCTGTTCTGTCACTACGCTGACGCCTGTCAAATTGCCTAGCGTGGTGCCTTGGATGGATGCAGCTTTCGCGGCAGCCTTTTCCCGCTCTTTGCGTTCTCTGCGGTCCTTGACGAGTGCAGATCCTTTGCGGGCAATAACAGCAATGTCGCTTTGTGGGTCGAGTACGGCAGAGACGCCTTCCTTGCGCGCCGTGAATTGCTGTTGTCCGTCCAAGAATGGAGGTCGCAAGTCATGAACGAGGAGATGTACTCTATTTTCATGCTCGTCATCGAAATCAAGATCCACAGCGCCTTGCTTCTGCTGCCCGGATTGACGCATCTGCTGCATTTCCCAAAGGTTATCCTCTTGTCTTCTTGCGTGCTGACGCACAGTAAGCCGTCTTTCTTGCCGCGCAACAAGGGCAGCTTCACGTTCCTGTTCCTCAGAGGCACTTGTGTTGAATGGATTGTAGCCTTCATCCACAGCTGTATCTTCCACTGTGTAGTATTGACGATCCAACCGATCTGCTTCTTCGTCTTGGGGCTGCTCATAGTCCTGCACAGGCAAGTACTTGGGCGTCGCGGTCCAAGCAGCAGGCGTCTCGTGTCTGTCCATCCGCGGCGTCCTGACGTCCCGCCATCGTTCACGTTCAGGCTCTCGACGCACGCGCCGGTCACGCAGTCGTTCCTTTGCAGCATCAGACAAGCCCGTGCCTACAGAGGGCGTTTCTGCACGAGAAGGCCGCGTTATCTTACTAGGCACTTTGAAGGTTGGAAATTCGACGTGCTCTGACTCTCCTGTAGCAAGCTTGCGTTTCTTATCGAGCCCGAGCACAGAAGCACGAGGGGTCGTGCTGAGCTTCTTTTCCGGTATTTTGATGAGCCCGCCCTGTGTTGGAAGCTCCTCTTGCGTGCGCTCAGCACATATTTCAGCGGATGCATAGATTTGCTTGCATTGATCTTCAGTGAAGCGGCCGAAGACTTGCAAGGCACTTGAGAAATGAGCGAGGCCTGGCTGCGCTTTGTAGAGCTTGATCACATTATCAGCAAGCGTCGTGCTTGGTGCCGCACCCAAGTATTTGCCTAGCAGCTGAGCAAGGTCTTGCGACATGCGTGTTGCTCTTTCGCAGTCTGTGCCAGTGCAACGCGAAGAGTCCGCCGTCGCGAGGAAGTATCTTCAGATGGGCAGACACGGTCACGGATGACATGACGAGGGAGCGTTGCACAGAGACGGTGAAGACACTACGGAGTATAGATGCCTGACCCATGTCTGTCTGTGCACCTACCGCCCCTACAGCTCTCTGTCTGGCCCTGCCCTGTGCGCGTCTGTGCCGCCTGTCAGTTTGGGGCGGGAGATCGGCTCTGTCTCTGCAAGATCTCCGATCCCCGATCTGGGCTTGAGATCCAGAAATTCGGAAAGTGCGCGTGCGGTTGCTGCTGCAGGTGGGTGACTCCTCCTTCTTCATCATCACTCTACTGCAGACACTCGAGAGCAGCGCTACTGATGCCCGTGCCTTTCTGCTAATCAGGAAGGCCACCCCTCTACCAATGGAACAGTCCCCGCAGGACAGCAAGGGTCGCACCAATGGCCACACGCCAAGGGCTCCTCAAAACTTCACCTCGCCCAAGGCAACAACGAATCATGGCGCCAAGAGTGATGAGACCATAATGGCAACACAGCCAGTCGCGAGGCAGAAGTCGTCGAGCAGCAGAAAACGGCGTATCTTTGTTGTGGGCTCCGTATTCATCGACACACTCTTGACATTGCCCGGTTTGCCACAGCTCGACCAGAAGTTGCGCGCGACGGAGAGCCGTGTTCGCGTTGGCGGCAATGCGTTCAATACAGCTGCAGTCTTGGCACAAGATCCATCGACTGAAATCTACCTCGTGGCATCAGTGCCGGATGCACAACACTATGATGGCAAGCGTATTCGAAACGCATGTGAGCAGCATGGCATTCGACCACTTTTCCTCCCGTCTCAGCACACAACTGCTTGTACGGCTTATATCCTGGAGACTGCTGGGCATCGAACCGTCATCTCCCATGATCCAGGATCAGCTCACTCGTTCACAGCCTTCCAAGAAACGGTCATCAACAGGGCCAGGCTTGGTGCCCTGGATCATGTTCACTTCGAAACACGCGTATTGAGTAGTCTCGCTGACTGCATCGGTGCTGCGTGCCAGGCTGGGGCGATGGTCTCCGTTGAATATGAAAAGTGCGATACAGCCCATCGCAAACTACGTTATGAGTTGTCCAAATACGACTGCACCAGCATTTTTTCAAGTGCCTGGGAAGAGGAGAACCTTGACGAGGTACAGAAGGACCCAGAGACTGGAGCGCCTGTTGGCTTGGGCATCTCCCATGTAATGCTTGGCGAACGTGGTGTTTTGCTGCGTCGTTACTCCTCCAAAGCGAGCCGCACGTACAGAATCTATGGACTACGACCATTGCAACCCGTCGTGCGTCCCGTGGAGAACACAGGAGCCGGCGATACCTATGTTGCCGGCGTCATTCTCGGCAATCTACGCATCCGCAGCAAGGGACTTGTGCCAGCCAATAATGTCGATGTTGTCCTGCGTCTTAGCGCTCAATACGCTTCTATACTCGCCATGCGTAAAATACAGCAGGTGGGCTTTGAGGGAATTGTTTCGGGCAAGGCGCATTCGAGCGTTGATCAGTCGGTGACGGAATTTCAATGGAACGATCAAAATAAGCGTCAGTAGAAGCATTTGCATATGTAGATAAGCATAAGGTACAGTATTGGATAGCCCTAGGACATCTACCAGAAACAATGCGTAACAATCAAGGGGAAATCAAACATGGAATTATATTCCAAGTAAATTGTGCATGCATTCCAAAGCCCTCGTAGCTTAGCAGTTAAAGTGCCGTTTTCCGATGAGGATTGCAGGCGGAGATCGTGGTTTCAAATACCACCGGGGGTTCACTTTTTTGTTTTGCTCGACGACCAGCAAGCACTCAGATTAATCAGAGACGTATAGCCATTGTCAAGCTGGGCTCGCTACTTCATTGAGCATGTCGGATCCGCTCACGCTGTTGTCTCAGGCGGTGGCATCCTCTCAACCACTTCAGCTCTTGTCGGAAGCACAGGCGCCAGTAGATGATATTCGCGATGCAGCGACACTCCAGATTGCAGACGAGCGCATCGCGTTGGATCAGAAGACACGATTCGAGCGAAGTGGAGAAGCGCTGGACTTGCGTACGATCTACTTTGCTTGGCTACACAAGGATGCAGGCTCGGCAGACTACATTGAAGCGTGCTCTTCGCGCAATATTCCCAACTTGTCATTTCTCGAGAAGCAGGATCTTGTTGCGCTCTTGACCGATGCAGCGCATCAGTCTAGCTTTGTCGCAGGTGAAAAACGGCCAGCGGAAGAGGACGCGAGTGCAGCCGAAGCCAAAAAGCCAGCAACAGATAAAATTGTCCTTTCTGAGGAAGTCGCAGCTATGGCCAAATTAGAGCACCACAGCAAACCCTTCTCCGCTGTACTGCATGGTCGCAAAACAGTTGACTTTTCCAGTGTCCAACGCGAAGCGCGCGACTTCTTCCTGGTCAAGTCAAAAGCTGAACCGGCTGCAGCGATTGCCAAACCAGCCAAATCAAGACTGCGTGATCCAATCATCTTACTGTCGCCCTCCGCATCCTCTCTCATCACTATGCACAATGTCAAGAAATTCCTCGAAGACGGCGTGTTTGTCCCACCGGAGCAAGCAGCGAGGGAAACAGGTGGTCCAGCACCAGAGCTATTATCGCTTGCATACAAGTCCAAGCTACGACCGGGCTACACACTGCGATTCGTCGTGGTCGAGTCGACAGACAAATTCAAGCCGGAATACTGGGATCGGCTGCTCGTTGTCTTTACAACCGGACAAGCATGGCAATTCAAACCATACGCACAGAATTTCTCAGATCCACGCTCTTTGTTTCAGAAATGCAAGGGAGTGCTCGTCAAATACAGTGATGACGCCGCGATACCTGCTGAGCGCGACTGGAACATTCAAAGCATCAAGGTAGATCGCGCACGTCGATACAACGACCGCGTCACTGTCTCTGCCTTTTGGCATTCAATTGAGAAATGGATGGAAGAGAAGGGTAAACGTGATTTCTATCGGCATGAGCGTAGATGAGCTCATGACTGGGAACTGTGATGGACTCAGATTCAAGACTAAAAGCATCGCAATATTGATTGCTCATACGGCACTTCCTATTTTTATTTTGCTTGATATCATCATAGTAAAGCACAGTAGCCAAGATATCTGTAACGACCAGACAGACATGCAGCATCTGTGGCGTGTAGCCAGTATTGATAGCTTGCGAGGCCGCTACGCAATCATGGCACTTGTTGACAGGGTGTGTCGTGGACTGGCAGCTCGCACGAAAAAATCTCTAACAAGAGGAAAAGTTTAGCAGTCACGCTTCACCCGAAAGACATTGTGATTTCCTCTTCTGGGGCTTGGGATGTCTTTGTGGGCGCAAGAGGAGGTCGTGATATGGTCGCTGCATCTGCAGACAAACTCCTGTCCAGAGCTTGCCGCATCTCGCCTAGCTCGTATGGCTTGTGTGCTTCATTGCGAATCTTGTCGATGTCAAACTGCTCCGGGGCGTCTACAGTTGTCTCCTTCGTCGATGGCAACGCTTCTGGCGTGACGAGATTCTTGGACCGCCAAGAGAATAAGCCTCGCTTCCGGTTCGGCTTTGGATTCATGGTCCGCGCAGCTTCAATGTCGTCCAGCAGCTCACGAGCACGCTCTCGCGTCTTATCCGGATCCGGGTCTTCAATCTCTTGAAATTCGTCGCTTGTGATTTCAAAGCCAACAAGGTTCATAAGTCGCGGTATCGCTTCACGATAGCTCATGTGTCCGGTGACATGTTCCGTGACATCGAGATTCTCTATCGCCTCGATTCCTTCAACGGGTCTTAGCCCAGCAACGCGACCAATACCACCAGACGTGGCACGGAAGAGGTAGCCCAGGATCCAATCATTTTGCACGTAACCATTGATGAATCGGCCTGCAACAACTGTGCGAGCTCTCCGCCAATCCGCGGTAGAGACAACGACTGGAGCACCAAAGAGGTAAACATTCTCGACAATGCCATAAGCCTTCACTCTTGCAAGTTCTAGTAGTGCGTAGTGTATGACACGTGCACCAAGAGAGTAGCCAACGAGGCTGATGGGTCGTTGTCCAAGCACTCGAGAATTGAGAGAATCAGCTAAAATCAGTCCAGCAGCTTTTGCTCGATCAAGCGAATTGGACCAAGGGTTGTCAATCAGGTAAGAGAGCTTTGTCAAGACAAGGGGCCACTGCAGCGCACTCATCAAAGCCGTCAGTACAGTCTGACCTAGTACTTGCTGAAGTGATTGTGTCAGCACCTCGGTCGCCAAAATGTTGCCCGTGGCTTGAAAAGTTCTGAGCAGTTCCGGCTCCCATAAGATACTGCAGATGTCGCCCATCACAGGATCAATAGTACTGAAGGGCAGCCGTACGTCGTCTTCTGATCCTGCCAGCCATCCAGGTATCGTGAGCAAAAGGTTAACGCGTTTGTTGTCGAACAACGGCTTGAATTCAAAAGTCCTCACACTGCTAGTACGCTTGCCAGCTGATTTTGTGGCAATGGCAGATCCAGTAACAACGCCACCTGTTGTAATGAGCGCAGCACCCGCCCCACCGGCCAAGAAACTTGTTGCACCAGAAACGCCAATAGTTGTGAAAGCTGCTCCCAGGCCGGCGCCGATAACAGGAGCAAGCAAACCAGCCGACAAGCCAATGACAAGACCACCGCCGAGTGTTGCAAGGCCCATCATGGCGTACCGCCTCTTTCTGCTGGTCTTTTCTCGTGCGTCGACCAAACTTCCTTCTTCTTGTAATGTGGGTTGCTCTGCATTTTCCTGCACTTCGAGCGCATCAGTAACCTTCTTTTCAAATTTGACAAGCTCCAGATAGCTCACGCCGAGGACGTCGCCAACGGCAATAAAGAAAACACGCGAGCGCGCATCGTAAACGCTGTCATTCAGCAGAAGCAAGAACAAGTCGAACAGGACTGTCCATCGGATATCGAGATCGAGTGTTTCCGCGCCAGCAGCGTCTATTGTGTCTGTCGTACAATCCGGTGCCTGTGTCGAGGTCTTTTCGTCGAGCTGCGTCTTTTCTACAGGCCCACGCATAGGATTTGAGACGCGAGTGGCGGTCGTCAGCGCCGGCGCCAAGTCCTCTGGGCGAATATGATGCTCACTGAGCTGTTCCATCATGAGCTGCTCCTCCGGACTGATATCTAGATGCGCATATAGCCTGACCATGATCTTTTGCGACCACAGGATGAGGCCTTCCAAGCCAAAGCGCCCTTCGCCTTTCCCGGCCGAGTTAAATATTGTCATCTCCTTGAGCATCGATACCAGCACAAGCTTGCATATTCCAATGTATGCGATGCGTTGGCCTTCTGTAAGTAAATTCTTTGTATAGCTGAGTTGCGAGTCAACTGTCGCCTCATCATCATGGTCGGCATTCGCATTAAAGAGATGGTTGGTTTGTTCGTCCACAGAGTCTACGCTCTTTGCATCGTCATCGCCTTGTACTCTGGAATAGCCTTTCGTCTTGGAAACAAGCTCCTCGATATCGTGCGCATGCGCGATCACCTTGCCAGACTCGTCGTCGTAGATGTCATGCTGCGCGTAGGCCGGCATAGGCTGCCATTCTTCCTCGACCGTCTCTGGTACAACTTCCTCGGTGGCCGCTTGATGCGACCATTCGCTAAATGCATGCGCCTGGTCATGAGGCGACCTCTGAGAGTGCCGCTGTTCAATGGCGGGAAGCTCCTCCATCCATGTTCCAGAGTGTGTGGTGTCGTACAGGATCACGCTGCTCCAGGCACGAAACCCAACGACGACATGCATGCTCAAGCTACCGAGACTGGTCAGAGGCTATGCCAAGCGGGTCAGCAAGGTCAACCTAGCTCAGGGACTACAGGCCCTTGAGCCTTTGCCCTCTCTTGCGCCAGAAGCACCGAAGCCACCGACTTACTCGACAGTGCTTCAGCAAGCTCTTGACAACATCCATGCTTATCCTCACTGTGTTTTGCTAACACGCGTTGGGGGCTTCTACGAGTTATACTTTGATCATGCAGAGAGCTATCATCAAGAACTGGGCCTGAAACGGTCCTTCAAGGACACAAAACTGGGTCCGGTCGCCATGGCCGGCTTTCCCTTCTTTCAGTTAGACCGATTCGTCAAGTTGCTTGTACAAGATATGGGCAAGTTTGTGGCCATCAGCGAGGAAATAGAGAAAGATCCACTCGATGTCACTACCAAGAACGCCTTTGACAGGAAAGTCTTGCGGGTCATCACGCCAGGTACCTTGCTAGACGAAAAGTTTTTGGAGCAAGAAACCAACAACTATCTGCTCTCTGTACATATTCATGAGCAAGATAATCTAGCGGGCCTTGCTTGGATGGATCTGAGCACCGGAAGTTTCTTGACTCAAGAGGTGAATCTGTCAAATCTAGCTTCATCCATTCAGCGCCTGCAACCAAAGGAAATTATTGGTACAAGCCTTACTGGCTTTGCCTTCACAACTGTCGACAAGGCTGAGCAAATATCAGATCAGTGGAAGGAGCTTGTCAAGGACGACTTTTCTGTGCCAGAGGCGCTTGCTGGTTCCACATTGCTGGCATATATTGCAGCCAACCTCAAGACGAGTGTCGTAACGCCACCGGTACGCGTTTCCATGGCGGGCACGATGCGTCTCGATTACAATGCCATTCACTCATTGGAGCTACGCAGATCCATGATGGAACAAGGATCAGGCTACAGAGGTTCTTTGTTGCACGCACTCAGGGGAACCTTGACAAAATCTGGTAGTCGTCTATTGGCTACGTGGATCGTGAACCCAATCACCAGCGTTGACACGCTCGACCAACGTCTTGATCTTGTAACGCTGCTGTTGGAAGACGAAGAGCTTCGCTTGCAGGTTCAACGGTTCTTAAAGAATTCCGGTGATGCAGTTCGAGTGCTGCAACGTTTTGGTTTCGGTCGTGGAGAAGTGGAAGACTTGTTGACCATAAGTGCCAGTACAACAGCCACCGAGTCTCTCTTAGCGCTCCTCAGTCGTCATCCACGTGCAGAGCCCTTGCGTTCTCGCATGACGGTTTTGGAAAGGTTGCGCAAAAAGATCATAGCCAGTGTTGACGAAGAAGGTCTTTCCAAACGAAATCGAGAGGACGCAGAGACAGCGGCAAGAGTGATGCAGGAAGTCATGCAGGCTACAACTCCATCGCCTGAACGCCGTCGCAAGGCTATAGAGCGCGATGTCTCCTATACGATGCGCAGTACAGCATCAACAGCACTGAAGCATCTCCATCAGGCTCTGGCAGATCTCAGCCTCGAGAAGGAAGCGCTTCAGTTGCAGCTGAGACAAGAGCTGGGGGACTCGTCACTAACTCTCAAAACACTGCCCGGTCTCTCTCACATTGCCCATGTGCGTTCCTCAAAGGCTCTATTGCACCCCGACATAGCTCGTACGGTATCAAGCACAAGAAGTACACGCTCGTACCATGTTGCAGCTTGGTCTCTCCTTGGTACGCGTATCGAAGCCACTAGATTGCAGATTCAACGCGAAGAAACGCAGACTTTTCATGCCTTGCGCAAATTGGTGTTGCAGAACATGACTGCCTTGCGAGAGAATGCTCAAGTTTTGGATGAGCTTGACGTTGCGTGCAATTTTGCCCAACTCGCATCTCAGCACAATTGGGTTCGACCTATCCTTGAAGAGACCAGCACGACTGATATTGTTGGTGGGCGGCACCCAGTTGTGGAATTCTCACTGCTAGCCAAAGGTCAACAATTCCAACCGAATGACTGCCATTTTGGCGAGGAGAACATGTACCTAATTACTGGTTGTAATATGGGTGGCAAATCTACCTTTTTGCGAACAGCCGCAGTCATTCAGATACTTGCTCAGATTGGCTCGTATGTGCCTGCACGCCATGCTCGACTCGGCATTGTCGACCAAATCTTCTCAAGACTTGGCAGCGCAGATTCGCTGTATCAGGATGAAAGCACATTTATGGTTGAAATGAAGGAGACGTCTGCGATTTTGAGTGGTGCTTCAGGAAAGTCACTTGTGCTCATGGACGAAGTGGGCAGAGGCACGACATTTGTGGATGGCATTAGCATTGCATACGCCACGCTAGAAAAGCTACAAGAAGTTGGGTGTCGAACGCTCTTTGCAACGCATTTTCATGATCTTGCCAAGCTCATGAAGGACTTTCCTCGAGCTGGCATGCTCTACACAGATTTGATTGAGGAAGCAGATGGATCTTTTACCTTTGAGCATCAAATGAAGCGTGGCGTTTGTACAGATTCGCATGGGTTGAAAGTGGCGCGCATAGCAGGCATTGAGCAGAGCGTTTTAGACACAGCACAGCGTGTTCGTAGTACCCTCATCTGACACGCTTATCATCGCCAGTGAGGTCTTCATCGGATCTACGCTTGCTGTCCTTGACAGTTTCGTCCTCTGTTCTCCGCTTCCCTTCGTACATTCTTTTCCTCATGTCGGATCGTACAGGTATGCTGAAATCAATCGTTTCAACTTGCATATCTGCAGCTCGATTGATAGATTCGACACCGACACTTGTTCCATCAATCTGCCATGCTTCGAACGGAGGGCCGTCCACAAGTGAGCAGTGCAGCGTGCTTCCGATGACAGCAAAGTCGAGGTAGACATTGCTGCCAATGCGTCGCCAACCCGAGCTGCTGAGGACGTCTTTCGCCAGGGGCAACACAAGAATCCCTGCAACACCTTCAAGCTGCATGAGAAGCGATTCTTGCTTATGTATAAGTTTGGCGACTGTAGGAACTTCGCACTTCGCCATGGCCAAAGGCTCTTTTAGGGAAATTTGACCAAGAAGCTTTCCTTGCCGCCAATCCCAAACTGCCAGGAAGTCATCGCCGCCGCCAGAGATGAGAACATCGCCAATCAGAAGCAACGATGTCACGAACGCCTTATGCGCAAGAAGGAAGTCGTCGACGATGTAAGCCTTAGGGTACTGCGAAACACGAATGTGCTCGTCCCTGTCGGCAGTGATGATCCGTCCATCTGAAACAAGCATGTCTGTCAAGATGGAAACATGTCCAAGGATGGGCAAGTGTAATTGGCCGGTACTGTCCTTGACGGGCTCCTCCTCGTCTTCCTTGTCGTCTACCTTGTCGACCCCGTCCCCGTCCCCTTCCTCTTCTTTACTTCCTTGGTCTTTCTGTTCGCGTCTCGCCTTTTTATCTGCTTTCCGTTGTTCTTTGGTCTTTGGCAAATTTGTAACCCTTGGCTCAAACGATGAGCTCTTGCCATGTATGGGAAACGAGTAGACATCGCCAAACTTGTCTGCGACTAGGACATCCTGGTCATCGGCGAAAACCACACAACTTGGCCTTTTCGTTGTTTCCCTCTCAGACTCGAGCTTCCCGCTTTCCAGTTCGAATACGCGCAACATCTTGTCCTCTCCTACAGAGGCAAGCAGACCATCCTGCACTGCGAGCGCAATGATGGCGCGACTTGAGAATGACTTGAGCTTGTCTGTGTCGCTTAAGGGCCCTCCACGCCAGATCTCCTTTGAGCTGCCGTCGACAGGAGAGTAAGACTTGATGATGCTGCCTGATGCATAGTAGAGCGTATCTGCATCTGCACAGAGCCTCTGGACTGGCTGCCGCATGTGTCTCTTGAGCTTGTCGTGTCTTGCAGGAAACTTTTTTTTGTGGATTCGCGACGAGCAAAAAGGTTGAAGACAAAAGACACCAGGTCGGCCCCGTCTAGACATCCAAAGCACGCCAAAAGATGAGGCAGAAACGGGCCAAGGCCTATAAGAAGCTCATGGCGACCTATGAGCGCACTTTTGCATTTCGACAACCCTATCAGGTACTCTACACAGCAGATTTTATCGACGCTTGCCAACAGCTGCATCTAGAGGCGCAGGCCGGTGTTGCTCGTATCTTGCAAGCGGATAAACATGCTCAAGGCGGTATCAAGACTATGATATCACAATGCTGCATCAAGGAACTCTACGACAAAAAAGCGAATGACAGCATTGGTGTAGCAAAACAGATGGAACGCAGACGTTGTGGGCATGTTGAGAAACCAGAGCTACCAGCTGATTGTGTGTGTGAGTGTGTTGGCGCCAACAACAAGCATCGATACATTGTCTGCACGCAGGACGCTGCTCTGCGGCAAAAGCTACGTCTTGTGCCTGGTGTACCACTCGTCTACATCAATCGTAGTGTCATGATCCTGGAACCACCGAGTCCCGCGACACTCACGAGAAAGGCAGAGAAGGAGACGGGCAGGCTCGGACTGAGTGTTGAAGAAGCTCAAGTTCTCGGCAAGCGCAAGCGTGTTGCCAATCCGACGGCTGTTGGTTCTTCCGTGGCAGCAGCGGCTGTAGATGCTCCTGGCGACAACCAAGTGTCAATAGGAGCTGAGCAACAAGAAGAGCAGGCACAACAACCCAAGAAACGGGCACGAGGTCCAAAGGGACCCAATCCGCTGTCTGTCAAGAAGCCAAAATCTATATTGAAGACTTCCTCTGCGTCAAGTGCTTTACTACCTGCCAAAGCACCTGTGGTGAAAGCGATAGAGGCAGAGACGCAGTCCGCAACTGTAGGCCATGAGCAGGCATCGGAAGAAGGTCCTCAAGGACAAAGCAAAAGGAGACGTCGGCATAAGAAGGCGACTACATCCACTTAATCTAGCTTACCAGTCAGCAATCCCTCGCGAGCATGGTCGTTTGGCTGCTCTCTCACGCGCCTGCGAATAGCACGACGCGTCAAGATTGCAACAACAATCGCGAGTGACCCAAAGACAAGCAAACCAGCCTTGATTGGGTGTTCACCGACTCGTTGAATATGTTGCAGCGCAAGGTCGAGTCTAGACTTGGTGCTCTTTGGGTACAACTTGCCGTTCCTGACTTGAGAGATGGCGGAGAGAATCGCTTCCTTCTCAACCGGAATTGACTTGCCTTTTGCATCATTATCCCAGTAGTGACTAGCATCATCATCTGCAATCAGCACACGTGACCCATGAACAGCCAAGTCGATATTGTATGTTGCCTTGAGCCACTTCGACCAAAAGATGCCATTGACCCAAGCAAAGCCAATCTCAGGGCTCCCTTCAACGTTGACACGGATTTGCTTAGCCCTTTCAACGGCTTGCTTGTCGCCACCCTTGATGGCCTCTCGAATTTGATCTTCCTTCTTTTCGCGCAACTCAAGCTTCTCTGCTTGTTCCTCTGCGAAATGGTCGTCATTCACTCTTTGCGCAGCATCCTTCAAGACTTGCTTTTGCAAATCAAAGGCAGGTGTGTCAGGGTCAAGAACTGCCAAGACGACACGACGACCACTCATGATTTCATGCGATGTTTGTGCTGATAACTCAGGCACAAGTGGCAACCAGCTTGCTTTCATCCAAGAAAGCATCCTGCCAGTATCGCGCATATCGGCTGGGCCGAGTGCATTGTAGTATTGCGGCTTGCGGTCTTTGATGACGGCGAGCTGTGGAAATGTCGTTACTCGGAATTTGCTTGCTAGAATTTCATTTGGTGTCTTGACGAGGGGTGCATGGCCGATGAGGGAGAGTGATGTGCGATCGAGCGCTTCAAAGTCTTCCGTCGTGGTGGCATAGTCATAGAAGTAAAGGAACACCACCTCATTCTTTCTTTGAAGGCCTTCAAAGTCGGTCGCATCGACATCTTTGACTTGCGAAGAAGCAGCTTTGTTTGCAAAGGCAACAAGATCACCGAGACCACGTAGACCATTGTAGTCAACATGCTGGGTGCCCTGAAAGACAAGAAGGGTTGGGTAACCACGTACCCCAGCATCCTTGCATAACTTGCTCTCCTTGTCACAATCGATTTCGCCAATGTTGAGTTTTCCCTTGTTTGTCGCTGCCAATTCTTGCCAGCTAGGTGCCATGGCCTTGCAGTGAGAACACCACGTTGTATAAAACTTGATGAACCAGACGTCCTTGGAATCGGTGACGTGCTTCTTAAAATTGTCCGTTGTCAGTATCATGGACTGACCTTCTGTATTGGGCACAGTCTTTTTGATCGCAGGCTGCAAGTTCTTCTCCTTTGCGGCATCCTTCAGCTTGGTCGAATCTTTTGCAGTCTCCTTGGGCGGCGACACTGTTTCTCTTGACGGCGATTCCTTGACTGCACTCAGCTGTTCCTTGACAAATGTCTCAATCATGCCCAACGGGTCATCCGTGACCATATTTGGCAAATCTGCAACCTTCTTGCCGTCACGGTAGAGGTTCATGGTTGGATAGCTCTGCACCCCTTGTGCTGCACAGACATCATTTTGCGCAATACAATTGACACTGGCCAGCGCAATGCCTTGCTTCTTGCCATTAATATGCTTCTCGGCCTCTTCCCAGAAGGGCGCCAAGTTCTTGCAATGGCCGCAAGAAGGGCTATAGAATTTGATGAACCAGAGGCCTTTAGAGACACTTGGCCCGAACGTGTCGCTCGTCAGTTCTTGCCCGCCGGTAGGGTCCTGCTTGATCAGAGCAGCAGAGACAGTGAACGGGAGGAGCAGTAGCTGCAGCACACGCGCTCGTCTCATGGTGGTCGCGCGACTTGAGTTTGTGGTGTGCGTGCTTCGCGTCTTTGCGTCCCAGAGACAAAATTGAAGAGAGGCACAATTCAGGATGAGACCAGGGACAGAGCACACGGAAGGGACGTTTCATGTAGACAAGAGCTATGTGGACTGTCTAGTTGAAGAGCATGTACTCACCCGTACTGCTAAACTGCTTGTTGCCACGGATGACTTTGGTTACGGAATCCAAAAAGTCCTTCTCACTCGCCATCTTGCGCCGCGCTCGAATGGCAAACATACCAGCTTCCGTACATACACTCCGTAGCTCTGCACCGGTTGAGTTGGGACACAGCCGCGCAATCAGCTCCCAGCGGATATCGCGCTCCACGCTCATGCTCTTTGCGTGGATCCTGAGAATATTGGCTCGCCCATCATTTTCAGGCAGAGAAAACTCCACCTTGCGATCAATACGGCCAGGACGCAGCAGTGCAGGATCCAGGGTATTGGGTCGGTTGGTGGCAAAGATGACCTTGATGTTCCCGCGTGCATCGAAGCCATCAAGTTGTGTGATAAGCTCCAACATGGTTCGCTGGACTTCGTTATCGCCTCCAGCGCCATCATCAAATCGTGCTCCTCCAATAGCATCCACTTCATCAAAGAAGATGATGCATGCCTTCTTGGTCCGAGCCATCTCGAATAGCTCGCGCACCATTCTGGCACCTTCACCGACATACTTTTGCACGAGCTCTGACCCAATGACTCGGATAAACGTCGCATCTGTCCTGTTCGCCACTGCACGCGCACAAAGTGTTTTCCCTGTACCAGGCGGTCCATATAGCAAAATGCCTTTTGGCGGATCAATACCAAGGTTCACGAAGCGCTCAGGAGAGAGCAATGGTAGCTCCACCACCTCGCGCAACTTTTCAATTTGCTCTTTGCATCCACCGACATCTGCATAGGTAACGTCAGGCTTCTCTTCAACTGTCATCATGGTTACGGATGGGTCAATCTTTGGAGGTAGCGGCAGCATGATGCTGTATTTTTGACGATCGACACCCACACGCATGCCCTCCTCGATATCCGTTGGCGAGACTTCTTCACCTAGTGCCACAACAAACTTTGCAATTTGCTTGACGTTGATGACATACTTGTTCTTATCCGGGTCTTGCTCATCCTGCATAATCTTGGTACACCGCGCCACTTGTAACGGATGCTGTTCACTAAGCCGCTGCTTGTCTGATGGCAGATCCCACAGAGAAGGCGGCGCAAGTCCCGTATCTGACTCCTTGACACCAATTTTATCGATGATGCGTTTTTGAACTTGCTTGATGTGGTCTTCTGTGGACTTGATGCCTTGCTGGTAGGGACCTGCGCCGTATGTCTGGAGAAGAGCGATATCCTCAGAGTCGAGGGGAACAATCTCCTTTTCTTCCTTCTCTTCGTCTTCTACACGCCTGTAGTTGCTATGCGCCTCCCAGTCTGCCTTGGGCGGCATCGTTTAAGTGAGCTGTAGGCGCTGACTGCTCCAGTGGCTGCCTGGTATAGAGAGTCGAGAGTAGAGAACCAAGTGGACATGACGCGTCTCTTGTGCTGTTGATCTTGCCCTAACCCCAGACCGCGAATTTGAAATTTGAGATTACGAAGAGGTAGCAGCAGAAGCACTTGTAGTACTCGCATCAACGAGCCATGGCAGTCAATCAGTCCAATGCCACCTTCAAGGCAAGTAACATCAAGTCTATGTGCAACGCTCACCTTCCAGGACAAAGAAAAGCCAGCAGAAGTACGGCGGAACAACATCACGGCCGCGTGCGCCGTCTCTGATGCCATTCGCACGTCCCTCGGACCCAAGGGCATGGACAAGATGATCCAGACTGGTTCCGGAGAAGTCATCCTTACCAACGACGGCGCGACTATGTATGAACACTTCACAAGTTTACACTTCGTGGGCTAATTTTACTAGTTTGAAGCATTTGTCGGTAATGCACCCAGCTGCCAAGATGCTGGTCGATCTTTCTGCTGCTCAGGATGTCGAAGCAGGAGATGGCACCACCTCTGTCGTGATTCTTGCCGGTGCGCTGCTAAATGCTGCCGAGAAATTGCTGAGTCGCGGTATTCACCCGACACTGATTGCAGAGTCCTTTCAACACAGTGCTGCGAAGGCTGTTGAGATTTTAGAGAGCATCAGTACACCCTTGCAGCTTGATGATAGGGCCTCATTGTTGAGAGCAGCCACGACTTCGCTAAGCTCCAAGATCGTGTCGCAGTATTCATCATTGCTTGCTCCTATCTCAGTGGATGCAGTCCTGCGCATTGCTTCGTCGGGCGATACAAATGTCGATCTGAAGGACATTCGCATTGTTAAGAAGGTTGGTGGAACAATTGATGATACGGAGCTGGTGGATGGGCTCGTCCTTGCACAAAACGCCATCAAATCAGCCAATGGACCTGCACGTATGGAAAAGGCCAAGATTGCCGTGTGCCAGTTCCAACTATCACCGCCAAAGCCTGATCTCGAGTCGCAGATTGTTGTCAATGATTACCGCCAAATGGACAAGATTCTCAAGGAAGAACGTCAATACCTGCTTAACATGTGCAAAAAGATTAAAAAGACTGGCGCCAATGTGCTTCTCATTCAAAAGTCCATCCTACGTGATGCAGTCAACGATCTCTCTCTCCACTTCCTCGCAAAGCTCAAAATCATGGCAATCAAGGATATTGAGCGCGATGAAATTGAATTCATTTGCAAGACGACTGGATGCAAGCCTATTGCAGATATTGATTCATTCACAGAGGACAAACTTGGCTACGCTGAGCTCGTCGACGAGGTGCAATCTTCAGGCAGTCGTGTAGTCAAGATGACGGGAATCAAAGCGCATGGCAAGACAGTCTCTATCTTGTGTCGTGGTGCCAACAATCTTGTTCTGGAAGAGGCAGATCGATCGTTGCACGATGCACTCTGTGTGATCCGTTGTCTTGTCAAGAAGCGTGCACTCATTGCAGGTGGTGGTGCGCCTGAAATTGAAGTCAGCAGGCAACTCGGATTGCATGCACGGACCTTGACTGGTGCGCAATCACTCTGTTTCGCTGCCTTTGCTGAAGCAATGGAGGTCATCCCAACAACACTAGCGGAAAATGCAGGACTTAACAGTATCAAGGTGGTGACTGAGTTGCGCAATCGCCACGCGGCAGGTGAAACTACCGCAGGCATCAATGTGCGTAAAGGAGTGGTGACCAATATTTTGGAGGAGAATGTCGTCCAGCCATTGCTTGTATCCACCAGTGCGCTAGAGCTCGCTGCGGAAACCGTCAAGATGATTCTCAAGGTGGATGACTTTTGCATCAGCCGGTAAAGGTTCATCTTTGCCCGGCAAACATGATGGCCTTGCAAGGAATGAACGCCCGGACAAATAGCAAACATGGCACCAAGCAGGCGCTCTGGGCCAGCTGCTAGTCTCTGGCTGGTCTGCTTTTCCATTTCTCTTAGGCATCTACAACTCAGATAGCATTTCATCATGATGCCGTTGATTTGGCTCTCTGCCATTGCACCACTGCTGCTCGTTGTGGGCTTCATCTTTGTCCTCTTGCAAAGACGCAAGCGTCGTCTAGACGTTGAGATTGGTCAAGCAGCAACACTGACACGATCGTTCTGGGGTTCACTCCATCAACAAGGCCCAAGGACTCAGCGCCTCCAAAGACACTCTGCCGCAGGGCATGGCATTCGAGGATGCCACCCATCTGCAAAGCGCTGGTCATTTTGGAATAGGCGTCGCGCCTCACAAATCCTACGACTGCCAACGGCACCCGGTACCCCTGACACTCTCAAACGCATTGGAACAGCCACGACAACAGCTAGTCATGGCACATTGGCTGAAGTACGGAAAGCGTTGTCTGGGAAACGTGTACAAGCCCATCAAGCTGAACTACGCCGGTTTCCAGCACCACCATTACCCTTGCCGCCCAAGATTATCGCTCGGGAACAAGGTTTCACTAGCGTCGGCAGTATTCCCCTTATGATGGATTTTGGCCAGCCATCTGTGCAGTACATTGTGCCAAAGGGTAAGGGATGTTCACCAAAGAGTCAAGAAGAACGACCACAATTTTTAGTCAAAAGGGCAGCACCTTTCGCAAAGGAACCAGGCGCGCAGACACTATGTTCTCTGCCATCGCCTCTTGCACCTGGCACCATTGGACATCCCATCATAACGAACGAGCCAGAGCCTGTCTTGTTCCCAGATGTACCGCCTCGTTCACCACCGCAGCCCCCTTTGCCACCGTTGCCACCCAAACCGCAAAGCGCAGACACTGTCGGGCGTTGGTCCATTGTCTCCGACGAAGCAGCACATGAACTCTTACTGCAATCTCGGAAAGCACTTGCCCAACTAGATGCAGCCACAAACTCTGTAGCATCTCTCCACAGCTCTCTGCATCAAGCACGGTGCGAGGCAGTCTTGTCACACTATCGACCCCTGTCCTCGCTCCGCTCAAGTAGCCATGCAAGCAGTATTATTAGCGATGTCAGTTCACCACAAGCGACGGACAGTGATACACTTGCTGACATGCCGGATCGTACCTTCAACTTTGGCGAGTTTCATGGACAAGAAAGCGTTGTTCGAGAGGATGGGCGTGCATATGATTTTGAGTACCAGTTTGGTGATGTAACGACTGCGAATGAGGTTGATGTTCGACTGACAAGAATCAATGAAGCACCATCTATCTTGACGAATGAGACGGGGAAGCCCTGGTACCGTTGGCACTGACTTGAGCACACTGATAGACAAAAACTGCTTATGTGGATTCATGTATACCGCCAATCTTCAGCATCTTCGCATTGGGCAAAGATGAGGCTAGTGTTGTTAGGGTCAAGAGTCCAGTAGCACTTGTGACCAAAGGGTTGCGTTCGAGGCAGAATGTACCGAGTGTCATAATGAAAGTCATTTCTTTCACAGTAAACACCGTACTGTTCTGCTCTTCTTGGCATTCGAGTCACAGCAGTGAACCACGAGTCTGGTAGGTTGAGCTCGGGAAATGCGCCGTCTGCGTCGGCCCTGAGAATCAGCCTGCAATTGCCACCAGTGATTTGAGAGTTGAAAAAGTAGTTCTTGTGTGCTGGTAGGTCTTTAGCTTCAGCATTGTTGCTGTCAATACATTGGATCGTCAGATATGGTTTCCCAACTGGCCCAGCGAGGTATAAGAAGCACGCTTGGGATCGAGCAGGTACAGCTTCCCAGTTCCCCAAATGGTCCTCTGGGAGATCAAATTTATTCAACTTTCTGGGATGCGGGATGCATTTGAGGATCCAAATGGCAGGTACTGCAGGCGGATTTGATTTGGGTGACCAGGTCCAGAAGCAGTCATGCCCAATTGGATCACCCTGGGTTGGTATGATTCCTTCAGTGAGGTGGTGTTTCGGATCCTTATCATAACTCCAGCAGAAAATACCATAGTCGTGTGGCGACTGGATGAACGGCCCCTTTGCAGAGAAGTATCTATCGAATGCAAATGCAGCAGGATACAGTTGGAGCATACTGGTCTTCTCCACAAGTCGGCAGGCTCCTTGTGCATTCTTCGTTGCACCTGGTCCTTTGAAGGAGATGACGGATTCGGTGCTGTTGTCAAAATTGACCTTCAGCACAACATCCCTCGTCGTACCTCCTTCGCCGTATGAGAAATATGTTGGGTAATCTTCCCTTGCGGCAATCCACCCTTCAGTGGGCCAGGGGCCAGGGAAGGCAAGTGGTCCGATAAGAGGCGTGAATTTGCGAAGTATCATGCTGCAGGACGTTTTGAACCAGTACTTGCCGAAGCGTAGCGAGATCAACTCAGGCACTTGGAACCGGTATGCGGTTGATAGAGTGATTGGAGGATCCTTTTTCTTTTAGAATCAGCATGGCTTTTAGTATCAGCATGACAAGGCATGATAACATGTTCACATTCGTGCCGGATCGATTCTAACCGAGAGCCCTTGAAGCTTGCATGTGCCACTAGAGAATGCTGTGTTGCACTCGAACATTTTACAACAAACATTAGGGGTACTTCTAGGGCGAACTTTTTCTCTTCGTCTGACTTTCCAGGCTTCAGCTGCATTGATCCTGGGTCATGCGGATGTGTTAGGTCTGTCGCGCTATAAAGCGGACACGAGACGCTGCGTAGTCTTGCAGTGTACTCTACTTGCTTCCATTGTAATAGTCTAGCTGCAGGGGCATGATTCAGCGCAGCACCTGGCCAGACGGCAGACTGCAGTTTGGGTAGAATGGCCCATCAGACACTCCGCTGTCCCACTGTCAATAACTTGACGGCCTTGCGATAGAGTATCCAGTCTTCTAACAACATGCAACGATACGAGCACTGAGTGGGACTAGCAGAACCCGAGCTCAGGGATGGCCACAGCTGCAGCCGGAAATTGAGCATCTCTTGTAGTGTTCATCAGCCTCATAAGCTTGGCGTGCGTTGGTGGTTAAGGGGGCCGCCAGGGTCCATGGCTACGGTCACAAGCCGGCACACATACGATTCGCCATGGCCGGGCAGGGACAGGATCTGGCGATGATCAAAGGCATTGTCATGGTTGAAATCAGGTTTGTGGATCACCCTCTTGCAACTCCCAGGCATTTCGCGCTGGGCCAATGCCAATGCCGATCGCGGCTGCAACGGTCTTCCAATGTTTCAATTTGACAGCTGAGATCAGTAACCATGCCGTCATGCGCCTGGTCATCGATGAGTCATCAAAAGAGTCGTTGGAATAGGAGGCATAGATGAAGAGCAGCAGGAGGTCATCAGCACAGCTGGCCCATGAGCTGGAGCCTCCACGACAGATGCTGCTGCTGCTGCGGTTGCGGGCTGTGTCTGTCGCTACAACGGGGGCAAGAAAAGCCGAGTGCGTGCGGTACAGCCACACGCAAACAAACTGTCAGATCTCGCCCTGAACACCAGCAGCTGACGATGTTTCCTTGGCGCTTCCGGGGTAGCGGGCGAGCAACCTGGAATCGAGAAAAGTATTCATAATCAGCAGCCAGGCCCGTTGTCTGTTACTTACATACTAGTACAGACGCTGACAGACGCTGACCAGGATGTCGCTGGCAAGCAGGAGGCCCAATGCACCGACCAGCATGCAGCTGCCAACAGCAGCACCACACGCAGTCTCTCCAATGTTGGCCAGGCCCATTGTGACGCTGCAGCGAGAACAAGGGTCTACAAGCTCAATGGATACCCTCGCACGCCGTACGGTCGGCCGGTTCTCTACACCCAGTGTCTTGTCCCTGGATAGCCTTGCATCTGCACTGCCGGCCTACGATGATCTGCAGGAGACTGAGAATCCGGATGTGATTACAACAAGTTGTGAGGTACCAGACTCGCCTGTAGTGGACTCGTCCGTCTCAGTGCTCTCGCCGGATGAAGACCAGACTCCCGGCCGGCATACACGCAGAAAAGTGGGAGGCAGGAGTAAAGGTCGACGCCGCAGCTTCACCTCCTTCTTCCGCCTGGCTCAAAAGCAAGAAGTGTCGACAACCGTACAGCCGCTCTACTCACCTGGACTTCAGGTGGCTCAGCCATACTACTTGCCGTCGCGCGAGCCTCGCAACATTCGCACTGGATTTGCAAGGACAATACCGGGTATGGCTGAGGACGGCGCCGAGGCAGAGTCTACTATTGATCCCATCTATTGGTTTGCTACAATATTCCGCTTAAACGCATTGCTCGCGGAAGGGTCCATTCGCCAAGCACAAGCGTTGCTGTCTCAGGATCCTAGACTTTGTGACAAAGTGTCTCTTGTTAAACGATCCGAGGCAGCTTCGCTTGAAGCACTGCCCTTGATGAGCAACGAGACACCATCAAAGGCCGAGTCAAGGGGAACTCGTTCGCGGAGCGTGAGCCCCGATGTCACTCGAGCAGCCTCGTTGGCTGGAGTAGCACACCCGTTGCAGTCTGACACCTTCAAATTCCCGGCTCTGCCTGGCTCAATAGAGCAGGAATCAGAGAGACTGTCTGTCTATTATGCTCCGTCAGCGGCCCGTCAAGCCTCTTTGGGCAGTCGTGCTTCATCTGTCTTGAGCGCCTCGGAAGCCTTTGAGATGGCGCGCAGGGGCAGTGCCGTCAGCACCTGTTCCGACATTTCTGCTCGTTCATCTCGTTCTGCGTCCAGTCGACTCAGACAGATGCGAGACAAGCTCGAGAACCTCGCGCATCTCGGCCGTGAGGAGTACGTGCTGCTCTTTGAGTAGCTGCATGGTCGTGAGAGGCCTTTTTGAACTTCAGCGACGGCAATTTCTTTCTTTGCTTCTACCTAGCCATATAAAACATTCTCTTGAAGCTAAATCTCTCTATGACCTATGCTCCATGATTGAAGAGCCTCGAGCAGCGCCTGCAAATATCAAAGCTGCAGCTGAACCGTCCCCAAAGGGATGGCCGTCAGGGCTAGTCTACATCCGTGCACCAGTCTATTCTCGTGCTCTGGCAAAAGATGCTGAGACTCTGTGCAATCTCTTCGACATCAGGGACTCGACTTCCTTGTCGTCAAGGCTCCGTCAGGTCTGCAAGACGAGCCTTTCGCCCACAAAAATCCAAGCAATCAAGAACCCAGCACATCCTGCATATGGGCAAAACGGACTCTTTGCTTCTCGTTCCCTTCCGCCTGGTGCACATGTACTTGATTACTTAGGACTCTACCATCTCTCTGCAGAAGATGATACAGACCTCACGTCAGACTACGATCTCGCCTTGCGTGATGGTAGACGCTGTCTCTACATCGGTATAGACGCCAGCAAGCTCGGCAACGAAGCACGCATGATGAATGACTATCGCGGCGTTGCATCTGCGCCAACTTGTGTCTTTCGAACGTATACATTGAATACTGGTGAGCTCAGGATGGGTGTCTTCGTGGTGGAGGATGGTAAGCGCAAGAAGGGACTGGCTAAGGGAGATGAGATTTTGGTCAGCTACGGTAAAGGCTTTTGGAAGGCTCGTCAGTCGGACTAGATGTCTTGAGTGACATGGCTCTCAGCACTTCAATCAGCTCCTGGCAAGAACGTACTTCCTTAGACTACCTAGCATCACAGTCTGCTGTCAACACATTGAACCACTTGGCTGAAAGGGTTGCATTGGGTCGTGGTGGATTTCGATGCACCCAACCCACCCACACAAAGACACGACCCAACGCCGAGCGCTTACATCACAGACGCTTGATCAGACAAGCCCCTCGTCCATCATTGATGCGCCGGGCAGGACTCAAGCTCCTCTCCGCCTCCTCGTCACACCCAAAGTTCAAAAACTACCCATTGCCACTACCCTTTCAGCACATCAAACTACGCGGCGAAGCGACAGGCGACGACTGTTCCATTGCGGCGAGTCATTATCTCGGCGTCGCAGATGGTGTTGGTCAATGGAATCGCAGAAAACACGGCTCAGCTGGACTCTGGTCGCGTCTTATGATTACCTTGTTTGCAGACCGCGCAGAGATGCTTGCGCAAGAGGCGACTTCTAGCGCGTCACAGGCGATACCGGCAGAAACGGATGCTAGTACACTCAACGAAGGCAAGCGGATAGTAGACTTGCTGGAGTCAGCATACCATGAGATTATGGCGCTATGCAAAGATCCAGCCTCTATGCCAACGGCGCCCTCTCCGAAGGGCGATTTTACAACAACCAGCATGTCTGATCCAATGAATAAAGGTGAACGTATGCTCAAAGATGATGGGGCAGAAGTGGAATACCAAGGGTCAACAACACTGCTTGTTGGCTACCTTCCGCCAGAAGGGCATCAACTGCATGTCGTGAATATTGGAGACTCATCTTTGATGCAGATTCGTCAAGGAACTGTGCTCTTTGAGACAGAGCCTCAGTCGCATTGGTTCGACTGTCCTTTCCAGATTGGACACAATTCGCCGGATACACCGCAAAAATCGGCAGATTTGACAAGCCTCGACCTTCAGGAAGGAGACATGTTCGTCACAAGCACAGATGGGCTAGGGGATAATGTCTATCCCGCGCAGATTCTAACAGTCATTGCTGAAGAGCAACGGAGCGCTTTGAAAGACACGGAAGCAGCACAGCAGGATGACTTGAACCGCATCAGTGCTCGTCTTGTCTCTTTGGCACGAGAAAAGATGGCTGATGAATGGGGAGAATCTCCCTTTGGTGACAAAGCCATCTGCGAAGGTATTGGCTTCATGGGTGGCAAGAAGGACGATGTCAGCATCCTCGTCACCAAGGTCATTCGTGCCTAGGCATCTGTAGGCATTGTTTTTGGAAAGCGAGCGACGGCAAAGTGTAACGTATATCATGACATCTATAGAACACCTCTTTGAATCTTTTGACGCACTGTTTCCTCAGTGTCACTAGACTTGTTGGTTGGCTTTGCTCGTGGTTTACGAGGGCCATCATCAAAGTAGCCATCACGCACTGCTCGCTCTATACGATCAGAGTCGCCAAGCTCATCTGCAAAGTCATAGGCTGTCGGATTCTTGCCGTATGCCAAGCGCGCCACATCGACCAGTATCCGTGCTGTTAGGCCCCAGACAATCTTGGGTTCCGGCGCTTCAACCTCATTATGCCGACCATGCAGCTGGAACTTGTGAAGCTTCCACCGACTATCATGCCAGTCGAGCCAACGACCATCATACCCCTCGCCCTGCAGGATCTGTGAGAGCCGGATATTAAATATCTCTGCCACCTCATCTGAGTTTGGTACGGGTGTCCACCGGTCATGCGGATTGGTTGGGCTATAGGCCACACACGGACTTACCAGTAAGTTGTTCTTTGCAAGATAGTACGGCAGAATGGTGATGCGCCGGAAGGGTGTGTCTGGGGATAGCCCAATCTCTTCGTGCGCTTCACGCAAGGCACACTGCCAAGCATGCTCGTCAGGATCCCTGCGGCCGCCAGGAAAGCTGACGTCGCCAGCATGCGATCGCATATGACTGGCACGCAGCGTCAAGATAACTTCAAGATCATTAGCATGGGTCGGCGACGGATAGAGCAAGACGAGGACTGAAGCGTGTTTTGTAGCAGGTAGGTTTTGTACAGCAGCAGTAACTTGCGGTGGAGATGCATGACGTGCCAGTCTTGCGAGCATGTCTTCAATCATGCAGCTCACAGCCCAGCTAGATATCAATGCTTAAAGCTATCGTTGTTGTCGTATGCTCAGCTAATGCTTGTCCTCGACGCGAATTGCGGAGCTCGGCGCTTGCCGTCGCGTAATTCGACAGCTACAATTTGACCGTTCACTGGCAGAGCATTTACATATGTTCAAAGTCCTGCCGAGAGACCGTAAGTTTTAAAGGCAAAGAATCGCCCTGACATCAGTACGCTTGGACACGACACTGAAGTGTGGTCAGTCATTTCGGTGGCAGCAACACAAGCAGAATGGTTTAACGACATATCGCTGTGCTTTGCACGGCCGGATAGTGTCCCTGACACAGCATCCTACTCACATCACCTTTGATGCTCTTCCCAAGCTCGAAGATACAGAGGCTCTACTACGAGACTATCTTAGCCTGCAAGTGCCCTTGTCAAAACTCTACGAGACTTGGGCATCGAAGGACAAGCACTTTGAAAAGGTATCGGCAACCTTTCTCGGCGTGCGCATGCTGAGGCAAGATCCACTCGAGTGTCTGCTGTCTTTTATCTGCTCTACGAATAATAACATTCCACGCATCACAATGATGGTGCAAGCTCTCTGTCGAGAGTACGGCGCTTCATTAGGCACACATCCAGATGACGGGATTGAGTACTATGACTTTCCTGTTTTAGATGCACTACAGCATCCGTCATTAACAAAAGAATTGAGGGAACTTGGATTTGGCTACAGAGCTCCATATATTGCCAAGACTTGCAGCATGCTTGCCGCACTACCACCTACACACCTGCATGATTTGCGCACACAACCGTACGCAGACGTGGTTGCAGCCTTGCAAGAGTTCTCTGGCGTCGGGCCCAAGGTCGCCGATTGTGTTGCTCTCATGTCTCTTGATCAACATGCTGCTATCCCGGTCGACACGCATGTCATCCAGATTGCGATGCGAGACTACAAGTTTCGCCCAAAGCCAGCACCGAAGAAGAATGGCAAACGAGCGCCACGACCTAGTCAAGGAAAACTGGTTATGAATGAACGCATTTACGGTGAGATTAGAACCTTTTTTCAGACCTTGTGGGGGGCCTATGCTGGCTGGGCTCACTCTGTTCTCTTCGCTGCAGACCTCAAAGCACTTCAAGCAGGAGCAGCAGAGGAAGCCATTGAGCAGATTGTCAAGGCTGAGGCAAAGGCTGAACTGCATGCAGATGTCGCAGTCAAAGCGGAAGTCAAGGCTGAGAATGGAATTATTGAATTTCACGCGATTGAAGCAGTCAAGATTGAGGATGGTGCTAGAGACCCAGCAGAAGAAGAAGCAAAAGTCCTTGTCGAGTCGCCTCTGAAGAAGATGCGCCTTGCATGAATTGTGTAAGGCATCGAACTGCTTCTTGAATGACGGCAGTGGCAACATCAGGACGATCTGAAAATGCACACTCGTGGTTGCTATTATCCAATAACCCTCAAGTTGAAAACCAGAAATCTCGCACCGCCGATGCCACTCAACGCTAGCATGGCAAGATTTGAATCTACTACAATGCTTTTACTGCTTCTTGCAGTATGCTCTGGGGTGTCAATCGCCTCAGCCATTGGTTTCCAGGCTCACCGGAGTTTGGCAAAATTGTGCATGTACCTAAGCCTCATATAGGCTGACCATTCCCGCGGCGTGAATATCTCGGATGTCGTCCCATCCAACTTACTGTCGAAAGGTCAGGGTGCTTCAGAGAAGCCATAAAATCGTTCAGTCCGAAATCTCGACGAGGCAAATATCAATGAAGCTGCAGACGCTGACATCTAAGGTCATGGCCTTCGTATGACCTGGCCACTATCCAAAACTTGCTCATATGCTCTTCGATATCAGACTGAGACTCAAACTCAGATTGTGATCTGTCAGGTCGTCCGCATGCGGTAGGCTACGATGCTGAACTCCGACTTGTTTGCCCCAGCTGTTTGATCCGTTTTGCTATTTTGAGATCATGCTGCTAGCGATTTGCCCCTGACAAAACTCATCTGGCAAGACCATATGCGCGTCTGACGATGTATCAACTACTATCCGCGACTTTTGTTCTTTGACCATCTCCTCCTGCCCTGTGAACTAGACCCCAGCATTTCGGGCACTTATCCACAAAGTACTAGCATTAAGATGTCTCGTCGGGGAAATCTCGCATGAGACGTTCACCTCTTGGCCTCACGTCCTGTGTTTATCGCTCATTCTTCTAGTCGAATGTTCACTACAGCTGCAGTTGTCAGGGGTAATACCGGTTGTAACACTCCATGAGGTCAATCTCCCACCGCGACTTAATGACGATTACGGATTCTAGCTGACGAGAACTACCCCTCTGCTGTCTTCTCCTGTGAGATCAAGCCTGCTATAAGAAGGGCACCTGTCGCCTTGGCACCATCAGTTCGATCTTTTAAAGAGACATGAGAATTCAGCACTCGAAACAATCTTCTGGTAGAACTCTTTCGCTTGCACTTCAGCTGTCACTGCTTCAGTCAGTCTGTTCGCTCTCGAAGCCTTCTCCAGGCTCTCATGGTGAAGTTTCATGGGATGCTGTGGTGTCCGCAAATCAGGCTTGTTTCTATGCCCTCACCCTCACTGCCCCAGAGAAAGGTTCTCAGCACGAAGCCATCGACAAGGTTTGTGCGAATACATCGTCAGATTTTCCAGATGTCTGCATTCTTGCTGAGAAAACGAGCCTTTTCAACCTGTTCAATATACCTGAGTCTGACAAAGAAACGCACTTCGTCGCTAAAGGCCCCTTCAGCACATCTTTAAGCGATTATGGCGTTGTGTGCAAGTTCAACAAGGACAAAAATAAATATTCAGTGGTGCCACCGCAAGCAGACCCAACCGGTGCCACTTGTCAGTGGAAGAAATCCGGTACCAAGTTCTCTCTGGGATGCAGCTATGAGCGCCCAAGGCTGGTCCATGGGTATCCAGTATCAAGCGTGACGGCGATACCTGCCAGTACACAAGCATGCTTCATCAGGTTTGGAAACATGGATGTCTTCGAGCCGCCTCGACTCATCAAGGTGTGTATCAAAGCAAAGGATGCAACGAAGCAATTACCTGCCTTGCGAGACTATCAGAATGATCTCTATTTGACTGGTGGGTTCTGTATGCTTGTTCCTCCGGAATTCGAGTTCGAGCCTGACTGGCTCATCGAATTTGAGGGCCATCACTATGTCGTCTATTGTCAACCGAAGGATTCTAAAGTCACCGGGAAGGAGCTGCCACTGCTCATCCAGATTCGAAGGTGCTACTGGACTTCAGACACTAGCAAGACTCATGTAACGCTTGTATGCCAGAAGGCACTGAAGTGGCCTTAGCTTACTGCGCAATACCTTCCTAGCGAGTCGAGCCTTTTCGGCTTGCTCCTTTTGTTACCCAAGCATCTATAGCCAGTTCAACCATTATTCTTCTAGAGCATCGTGCAAGTCTGATAAGATAGGATCTGCCCACTTGACTGACGTACGCCACCAGATCTGAATCTCGGCTATGTCGCGATCTGGAGCAACTCTGCAATTTGAATTACATCACGACGCGAAATCAGGAAGATTACCTTCTTGCGACGGGGCAACAAAGCCTCTCTCCTACATACCTGTAGAGATGGTGCAAGTCAAGGCTGATGCACACGCAGATACACCACTCCAGCTGATCACATCTTACCTGCAGCAAGCCAAGAATGCGCAAGGCGAGGAGAAGGATGCCTTGATTGACGCTGCTTTGGATCTAGCAGCGCATCTCGATGATTACTTGACTCTTTCAACGACGCCAGCCACCCAGGAGCTCAACAATATGATTGATGCTACACTTGAGCAAGACTGGGATGCGCTGCATGCTTCTGGCAAGACACAGTTCAAGTATACGTCCAATTTTTGCGCTGGTACGTTCGAAGCACAATTTGTTTCCACATTGTGCCAGCTTGTGCAGGCAAAAGAGGTGCTTGAGATTGGTATGTTTACGGGCACAACCGCTGGTGCCATTGCACAGGCACTGCCAGCGAACGGCCGCGTAACGACCTGCGAGATTGACCCATTCCTGAAAACGCATGCCGAACTACAATTCAAAAAGGCTGGCTTACAGGACAAGATTGAAGTGGTTCTTGGATCTGCGCATGACTCGCTTCCACTGCTTGCAAAGCAGGGACGGGTCTATGATCTCATCTTCTTGGATGCCGAAAAGGTTGGCTATCTCGCGTACTTTCAAAAAGTAATGGAACTTGGTTTGCTTGCTCCAACAGGTGCCTTTGTCGTGGACAATACCCTTTTCAAAGGACATGTCTACCGCCAGGGTCAGGATGATGAAATGACGACAGCATTGAAGCAATTCAACGAAACGGTCAAGCAGGATCCTCGTGTCCATGTGATTCTCTTGCCAATTCGTGATGGCGTCAGCATTATTACACACAAGCCGGCGCATTTACGTTCGGAGGATCCAGTGGTGTCTGGCTATCTCGGTCAGAGCATGACCCAGCGATTCAAGCTGACTGGCAAATCTGCTCTTATCACTGGCGCCGCTCAGGGGCTCGGACGCAGCTATGCGCATGCCTTGTCACAAGCAGGCGCTGCTGTTATGGTGGCAGACTTGTCTTTTGAGGCAGCCGACAAGGTGGCTCAAGAGATTAGAGCAATGGGCGGACGTGCCTCTGCCGTCGCGGCAGATGTCACAGACAAGGCAGCTTGCGATGCTATGGTCAAGGCGTGTGTCGATACATTCGGCAAACTCGACATTGCAGTCAACAATGCAGGTGTCAATCTATCGTCTCCCGCAGAAGAGTCGTCTGCAGCAGAGTTTGAAACAACCATGTCTGTGAATGTCAAGGGAGTTTTCTTCTCGTGTCAAGCAGAAGCAGAGCATATGCTGGACAAGCAAGACCGTGTCATTATCAATGTGGCAAGCATGTCAGCAGTGGCGATGCCTCATCCACAAAAGCAAATGCTCTACAATACATCCAAGGCAGCGGTCAAGAAGATGACAGAAAGTTTGGCGGTAGAGTGGGGCAGTCGTGGCATTCGTGTCAATGCGATTGCTCCTGGTATCGTTAAGACGGACTTGATCACCAAGAATGAATCGCTTGGGCCATTGCTCGAGACGTGGTTGAAGCAGATTCCACTTGGTCGTCTTGCGGAGTTTGATGATTGCCAGGGTACGATTGTCTTTTTGGCTTCCGACTTGTCACGATACATGAATGGCACAACACAGATAATTGATGGAGGACAGCAATTTTTGTAACTACTTTGATGCCTAGACGTTAGAATTATTTTGGAATAAAATGCTTCTCACCTTTTCAACAGTCTCCTTTTGCAATTCATCGATGCTCTTCTTGCTTTGCTCGCCCCGAACGGCGTGCTCAGACTGGGTCTGGTGAGCGTGGTCTACCTCCTGGGTGCCGTGCTTGGCCTTTTCTGCCTGCTTCTTGCCTGCTTCATTGGCCGCAGGGTCAGCGTAGAAACGCTTTGCCATGGGCATAGCCACGGTTCGCTTTGCAAGTGATGCTCGGATGACGGACTGCATGTTGTGTAGTACGAGGTCAAGGTCGTAGTGAGAAGTTGATGTTGTCGTTCCCCAGACTGTCCACTACGTCATCACGTTCATGATGACCTAGACTCTGGACTCTCGTTCCTCAACGACGGGCAACAGCTGCGGCATGACGCGCACGAGAGACGGTCTGGTCACTCAAAGGACGTGCGGGTGTCAACTCCTTGAGCATCTCACTCACGCATAATGCGCTGATGCAAGTTTTGAGCTTGCCTTGGAAAATTAGACTTGTCTGTGCTTGATAGACTTACGACGTGCTTCCTCGAGGTTTCGCTTGAGATGACGGTCGAGGTCTTTACGACCAGCTAGGAGGTTGCGTAGATGACCTACCCACTTGCCAATCAACTTGAGCAACTGTAGATTCTCGACGTGCTGGATTCCTGCAAAGTATGCTCGCATGACAACAAGTCCTGGCAGCATGACGGTCTGCACGTTGTGCTGCTGTGCGCGTGAAAGCTCTGGACGCTGCTCAAAGTACTCGCAAAACTCGACAAGGTCGTGTAAGATGTCGTCGTCTTCCTGTTCGGTGCTTGCTGCGGATGTATGCATAGCAAAGTAGTCTGGTACAGGGACGCTTGCTTGCTTAAGAAGTCGTCCAGCTGACATGATGATACAATGAAGTACAAACGAGTTGGAGGAGTGGTCAAGGTATGATACAAAGTCTAAGCCAAGAATGCAACACCGCTACTTCCACAGAGTTTCCGTCACATCTGCATCGTGATCAAACAGCGGTCCAGGCAACACCCCACTTGACTTGCCTACAGTGCTACTCGCCTGCTTCAATGCCTGCATGGCGGATGTCGTTGCTAAACGTCGCAGGGGTCCGCTAAATGTGCTACTGCGCAACGGTGCTGATGGCGACAGAGTCGCTTGCATATTGACAAGACTTGGCGTCATGCTGAGAGCAGAAAGCAAAGGTGCTGGCGAGGGCGAGTACAGCAAGCCGGTCTTGTGCGACTTGGACGAGGTATCCGTCGAGATAGACTGTACGTCTTCTTGTTGGCTTGCCAGTTGCTCTACAACTTCTTGTGCCACCACTGCAGCAATGTTCATGGATACCTTGATAGACTCTTGATCCAGTGAAACTCGCGAGACTGCAGCACTTGCAGTCGCTGCTACCTTGCTCTCGTGTAGCGTGGGTGATTTGAGAGAGTCTCTTGACCTGTTCATCAAGTGCTCATGTGCTTGCTTCAGCTGGATTGCTTCTTCATGCTTGGCAGCTGCATGTGCCGCTGCTGCGTTGCGAAGGGACTCATAGCACACGAGCATCACCACCGTCAGGCAAATCTATCGTCAGCGTAACCACATAGTCTCAAACTTACAGCATAGAGGATATTGTGTTGGGCATAGAGGGGATATTCCTTTTGTAGCTCGAGTAAGACGCGTGCGCTCATGTCAGCCATGACGGTTTCGTCGAGCGCAGAGAGAGCGGCTCGAACGGGTTCAGAGACTGCAAGGGTCTTTCGTCGCGGCATACAGCACTTGACTTGGCTTGGTAGGTCGATGGATGACATGTGCAGGAGCGTGCTTGGATTGATCGATGGCATGCGTCGCTGTGCATCTTCAACGAGGTGTCGCAGCTCAATAGGCAGACGCTGTGCTTGGAGTGCATCAGAGAGGATAATCAGATTGCTGAGATTGGATTGTCCTTTATGGTTGAATAGGTAGAGTGCCCAGGGTGGATACGCTGCGTCTGAGCCGCGTGCAACGAGTGTAGCAAAATCCGTCAAGTGTTGCAACGCTGGAGTCTGTCATCAGCCTGACCTCTTTTGTCTTGCGCATACGTCTGCGAATGGCACTTGAATGAGTGCGCAAAGCTGTCTAAGGATGTTCTCTTGCGTGTCACCTGGCATGGCAAGGGAGTGGGACGAAAAATGCGGCGTAGGTGCGACATAGTTGATGGTGCTGTGTGTGTCTGGACGCTGCTTTACGCGCTCTAAGTAGCGGCGTACGAGGGGAGAGATGAGCGGTTTCTGGGAGACCATATCTAGTATGCAAGGGTTTGGCGTAGGAAGGAGCAGAATGGAGTGGTGTTGCAGGAGCCCATGACCCCTGACTGCCGCGACCCAACAAGCCTGTCCATCTGAGCTCGAGCTCTGGGCAAGGATGATCATGACATCGCAGAGCTGCTGCCTGCAAGTGCCGGTTGCGCCTGTCAATCGCCGGGATTACGTCGAGAAATTCCTGGAAGAGGGGCAGCCAATGAGCGTGCGCGGTTGCGACTCTAACCGTTGGCGGCTCATGCAGGAACAAATTTGGCAGATGACCTGACTAGCACAACGACAGCAATAGACTGGTGTGGTCTGTGCTGGCAGATGAGACTTGTAGAGAGCAGCTCATGAGTTGAGCTAGATGGTTTGTTGAAGTGTACTCTAGTCTCATTGTCAAAGAGGGGCAGGTTGACTTGGCCAGGGCCAACTACGCAAAGATCCGTCGCAGCGAAACCCCGCCCACGACCACGCTACGAGTCCATGGCATTGCACCGCACGACATCTAAAATTTGATGCGGGCAGAGCACAGATCGGGTGCCAAATGCCCAAAGAGTTGAACGGCTTTGGCCTCAACTGGCGCCTTCATAAGGCAGCACGACCGCTCTCTTGCCTTTCCAGCTCTTCTTTATTCATTCGTTATGCTCGTTGCAACCGTCCTCGCCCTCTTCGCGGCCTCTGTCACAGCCCAGGCACTCCCTCCAGTCTGTGCACTCAACTGCATTAACGCCCAGCTGGCACCCAACGGCTGTTCGTCCCTCTCAGACTACGCATGTGTCTGCTCAGACTCCTTCCGCGCCTCAGCCGTCCCCTGCGTGCTTGCAGGCTGCTCAACAGAGGACTTTAGACTCACTGCCGACACCACAAACCAAATCTGTACAAACTACTTTAATGGACAATACGGGCCTGTTGTTCGCGCTGCCGCTGGCGGCGCTGGTGCTTCAGGTGCCGCTGCTGGCTCGGGTGCCGCTGCTGGACCTGCCGCCGGTTCTGTCTTGCCTGCTGCAGCCTCAGGTGCTTCAGGATCAGGCAGTGGTATGCCCCCCAGCGCTACCATCACACTCGCACCTGCCGGTCCCGGCGGTGTTGCTGTTGCCGGAGCTGTCGTCACGGTGACTGTTACCGTTGACCGTTGCCCAGCTGGAGGCGCCGCTGCCGCCGCCGCTCCTACACCTGCCCCTGCCCCTGCTCCTGCTGCAGCCATGTCTGGCGGTGCTGCAGCTGGCTCCATGGCAGCTGGCTCAATGGCTTCCGGTGGTGCATCTGCTTCAGGTGCTGCGACCCCCCCTCGCGTCACCTTGCCGGCCTTTGTACCACCTCCTGCTGGGCGATCTGGTGCCATGCAAGTGCAATCGGTGGGTGCCTTCCTGCTGGGATTGCTCGCTTTACTCTAATCTATAACCAAACTATCTATCACTACAAACCTATGCAGCGTGAATCTCAATACCCGGTGGACTACCGAGCGCCGTCTTGATTTGTGCATACAAAACGAATTGCCCACTAACAAGGAAGGAAGTCATCAGAATCCTCGGACCCAAACCTGCCCAAATGCCCCTGAAGCCAGTTTCTCTTGCAAGGACACCAAGCTTGTGTACAGCGGATCCGTCACCGCCTTTGCCCTTGTTGATCTTAGATAGCAAGGTATCTGCCGGGTGTGACAAGACTGCAGCCACCACACCTGCACCAATACCGGAAGTCAATTCGACGAGGGTCGATTCAGCATGCGATAGTCTGGCTTTGCGTTCCTCGCCGATCGCTTTGAAAATCGCTTCATTGAGCCACTCGTGCGTGGTGAATTGACCCACTGCGTATGGTACTTGCTTGCACAAAAGTGGAATAAAGCCAGAGTAGAATCCCTTGAGGCCTTCTTCCCTTGCGATTCGTGCAAAGCCAGGCAAGAGGCCCGTAGCAAAACCACGCTCAGAGACGAGTCGGATACGGGTCGCTTCAAGTGGGCAGAGCAAGACGTCTGCAAAGAACTCAGCAGCCGACGATGCACCGAGGTAGATGGCCGTTCTGCTCGACATGGCAGCATCCGGACCGCCTGCCAAATCAATAAAAGTCTTTTTAAAGAACTCGTAGCCAGCGAACTTAGCACCGCCTTGAACGAGATAACCTGCTGCTGTTGCACCGAAACCAGTCAAGAGCACAGCTGGGCCTTCTGCAGCGATGATGGATCGAGCAGCTGCGAGCATGCCCGATCCTTTCAGTGCGCTATCGACTTGAATGCGGGTTTTGACGACATCGATGGGTGTCGTTGCGCCGTGTGTAAGAGTACAGCATAGTGCGCCGGCAGAGAAGAACTTGCTGTAGTCTGAGAGGGTGAATTGAGGTGTCGTCGCCATGTGTTGTATGGTGAGTATATGAGGTCACACTTGTCGGCAAAAGAAGTCTCCGGCATCTGAAGCAGCACTCGAGACACAATTAAACATGAAGCGAGCATACACTGGCAAATCTAGTGGCGCGTCTGCCAAGAAACAAGCTGTCGATGAACCCATTGCCTCTTGGGATCTCTCTGAATTACGTCGCGTCCAAGTCAAGGACTTTAAAGGCAAGACCTTGGTGCATATCCGCGAGTTTTACCGCGACAGGGAGACGAATGAGCTCAAGTATGGAAAGACGGGCATTGCATTGACTGTGGAGCAGTGGCACAAGTTGAGTGCTATTTGCAAGGAGGTGGATGCGGTTTTGAAGCCTGCGGAAGGGCCTGAAGCAGGAAGAGAGGAAGAGGAAGAGGATGAACCTACACAGAAATCTGCAGCGTAGACAGCTTGCTGAACGCCTCTCTCAAAACAACCTCATCCACGCCATCAAGGAATGCAAATTGACCAATGCTACCACACACCACAGGCAACCTCAACTTGCCACCACGAGATTTGGTCGTGTCTTGCTGAGCATGCAAAAGCATGTCCACCGTCAACGCGTCATGCCAGACCGGCAAACCCAGCTTCTTGACCACAGCTAGCACGCGTGCCACATCATTGCTCGAAACGAGTGATAGCCGCTCAGACAAAATCATGCACAGCACCATATCAATGGCCACCGCTTCACCGTGCATCAAAGGCTTGTCTGTGGACAGGGCAGCAATCTCGAGCATTGGAGAGAATGTATGTCCAAAGTCAACAATTCTGTAGAGCGTTGCCTCTTCGAAATTTGGCTCGAGTTCCTCTAGCATGCCTTGGATAGCGCGCCGTACAACCTGAGGCTGCCGTGGGTCTTCCTCGAGCAACATAAACAGCTCTGCATCCTTGATGAGTGCCATCTTGAGAATCTCACCCATACCATTCGCCATTTGCCGGTCAGAAATGGTTGGCAAGAACGTCTCTGCATCCAAGAACACGGCAAGCGGTGCGCTGTATGTGCCAAGCTTGTTCTTCTCGTGCAAAAAGTTACAGGCCGTCTTGACACCAATAGAGGCATCAATGTTGGCGAGCAGCGTCGTGGGGATCTTGATGATGGGTGTATTTCTGCGCCAAAGGTTTGCTGCAAGAGCTGCGACGTCAAGCACCACACCGCCACCGAATGCCAATACGGGGTCTCGTCTGTCTGTGCCAAACTTTTTGATTGCCTCACACACGCCTAAGACTGCCTCAAATGTCTTGTGCTCTTCAAGAGCCTCCAGGACGTGATAGTGTGTTTCTACTTGGTGGTGGATGAAGTATGCCCTGATACGAGCTCCAAAGAGCCTGTCGACGTTGTGATCCAGCACAACAAATCGCTTGAGGTGGTCCCGAAGTGTCGCTTCTTTGCATGTTAAGAGCCGCAGGTTGTCGAGATCCAGCAAACCAGACACTTGCTCCACCGAGTACTCGAGATGAATGACTGCAGACGCTGTAAACTTGCCTGTGGTCAGGCCAGAGGTACCGCCAACACGCAGACCGTTGAGGCCGACTTGGTTGACATTATCGTTGGGGCCATGCACTTCTGCATGCTGTCCGCTGCAGCTGTGTAGGGAGTCTGGGTAACCAGAGTCGGTGGAGCGACTGCTCACTGAATCCGTAGAGGTTCTGCGTTCCATGATGCTTGTGTAGATGTTGAATCTGCTTAAGCGTGGTCTAGGGTAGACTAGAGTACTACTGGGGTAGCAGGCGTACGTTTTGCTTATAGGGGTCCATCTGCTTATCTGACATCATGACCATCTGTAAACATGCTTTAGGTAAGTTCAGCTGCTCCCGAATCTCCCCTGGTCTTGAAACCCGGCTGCTGGTACCATCTGCGCAGCAAGAACCTAGCCGAGATTCAGATCTGGTGGCTTCCATCAGTCAGCCAATCATTATTGGCGGTCGCAGATCCAACAGATGTCTTCACGTCACTTTCCTTCAAGGTTCCCGATCTGTGCTGCAGCTGCTGCTAGCTTGCCAGGCACTGCTAGCGTGGGTAGTTTCTTGTCACTCTTGATTCATGTTATGACATCGGCCGAACAAGGTCGTCACTTATTACGACACGGCTGCACAACTAGGCTGCTAAATCGGAAGCGTTCAAATATGCCGCTTTCTTGGGGCTCAGAGAGATTTGGGCATGCTGCTGCTGCAACCAGAGGACCTCATCTTGAGATGAGTGGTCAGCTTGCTAGAGTATACGAGACTCCCAGAGGTTGATGGAGCAGCATGGTCCCCAAACTGTGTTTAGCGTCAAAGCAGCAAAGACTCCGAAACTGGTAGACTGCAGCGGATAAAATACAAGCACCTTTGTAAATTGAACAAAGTATAACCAAGAAGCTCATTGCTTGTTGCCTACAGTAATGGAAGCAATGCAATCAGAAGAGACCTGTGTGCATGTGAAGAAACTCCTCTTAGCTGTTGCTTCCAAGCTAAGAATCTATTTGGAGATTCTTGCAGAATCCTCTTTTGGTAGTCGACTTCACATCTGGGGCAGCTAGGATATTTTCATCGGAATCACTCCTCGAAAAGAGGACAACAAACTAGGAATCTTCTCCTCTTTGCAATTTCAATACTGTAGAATCTCCTGCCGAAAAAGTCAGTTGTCCCTCGTAAACCCTATGCGAGACAAGAAGACGAGGCAAGGTGCTTATATAAGCAAAAGCCGTACAACGGTTGATAACATTCTTGATGCAAAAGTTTGCCAGAAGCTTCGTAGCGCAGCAAGCTTCCCGCAAGGGAGGACCTGAGTTCGAAACCAATTCCGCCCGCTTGGTCTAGTCGGTTATGACGTTGGTCTCATATTGCGCATTGTGCTGTGATATCTGAAGGTCGTGAGTTCGATTCTCACAGCAGGCATTTTTGCAAGTGTTTTAACTCCCTACGCGTGCAAGTGTTTTAACTCCCTACGCGTGCAAGTGTTTTAACTCCCTACGCGTGCAAGTGTTTTAACTCCCTACGCGTGCAAGTGTTTTAACTCCCTACGCGTCTTATCATGCATGTCATATGTTACCGAATTGCCCCGTATCACAGCCATGAAAGCAATCCAGTCATAGACAAGAGACTGAATATAGAGCCAGCTACAAGCTCCTTGACTACCACTGTGGGAATCCTCATGCTCCTTGAGCTTCCTGGGTACAGTTGGAACTCAATGGCTTGAGTCCATGACTCGACGACCTTCTTTTACTCTATATACATGTGACGATAGCAGTGAGGATGAGGATGTTCGGCTACCGAGGCAAATCAGCCACAAGGTTGGCATGTTTGATAGAGAGCTTGTGGTTGAAAAGGCTCTCAAAATATAAGTCCAGCGTCGAGAAGCCATCAAAAACCTTCAGTCTCTAATTGATACTTGGCAGCCGAGGTGAACGTCAGTGAGAGATATGGATCATCAAGTCCGGCAGGTATTGTGAAGCCGTCTTGTGGAGATGTGATTAATACTAGTAGCAATGCCATAACGCTGAATTATACAATATGAAGGCCCCTCAAAGCCAGAGAACAAGCCCCAAGACGGCAACACTGCTTAACACTGAAGCATGTGAGTGACCCGTTGCCATGGATGATGCAGGAATAGCGCCGACTGCTGCGCTTGCAGCTGCAACTGGAGCGCCTGTTGCAGCGCCAATCGCGCTACTCGTTACATTGGTAGCAACACCACTTGCAAGCGCCGATGTCAATCCCGTACTAGCATCTGCAGTACCAGCGGCACCAATGCGTCCACTCGACACGGCATTACCAGGGACACCAACGGCAAAGTCATACGACAACTGCCCTGCTCTCGCGCGTGCAGCCGAGACGAACGCTGCATACGACCATGTCAAGTCTCGTGCGCCTTGTTGGATGCCTGTTGTGCGATTTATTTGCTCAGACATACTGAAGTTCGCTCCAACATAGCGTTGTTGGAGTGCTAGGAAGCGGTCTGCATACCGATGCATGGCAGCCGTTAGACTTGGCAAGTCGCTTGCACTGACAGGGGTAGAAATGTTGAGTTTTTTGTAAAAGTTACGATTAACATCGTTGACTTGTACAGCGACATTGGCTTGCTTGAGTTCTGTTGCCGCGAGGTACAGCGTTTCTGCGACCGCAGACATGCACAGAAACCATGGATTGCCTTGTGAAGACTGGATGCCATCATACACATCTGAAGGGTACCTGCCAATCAAGGGTGTTGAGCCGGAAATGTTGTACAGGCCAGTCATTTCATCAATCAAGGTGGCTGCAGAAGCAAGCACTTTGTCGTTTGATGGACGGTATCGATGCGAGCCATGGATAGAGCCGAGCAGATTGCCGCAGTCTGTACCGGTGGGTCTTGTGCTGTTGAGCATGGCCATAAATGTGCCTGTCGAGCTGCTGTTCCAGAATGTATCGAGGTAGCTACCAAGCTGTACTTCTTGCGCTGCGTAATACTCACTCTTGAAAACCGACGCACCGTCTGCAAGTGCGCGAGCTTGAACCATGGCGGTGAAGAAGTGTGTGCCGTTGCGCTCCTCCCACAAATCGAAACCTGGTGCTTTCCAGTTGGCTGCGACATAGTCCAAGTCTGGCTTGACGATGGTTTCCAGCACATTCTTGACGTATGCAGTATCTGTTTGCGTGGATAGGTAGCCGAGGATAGCAATCGCGCGCAGTGCTGGTCCGTCTCGCTGTGGTCTGCCCCAGGAGTCATTGAAGGCAGTGCCATTCACATAGTATTTGGGTTCAGCGAGTCCACCGGTAGAAAAGTTGCCAGATAGAGTCACGAGACGTTGCAGGTCGTATTCATTCTTGATGTATTGTCGAATGAACGCATCCAAAGACTTGTCGCCTGATGCATATTGGTTAATGATGGTACGCAGCGTGAGTGCCGAATCTCTTGTCCATTGGTAGTAGTAGTTTTGGCCACCCGATTCACCGGGTCTCGCTGTATCGCGAGCAAGCGAGGCTGCAATGACGCCTGGGAAGTCAACAGAGTTTTTGGCGATGCCTGACAGTGCAGCGTTTGTCTGGGCTGTGACATAGTCGTCGAGGGCGAGGTCTTGCGGTGCTGCTGCAACAAGGCCAAGAAGGCCAGCCAAAAAGAGTGGCAGCATCTGTTGAAGAAGTATGTCGGGGTCGGAGTCTGCTTATAGCTAGCGAGTCCCACCTGAACGGAGTCGCGGTGGCCCGAGGAATTCAGCTCCATAGCGCGTCGTATTTGCAACAACAGCGCCGTCTGTAGCGTTGAGTGTCTGTTGGCAGTTGCCTCTTTGGTGCCAACGGGCGACGCGACTGCCGGATTGGGCGACGAGCAATGCGACAGGTCACATACATAGCAGCGGTAGAATGCGCAGTCACATCAACATAGTGCTAAGCATGGTAGGAGGGCAGTACTGTAGTCCTGCTCGCGGACAGAGTGCTACCTTGTAGGCCTGCTCCACTGTGAGTGCTGCAGTTCTGGCACTCGCAGGCTTACTTCAGTCGAAGATGACGACAACGACAACCACAACCACAAACTAGTACGCTCGAATGTCCTCTGCTAAAGAGAATGCAGCGCGCGTCTTGATTGCTTCTATTGCTGACGAAGATACCACTACGGGTCTCCTCCTTGCTGGCACTGGCCAAAAAACAAGCGGCTCACAAAACTTCCTCATCGTCTCTGGCAGTACGCCAGTTGAGACGATTGAAAAGACGTTTGACAACTTTGTCAATGAACGGGACGATATTGCCATCCTCCTCATCAATCAGCACATTGCAGAGCAAATCAGACCGCGGCTTGACCAATACACAAAGGCATTTCCTGCTGTTTTAGAAATTCCCAGCAAGGAACACCCATATGACCCAGAAAAGGACTCTGTCATGAAGCGTGTTCAGGTATGTGTATGCTAGTATTTCCGAGATTAACGTTAGAAACTATTTGGTGATGTCTAGCTCTCAACCTTGCGGTACACAGCAGCTCTCGCCTTACTTCTAGCAAGCGATCCCTTACTCTTCTTCTTTTTTCTTGCGCCATCCGGCTTACTCGCACGCTCACCCTCCAGTGCCAACTCCTTTTGCAACAATTTGAGCTTTGCCGCTGCTTGTGAACCCATCAAGTTCTTAACGCGCCCAAGCTTTGCCTTGTCGCGCGGCTTCAAGTCTGGATTGGTGATTTGATCGCGCTCTTTCTGTTCAGACTTGTGCTTACTCGGCATCTTGGTAGCTCGTGTTACCCGCAACTTGCGGCCCTTTTCGCCAAGCTTCTTTTCGTTGAGGAGTAAAGCATTCTGCACAGAAGACGCATCCTTGAATTGCACATACGCAAATCCCTTGCCGACATTCGTCTTGCGATCCCGAATAATGCGAACCGACTCAATTTCTCCTGCAACGCCAAAGTGTTTCCACAACGGTTCCTCCTCCGCCTCAAATGGCAGACTCCCAACAAAGACACATTTTTTATTCTCATGCGGCGCAGGATGCGCAACACTGTCCACACGAATATGCTTTTCTAGAAAAACGCTGCCGTTGAGTGAGAGTGCTTTGCGTGCTGCTTCCGGGTCACTGTAGACAATATAGGCATTGGCTGTATCGCGTTCTGGATGGAATTTGCCTTGCACAAAAGCCACTTTCCTAGGTAAGAGCTCGGAAAAGGCAATGGAGCGAAATCGAATGCTGAGAACACGGCCATGCTGGCTGAATAGTGCTTTGAGTTGTTTGAAGGTGGTGTGGGACGTAATGACCGTGGTAGGCAAGTTACCGCAAAAGACCGTGGACTGTGCCTTGTTGAGTTCTTTATCTTGACGCTGTTGAGATTCATGCACCAGGTTGTCGCCAGCTGGTGTCTCTTCACCGTCAGACTCAGATTCAGACTCGGAGCCAGATACAGGCTCTACAGGGGTAGGTTCATGGGTCGGCTTTTTCGCAACAGGCTCGTCACTCGCTGCCAGTTTCGACATGTACAAATCTTCCAGCAGGACATCATCGCGCTTTCTCTTCTGTTTCTTGCGCTTCTCCTTGACCGGTGCCTGGACAACCTCCTCCTCACTTGCCGCAGATTCTGGTGCTTGCTCAGTTTCTTGCGTGGCTCGTCGTACTTCGAGCGAGCGGTCCTTTTTAGGGGCTGCCTTGATGGGCCCTGCACTGGCAGCAAACAAGTCTGCGATTGTCTTGTCCACGGCCGAGTCCATAATGTTGCAAGCTACAGAAGAGAAGGAGTAGCTCTTGAATATAAATCTTCTTGTGTTTGCGTGGGACGAAAGGCAAGCAGCAGCAGCAGCACCCACTACCACCACTACCGTTCCTCACACACAACGATCTACCAAGACACTCAGCAAGGCGCATCCATGGAAGAGGCACCTGCCGCAGCCTCACCGTCGCGCGGCACTCTCTTCTCTGACGACGGCAAGTCTCTCACTCCAGATTCGCAAGCCTCAACGCAACACCTCGACGAAAACGAGGACGAGCTAGGAGAGGAAGAGGAAGAGGAGGACGACGAAGCGTCTGGGCAGGGCTCCCTCGCTGATCAGGACGAGGACTTACAGGAAAATGACAGTGTCATGCAAGATGTTGAGATTCCAGATGATTTAGACAACCTGTCTGCCTCTGAGCACGATGATCAGGCGGATTCGGAAGCCGGGTCAGACGCGGATGCAGAGGAAAATGAAGAGCCATCACCAGAAGTCGAACTGATGGCAGACACAGGCACCGACGCTGCTGATTCGCGCAAGCGCAAGCGCTCAGCAGAAGTCTCACCCGGCCCCATGAATATGAAGCGGCTTGGTGGTATCACGCGTTACGATGAAGTGCTCTCAGACGATGAGAACGAGAATGACACGGCAAACGAAATCAAGGATATCCTACTCGGCAAAGTCACATCACCCGATGCTGAAGACATAGAGGGCGATGTCGATGTAGAGGCAGAACCCGAGGAAGCAGAGGATCAAGAAGCAGATGCGGAGGAAGAGCCTGAAGCAGAACCAGAAGGTGACGCAGACAGCGAAGCGGCAGAACGCGTGCGACATCGACAAGACGCCATGGCTGCGTTGCGCGACATTGAACAAGACTTTGCATCATTACGGCAAAAACTATACAGCGAACGTCTGCGACAAGTTGAAGCGGAGATTGCACTTGCAGAGAGCGGCGACCATCCGATCCTACAAGAAAAAGCGAATCAGAATGCTGCAAGGCATACGACGCGTATGGCGCGCGCAAAAGTCCTCGTCGTTTCGCGTCGCAAGGAGATTGAAGTGGAGTACCAGGCAAAAAAGTGGATGGCGCATTCACAATACGCGCAGGATCGACAAAAGCTACGAGCCGGATTGCTCTCAAAAACGTCGGCAGAATGGTTCCAAATTCATCGAGAGAAGCGTGTCATGGACATGGCAGTACCAGAGTATGGCTATGTCGTACCTGAGCGGAAGGCAATGCAGCTTAAGCACAGGCGCGATCACAATGCGGAGGTGGCTATTCTGGCGAGTGTTAAAAAGTATGTTGGCTTTCCGTGTGCACCAGAGGTTTCGCAAGCAGCAACAAAAGAAGTTGAATCAGACCTCGCAGAGATGGGCATTCAAAAGAAGCCACAGCATGTCTCGATGTCGCAACATCTCGGACAGCATCACCACCACCATCATCATGCGCCAAAACCAACACATCACCACCATCACCATCATCACACGCACACATCCAGTCATCCATCCCGCAACGCATCGCCGCAAGTCCATAACGGTACCTTTGACTTCAACAAGGCCAAGGAGCCCTTCCCATTTGCTATGCGTCCTCCACAAACAGAAACAACAAAACCGCGTACATCCTCAATTAACAGCTTGCTCAGCAGTGACAAGGAGCCACGGCTTCCTGCGCTTGGAGGAGGGCGTCAAGAAGACAGCAACAAGCAGTACGCGAACTACTGGCAAGAACCAGCCAAAGGACCGCCAGCATCTTATCAATTTGGTAAGCCCTTTGAGCCGGCACTTGGGCAGTCACAAACTCAAACTGCACCGCCGTCTATGCCTCAGCATGCCATCCTAGGGCACTCTCAAGCGCCCAAAGCACCTCTTTCGGGACAGATGTATGGGCATGGCTACCAGCATCAAGCCTATCAGCCGCAACTGCCAACATTCAGTCAGCAAGCTTTTGGCCCTCAACCACCACCAGGCTTCAAACGTCTCTCGACTCCATAGTATAACAAATATGTACAAATAGGACTACATGGTAAAGGCGACATTCATGTTGATTGGATGACACGCCGACATTTGAGGAATCTGCGTAAACTCGCCCTCCTTCATCTCGCGACGCAGGTTGTTAAGGAGTTCCAAAAAGGATTGATTGGGCTCCTTCAGCAACGCATTCTTGAACGCATACGTCAACGCACCTTGTGCCTGATCGCAGATGGTTGCATCTGCCGAGGTTTGATTGTCCTTGCATCCTGTAAAGCAAATCACATCTGCAGCTGATGTCTTGGAAGCCTTGACCGCGTCGCCTTGACCATTGGCCTGCGAGATGGCAGCAAGCAGTCTCTGCGTATCGGCACCTTCCGTGTTACCCTTCTTGAGCTGCTGACCAAGCTTAATCAGATCCTCTCCAGCATTCTTCATGAAGTTGGGCTCGGAGATGACACCCTTCGGGGAGTAGAGGTATGGCAAGTCCATAATACTGCCAGAGTGGCAACAATCAAACAGAGCAGTCAAGCGACAACCTGCTGGTAAGGGCTTGACACAGACATCGTGGATCTCGTCATCGACAATTTGGCCGTTCTCCTGGTAGTCCACAGGACACATAGTCTCGTCGTTGCCATCGTCCTCGTCGCCATCTTCGTCCTCTTGACTTCCGCCATGGCCAGAGTAGGAGAGAAACAAGTCATCACCAGACTTCGCACCGTCGACCAGCCACTGCATCGCAGTTAGGATGTTTTCCCGCGTCGGCTGACCCTTCTCGTTGGTCTGGTCATCCGTCAAGACGACCATCTGGTCAGCCGAAAAGCCATATCGTTCAATGAGGAATTCTGCCATGTTGTGCACTGCAAGTCAGTAGAGTGTGAGGATGAAGGACATACCATCGTTGATGCACCCGTTGAGCTCACTGTCCGTGCCGAAGTAATTGATGCCAATCAACAAGGCCTTCTTTTGACCAGACAGATCAGATGGGACGTATTGCATGCCTGGTCCAAACTGCGGTTAGTTTCCGCAGGAAAGCTGAATGACTTGCGTTTTGAGCACCATGAGGGACATTGCGAGGCGGCTTGTACTGCTTTCCGTGCTTAGGTGGCTTTGGGAGACCGAGATATTGGACATTGGTGAGGTTAGACCAGCTGGGTGGTAAGCCTTGCACGATACCAAAATGGTTTGTGTTGGTATTGAAACCTCCAAGGCCAACGCCAGAAGTGAACGCCTCCGTGTAAGGCATCTGGCCGTCCGTATAACCATGGCTGGTAGCCCAAGACGTGCTAGATTCCCACGTTTCGGTCGTGTGTGTCTCTTCGTACTCTTCGTACGCTTCCTCGTTGTGGTACTCGAACTCTTCAGACTCGTAGGCTTCTTCTTCCTCTTCGTCCCCGGACGCGACAACTTGGTCTTCTTCCTCTTCTTCGTCTCCAGAAGCGACGATCTCTTCTTCTTCTTCTTCCTCTTCCTCTTCTTCATCATCGACATCTTCTTCATCAACGTCTTCCTCGTCGACTTCTTCCTCTTCCTCCTCATCTTCAGCCTCTTCTTCCTCCTCTTCTTCTGCTTCTTCTTCCTCCTCCTCGGTCTCTTCTTCTTCCTCTTCATTACCTTCTTCCTCGTCTTCCTCCTCTTCTTAAGGTCAGCTCAGCGCGTCAGCAAGTGTCGCCTCACCTTCTACTTCCTCCTCCGAATCTTCAACATCATCTTCGTAGTCACTCATGTTTCTCAACCTCTGTGGTTCGATACGCTGAAGCAGTAAACAGCGCGCCTGGGCGCCTTATATCGCACCAGGCCAGCATTGAGAGGCAGAAGCTGGAATCCATGGAGACGTCCCAAAGGGGTCGGTCGACTAGGCGTCTCTGACTCCGCAATCCTGAACCGGCTGCGATGCCGCTGCGAACAATTGCAATTGGCCTTTGAATTCGACTCTGGCTTGAAAGACCACGCAGAGGCTCTGACAGTCTTGATTCTGGCTCACAGGCACATCATGCTGACCACCTCACAGCCCAGCAATGGACTGATAGCAGGTCATTGTGCGCATTGAGTATTGTATCAGTTGAGCTGTTCCCGTGTACTACAAGGCTGTAATGGGAGACGGCAACTTTGCGTGACCTGTCAAGTTGATTGCTGTTATCATGCGGTCGTCTCCCCAATCATCTTGCATATTCCCCTGAATTGCAGAGGCCTGCCGTGCCAAGCAAGGCTCAATTGGGAAATTTGCCTTTTAAGCGAACCTGTCGTCTTCTCCGCCTGATCTATGTAGTTTCGCGCTGCGACTTACGCGCCGCGGAAGAGTCAAGCGACTTGCCCGGATCAACTCCGAGCTAGTACAATCGCTCTCATGTTATACAGGTCGACTTGGGTCGCATGGCAATTGCCGCAAGGGTAAAGCATTCTCAAGTCAGAGGAGCCCTCGAATCGTATATCGAGTCTTCCAGGTAAAAACACAGAGGCATATAGTGCATGCCTATAATCAGATGATTGGCACTACTTTACAGACGATCAGCAGACCATCATGTATTACAACTCTAACGCTTGACGATATATATGCGTTCAAAGCACAGTCGCATTATAGCAGGGTAGACTCATGCCGGCACTGGCAAAATGTTGCCACAAGCAATACGCTTCTTAGCATTATCATGAATGACCACACTCCGGCCTGAGATACCAAATTTGCCATCCACTTGTAGGCGCTCGTCACTGTAGATGTGGCGGTAGACGGACGACCTGGTCTTCACGCGATACACTGGGATTTTGTCGTACTGCCCAGACAAGTCACCCAATTGGCACGCAAGCTTGTTGTTCATGTCACAAACATGTGCGTCTGTGACACCGTTCGTATCAAAATGCCCGCCTGCTGCCAAGCAGTCTTTTGCTGGGTCGGTGATGCGTTCCGGTACCGGTTTCTCGTGGATGTGATAGGAAAAGTTGCCAATGCTTGCATCAAAGTTGAAGAGGCGAATGCCAACAATCATTTCATTCGTGCCATCATTGACATTGGCTGCGGTAAAGTGGATGTATCCTTGAGGTGAATCTGATGGACCATTAAAGACAGTAGACAACTGTGTGCCCGGGGCACGCTGAGATATTGTTGCTGCTTGAGCAAGACAAAAGAAGGCAAGAATGAACATTATGAGTGACCTGCATCGAAGATTAGAGCACCTATATCAGTTATGCCTAGCACTGGGATTGTTTCAGAAATGAAACGAGAAGTAGAACGACCTGCTGAAACTTCATTTGCAGGTGGCTGAGCGGCTATCGGTCTTTCAATGTTTACCACTGTAAAACTCGACTATATTGGCACAGGCGAGACGCTTCTTGTCCGTGTCGTGAACAACCATAGAGCGGCCTATAACGCCATTGTCTTCAGTGGTGAATGCCAAGAATCGGTCATCAAACTTGATCTCCATGTCTTGGCTGGCGAGGCGACTTGGAGAGCGAGAATTTTGCCGTGTTTGCCAGACAAGTCGCCGTCTTGGCAAAATTCGGGGTGCTCATGGTCACAAACGACCGTGTCGGCAATGCCCTTGGAGTCGAGGTGACCACCAGCTTGCATACAATCGACTGCCGCGTCTGTAATGACTTTAGGAACCCGATTTTGGTGAATGTGATAAGAAAAATTGCCCGCCGTGCTGTTGACAAAGTTGGTCAACTTGATTTCAATATGAGCTACCGGCTTTGCTCCAGTCTGGGTCATCTTCAGATAGAAACGAAAGTAGCCTTGAGGTGAGTCCTTTGGCCCAGCCAAGGTGGCGTTATAGCGGATCGCATCCACTGTCTCTCCGTGGATGCGTGCGTGAGCACATGTACCCAAGGTAAGCACTGCCACTAGGCAAGCGATACGCTGAGTGATTTGCATACTGGGCAAGCCAAGCTCAGAGCGTTTTGCGCCGTCTAGGATTTATGCCGCAATACTAGAATCTTCCCCTGACACTTTGCATGGCGATGTTCTCTTGGTCCGAGCAAGGAGTATCATATTGAAAGCCGTATGCGTACCGAGCATGCGAATAGCCTTTCCGTATGTTAAGGTAGAAGCACTCCTCAATCAGCTGCGTGATCTTAGGCCGCTACAAATGTTCAAATCTCAATGATCTTATCTGGAATGTCTTGACTGAAGTCATGATCACCAGTAGTGCGGTCGCCATCGACATCAGGAGGTCGAGAGTAGGGTCTGGGACATTCTAGCCGAGCTCACCGACATCCTCGAGCTCAGCGTCCAATTTCATCTCCAACTACAATACACTGAAGCTGAAATGCAAATGACCTTAATTGAGCTATTTATCATGTCTCGCTGCCCTGATGCAGTCTCAGCTGAGGCCGTCTTCTCCCAAGCTAGCAAATCCTTTCCTGCAGACGGGCGCATCAAGCTCGAATGCATCACAAACCCAGACGGAAGCTGCAAGCACGGCGAGCTCGAGTGTAATGGCAACAAGATTGAGCTCGCTATTGAAGCAGTGATGGGCATGTCCTTCAATATCCTCAACTTTACCGATTTGTACAATCGCAATTTTGAACAGATTGGTGTGGTGCCATCAAAGCATCTAGACGATTGCTTGTCTGCAGCAGGTCTCTCCACTGCACAAAAAACGGCTGTCATGGAAACATACAAGGCGAAGGGAGATGATATGATGCAAAAGAGCGGAGCGTACACGCAATCACTCGGCGTTCGTTACAGTTGCACCGTCCGCATCAATGGCGAGATTGTCGGCATTCGCGACAACAACGCGTGGAAGGAGTTGAAGCACGGCATCGATGGGTCACCGGAGAGCTGGTCAAAGTTTGTCAACAAAGTCTCCAATCACTAAGCAATTCTAAAGCATTGTGGCAACAAAAGCCACACCAACGAGTCCTGCTGCCAGCGTTTGCTGGGTGGATGCGCCATTTTTGTGCTTCTGTCTGTTAGTCAGTCCTCGACGAACAATGTCTTACGGCGCTTGTCGAGTTTGCGCTCTTGGCATGACTGAACGTAGGAGGCACCGTCACTTGGGTCATGTTGCCATCTACTGCTCGGGCAGGACTGACTGCTGCTTTGATTGCTTGATCGACGAGCCTGGTGTAGGCTGTATCCATCTCAGTTGTCATGACAACATCGTCATGGTCGACCATATCATCGTCGGCGACGCCGAGATCTTGGATAGCAGCGACAGCGCAGGCGAATGTAAGAATAGTGAGGAACTGCATGATTGCTTGAAGGCCTTTAGTTGGAGCGAGCAAGGCCTTTTATGTCAGCTTCTCGATGGCTCTACGAAACTGTCTAGGTCTCAGGAAACCCAAACGCCGCAGACTTGCGTGACGACCATAACGGCAAGCGTCGCAGATGCACAAATAGCAAATCTATTTGTCATTGCTTAATAGCTTGCATGCTATTGCTTTATAGCTTGTATAGTCACATTGTATCTAAGAACCCTGACATGTCTAGCATGTCCTCCTCTAAGAGCGCAACGGCTATACGCATCATGTCTCATAGCTCACAAAGCGCACACAGCGCTAGTCCACCCAACAGCGATGCGCAAAAACCAGATACATTGGCGCAGCTGCGCGATTACCTGACCTCTCCAACACTCCAGCGCAAACCATCGAATCTAACGCGCGCATACCATTCTGATCGACCGCGCCGCATCCCTTTTTCCTGTGTTTGGGAATCGCGGTGTCGTGCAGGTCTGCCTAGACTCTTGCTCTTACCGTACGTATGTCTCAGCAAGCAAGATTTGGAGCGTGACTTGGAGCGTATGGTGGGTGTAGAGGATGACGTGACAGGTTCATGTCATGGCGCTTCCCTTATCCTCCACTTTCCATTCACACAAAGGCAGCCATGCCACTTGCAACCAGCAAATTGCACAGTTGGTTTTCGCAGAGGAGAATTATGCAAACTCATTGGCGATGCGTATGAGAGCGCCTTTACCGCGGCGTGGGTCGATTCGTGTACGAATGAGGCATCGAGTCGCGTTCCATTAGATCAATTCAGAGTTGGTGGTTACGCGGTGCGAGATTTACTGCTACGCAGTATCCTTTGGGATCCAGGCTTGCAACAACTTTCATGCGATATTGAGTGTTAAGCTTGCACAGGTCCAGTCAGAACCTTTGAGCGTTTCCGTGTAAATGCAGGACGTGCATGACCACTCGCTGTGCTATCCTTACCCAATTGCCGCTCAGCAAACGCTTCATCACTCTCCTCCCAAATCTCAGACAAGACGCGCGTATACTCGCCAGGAATATGGTCAAACATGACAAAGGGAATGAAAATGCGCGCTGCAATCCAGAGCCAGCTTGTTTTATTGCTGCGAATAATGCGAATGGTGTGCATAGAGAGAAGTCCAGAGAGTGTCCAGAAGCGCATGGGTGGCACGTAGCCATCTTTGTAGGTGACATAACCTTGGGCTTCATCAGTGCTGTCACTCTCGTCCAGCGCATCAATCTCTTCCTGAACTTTCAGTGATTCTTGAGTGTGATTTGTGCGGAGAGAGGCGCCTTCGTGCAGCGCTCGTTGGGTCTCCTCCATAAGGGGACGAAGATGCACGGTCATACCCGGACACTCGGCAAACTCCAACTTGAGAAAACGAAGCGGATCTTGCGCCAGACCTGGTTGTCGTGGCACCATATCTTGCGCATTCACTACCTTCCAGATGTTCTTCGAGTATCCCTTGTGATCCATCCAACGCTTGAACTGCTTATCGGCCATTCTTGGGGTACCAAAGCCACAAACGTGAATCTTGTCGGCAAGTTTTGAAACGAGGGGCGAGGAGGTGAGCAGGGTCTGTGCATACCACACCACAGACAGAGCAGCGCCGAGTGAGTGCCCAGTAACGAAAATCTTCTGAATATCATACTTTGTATCGTAATCTTCGAGGACCTTTTGGATCTGCTCAAAGGCTGTGATTTTATTGCGACTGAGTGGGAAGTTGACGTCAATCGGCTGTATGACGAAGCTTGCGGCTGAACGAGTCAAGAGGCCAGGGAGACTGAGCAAAGCAGAAAAGATGGAACCAATGCTATCCTCTGCATCATGCACGAACCGACTCGTCTTGCGCTTGTTGGCGGGCCGCTTCTTTGTGCCTTCTGTTTCACTCGCAGACGTGTCACCTGATGCGTTGGTACGCGCTTTTGGCTGATCTTCCCGATGCAATCGAAGAGCTTTGAGGAAGCCATAGTGCACGCGGCCGGCATGCTCGTCTGAATCGTCGAGATCTGCAATCTTGACAAGCCGACCCTTCAGATCCGTCATGACATGCATGAGATTAAGGGGTTCTGTGCCACGAAAGCTGATGACCACGACACCATCTTTGATGGCCAGAAAGGCTGATGTATTTTGGTAGAAGACTGTTCTGAAGGAATCCGTCTCGAAGCCCGCCTTCTTCAATTCATGCAGAATCACAGGCTTATCCTCATATGCCAATTTTGCGAAATTGGCGAGCGACAGGGCTGTGCGTACATCAAACTCCTCTGAATCGGCAAAGTAATTCATGGGTTCGAACGTCGGTGCTGTGCTATTAACCACAGAGATGCGACGACCCGAAGCATGTCTGCCGACAGACGAGTACTGCAATGCGCGCCGTAGCACAAACCTATCCCAAAAGACAAGCAGCCTGAACCACAAGAAGAAAGTGACAATAATTGGAAATTCGAAGCAACGTCTGACGAGCTTTGGTGCGTGCCTGATGAGTCTAAATGGCAGCCTGAGTGCAGCTCTCAGGGCTCTGACGGAGGTGGAGACAAATATCTTAGTGAGGGAGATAGAGACGAAGAGGGTCATGAGAGGCACGAGGCCGACACCTAGCACAGCGACGAGCAGCATGTAGAAGGAGGTACGCGCGTTGAGGGCGTAGAGAGAGGCAAATGCAGCGAGAGATGCAAGGAAGTAGTACTTTGCGAGCGACGAGAAAGAGACTGCCATACGCTGCAGCGGGTGTTAGAGACACTCCATGGTGCTCTTCCCCAGTCTAGCCGGTGCCCTATAGCAGGAGTAGTTGCAGGCCGATAGCGGGTCCTGTCGCTGTTGCGGAGTCAATCCTGGCATCTCGATCTGACGCACTGCACGTGATGATCAGAGACACCCGGGTGTGTGTTACTGCCAATTTTCGCAGTCCCCCTCGAGGCAGCGAGGGAGAGAGAGAACGACACCACGACAAATCAGTGAGACAGAGGCATCAGGACACACTATATTCAATCATGACTGGTGAGTAGGACTGTGTATGCCAGGCAATGTTGCAGAGGGATATGAAGGCAGTGTGCGTCGTGTGTAGAGGGCGGCACTGATGTCCGAATCCACGCAACAGCCTGGCACGAGAAGACTTGATCAGTATACTAACCCATTTATCAGAGCAACACCGTCTGTACGTCAAGGGAAAGCACATCTCCTACCAACGGGCAAAGCGCACAACAAACCCCGACGTCTCCCTCATCAAGATTGAAGGCTGCGACACACCACAAGAGGCTCAATTTTACCTCGGTAAGCGTATTGCCTACGTCTACAAGGCAAAGAAGGAGATCCGTGGATCACGTATCCGAGTCATTTGGGGCAAGATTGCAAGGTCACACGGCAACTCTGGTCTTGTGCGCGCACGTTTCCGAAACAACCTGCCGCCAAAGACTTTCGGTGCATCGGTGCGCGTTATGCTCTACCCTTCGACCGTTTAAAGCGACGAAACACCTCCATCACACACACCTGATAAGTCACTTGGCGCAGCATACCTTTTTCTCACTGATGAGTTGCTAAGCAATCCAACATCATTGCTTGGCAGAATCTTCCATTAGCGACGATGCACTACATACAATAACCATCATCACTGACACAAAGGTCTATTCACTGAGAAATACTCGTGCGCGTTGCTATCTGAAATACTGAAATCACTGCTATCGTGTCCTAAAGTCATACTCATTCAAGGCTCAGTACGCCTCGGTCTGTCCAGGGACATTGCCAATGATGTCTGCCCATTTTGCGTCCATCCATGCCAACATATCATCCCACATATCCATGAATCGCGTATTTGCCTCTAACGCAGCCTCCTTGCCATCCTCAGCTGCTTGTGCCACTGCGGCTTCCGCGGCCTCGACAGCAGCGGATGTCTTGTCTGCAAGCTCTCCGTTTGTTGACAAAACCTGATCCACAGCTTCTGCAGACAAGGCAGGTGGATCATTCACTGTCATCTCTTGCACATCATCTTCCTCTTCCCGAATGGGCGCAACATCAGGTGCTTCATTGAGCACTGGATGACCCATGTTGATAGGCAAGGCGCCAATTAATGTAGGCACCTCCGTCATCCCGTCTAATACTTCTTCAACTGACGCATTCGCTTCCTGTGCGGCCTTTGAGGGGGCCTTCCCACCCAGCAAGAGTGCGCACAGCACACCGCCTCCGGCAAGGAGCATCACAACCAAAAAGACAACGCCGAGTACATGTTTCGAAAGCTTCCCACGACCCTTTCGCATGGCCCTCCTGCATTTACGCTGTCTGCGTTTATTTGCCCTTTTGCTGACTGGCGCTGTATGCATTGGGTCGTCTTCGAGGAGGGTACCGAGCGCATCTTCTTCGTCGCTGTCCAGGTCGCTTTCCGTGATGTGTTCGGGTTTCTCATAGGCGGGTGGGGCTTGTTGCGTGTCTTGGGATAGGCGCGCATTGAATTCGTGTCGGTCAAAGGCGTCGCTTGACACTTTGCGGTAGTTCTTGGAGCGCGTCATGCTGTCTTTGAGTGTTGCAGGAGTTGTTGGTCAGTGGTTGTGGGTCTTGGTCGCCTCTTGGCAGCTTTGGCTCTTGTCAGGGTTCTGGGCCGCACGTGAGCTGAAGACCAATACTTGGACTACTTCTACAACTCAAATGGATGGAGCAGCTGCAGGATCATCGTGTAGCTCAAGGCTTGGACCTCTTCTATATCCCTGCCGCCATATCTGCTGCTGAACAAGCGCGTCTCATTGCAAAGATCCAAGCGTCAAAAGGCTGGCACACACTTTCCAATCGTCGATTGCAAGCACTGCCCTCGCAGCTGCTACAGGGTACAACCTTGCTGAAACAAGCATTACCTGGCTACCTGCAGGAAGTGGTAGAACGTTCTCTCTTGCCACTGGGTGTGTTTGACAATTCCCCCCATCGGCGCCCAAATCATGTGCTGATTAATGAGTACAAGCCTGGTCAAGGTATTCATGCGCATGAAGATGGCCCAGCATACTACCCACTAGTCTGCACCATTACTCTGGGAAGTCATTGCGTTTATCACCTCTGTGACCGAGTCGATAGACGAAAAATTGCAAGTCTTGTGCAGGAGCCTGGATCGTTGCTCATTACGTGTGGCTCGACATATACAGACTATCTTCATGGTATTGATGAGGTTGAGGTCGATCAGGGCCTGTCGGAGAAGTCTGTTGTGAATTGGTCCATGTTGTCTCTTGCCTATCAGCAAGCAACATTGCCTCGCCAGACTCGAATCAGCCTGACATTCCGGGATGTGCTGAAGGAGCGGGCGTTGGTCAAGTTGGGTAGATAGGCCTTTGTCGGTTTATGCACAAGAACATGTAGAAGGCCAAGTAAAGATGGATGATTTGCCGACCCATCTGACGTTGGCCCTGACGTCTTCAACGCAACCACAAGCGACTTAGACGCGTACACCACCTGCATGAGCATCGTACGTCCTTGGTTCCCTGGCTGACATGCTAACAGACAGACACTTCGATATCGTTCCCGGCTAGGGACAGCCAGGGTAACCTTTCAACCAACCGATGACTTTCGCTACGTCCACGATGCCATTGCGCATGCACTCCCCTCAGCCGACCCGGACTCCCTTGCGCTCTGTGATAAACCCTCTGGCCCCTTTACACTCCTCAAAACACTCCATGGCAAGACAATATCTCAGCTTGGTATGAAGCATGGGGACATGCTGTTCCTCCAATTCGACGACCGTGGATCAGACATAGCGACAGACACACCGGAACCCGTTCAAGCAACGGCGCATAAACTCTCCGGTGCCTCTGTTCCCATCAAACCTTCTACGCGGGCACCTGTCGTTTCAACAGATGCTTGGAAGACGGTGAAGCAACATCCCGTCGATGATCAACTAGAAAAGCAATCTGGAAAGATTCCCAGGACGCGCGATCGGATGTGTAAGCATGGCCCAAAAGGCATGTGCGACTACTGCATGCCTCTTGAACGTAAGCATCTGCTCTGTGTGACGAATGCTAACAGTAGCTTTCGATGCGACGTACTTGGAAGAACACAAAATCAAGCATGCATCCTTCCATGCCCACCTGAAAAAGGTCAATAGCGCGACCAACAAGCCTGAACTCAACAGTTCTTTCATTCCACCGCTTAGCGAGCCGGTGGTCACAGTCCTTCCGAATTGCACAACAGGACATGCCCCTTGGCCTGGTGGTATTTGCAGCAAATGTCAACCTTCCGCAGTCACGCTTCAACGCCAAGACTATCGAATGATGGACCATCTTGAATTTGCAAATCCAACTATTGTCGACAAGTTTTTGGACTATTGGCGCAAATCTGGACATCAGCGATTCGGGTATCTGTTTGGTACGGTGCAAGCCTATGAAGGTGTTCCCTTGGGTCAAAAAGCTGTTGCTCAGGTGATTTATGAGCCACCACAAGCGTGTCATGCTGATGGCATTGAGCTACTACCCTGGGAAGACCGCGCGCTCGTCATGCAAATAGCTGAGCGTTGCAATTTGGAATTAGTAGGCTGCTTATTCACCGACTTGACCGACGACGGGTCCGGCAAGGGTACCGTCTTGCGAAAAAGACATATCGATTCCTTCTTCCTATCCAGTTTGGAAGCTCAGCTTGCTGCTTTGTTCCAATCGGAGCATCCCTGCAAGTCTCACTGGGCAGCGAATGGGCGGTATGGCTCGAAATTCGTTACTGCCGTGGTCTCTGGGAGTCCTGATACGGGCGCTATTGACATTGCGCCTTACCAAATCTCTGAGCAAGGTGTTGCCTTGTTCTCTGCACATGTTGTCGAGCCCAGCACAGATCCAAATACAATTTTGGTGTGCAAGGAAGAAGATGATGCAAAGGTCTATATCCCCGAAGTGTTTTACTCAAAAATCAATGAATATGGGCGACAGGTCAAGGAGAATGCCAAGCCTGCATTTCCAATGGAATATCTCCTTGTGACGCTGACGCACGGATTTCCAAAAGAGCCACAAGAGCGATTCAGTGCGACATTTCCAATTGAGCATCGTGGTGCGATTGGTGAAGCTGCCGACCTCGCAGCTGTCGCAAAGCAGTTGCAATTATCTAAACACGCCGCGCAATCCGGCCAGACATCCATCCAGGCGATCCAAGACTTTCATCTTGTCCTATACCTCGCTTCACTCGACATTCTCTCTAAGGAAGAACTTGACATGCTTTGCGAAACGGCCGCAACAGGCAGTATGAAAACGGCACAGGGACTCATTGAGTCTGGCGGGTGGCAGACGCTCTTGGCTATTCTGGAAGAGTCTACTGGCGGTAAGATCCTTCCTGGCGCACTGGGAAAGCGCGCTAATTCAGGTTAGTCTAGACACTCCTGGCCAAACACAAGATTACTGATGCTTCCACGTTAGGCGAGGATGATGCAGATGCATTGGGAAGTTTGACGATTGACAGTGATTCAGATACGACGCGACACGCAGCACGGCGAAAGAAACGACGGCTAGAACGATACTAAATAAGATATCCAAGGCTACTCATGACTTATATTTTGGCATCTCGATCGCCTAGGACGTGCTGGACCTGTTCCTCTGACGAGTCGAATAGCGCCTTGTATGCGTCGCCCACGCTTGCTACAAGATCCGTTGCCATCATGCCGCGTCCTTTTGTGGCGAATGCATGTCTTGAGCAGAATCGTGTGGTGGCACAAGCACCAAACGCCGCCAAGAGCATACGACGCTCGGGGTCCATGTGCTCTTTTGCGTCTTCCTCCCACAGGCCTGTGCCGTACGCTGCTTGCCATGAAAGGAATGTCCCCATCGTACCACTCAGAACATCACCTTGACCTCCGCATCGTTTCAGTCCTCCAGGCATATCCACCACAAGCGTTTCCTTGCCATTTGAAATGTAGTCCTTCGGCCCTTTCTGTACAATTGTCACGCCCAAAGTCTTGCTCAGGAGGAGACATTGCTTCTCTTTGCTCTCCTTCTTCATGTCTTCCTTCAATCCAGCAGCTTCAGCAAGACGTCCAAACTCAACCACATTGGGCGTCAAAACACACTCTAAATACCCTTGGACGAGCTCTGGTTGATTCTTGATGAGCCACAAGCCATCTGCATCAATTACCAATGGCATCTTGCGTTCCTTGAGGGACTTCACGATCGCTGCTGCAGTCTTTTGCATGAGTGCATCACGTCCTAGCCCAGGCCCCAAAATTACACTCGACATGCGGTCAAAGAGCGGCGTCACCTTGTCCATGATAGCCTCCACATCACTCTGCTCGCTTGCACTGTCATTGGATTGGTGCAAGATGGGAAAGACAATCAAGTCTGGTGAGTAGGACTTGATGACAGAACCTGCTTCTTTGTCACACAGAATATGACCCATATCTGCGCCGAGCAGCATTGAAGACATGCAAGCATAGAACGGCGCGCCTGTATAGTTCTCTGAACCTCCAATCACGAGTGTTCGGCCAGCTTGACCTTTATGGAAGCTTGGCGAGAGTCTACCAAGGTGTCAGCGTTTGAGTGGTCGAGACTGCCGGGGAAGCTTACGGTGGAATAAGGCGCTTGACTTGCTTGAGCGTCTTGAGCAACTGGGCCATGTCTGTCTCTTCTGCCATCAGAAGCAGTTCGTTGAGGCACTCTTGAGCGGTTGTCTTTGCACATCGAGATCGTGGTTGACCGATACGACCACGACGTCATGCATGCGACCACAACACCAACAGCGCGCAGATGAAGCGCAAACTGCCTTCGTGGGTCGAGGAGCAGACTGAAGCAAAAGTAGTGCACAAGTCGCCAAAGGTGCTGCTAGAGGACGATGGAGATGCTTCGAAAAGAGAGGAGAGCGACGAAGACGACTATCTGAGCATGACTTTCGATAATGGCAGCAAGACCAGTTCCCTCTTATCCAAGCACGACCGCGAGCGTCTGAAACGTGCCGACAAGGGACGCGAGAGACAATTGACAGAAGAGGAGAAGGCCCATCAGGCGCGTGAAGAAGCGCTCGCGAAACCCATTCATGCAGTGCCGACCTTATCCAAGGCGATGCGCATGATGACCAAGATGGGCTACCAAGAGGGTACTGCACTAGGCGTTCAAGAATCCTTTCAAAAAGATGCCCTCAAAGAACCCCTCGCACCTTCTGTGCCTGCTGAACGCGGCGGCATTGGCTTGGCGACTGAACAAAAGAGACAGTTCATGGCACAAGTAGGGGCTGTTGAGGCGGAAGAACACGCTACGGAAGAAGGCTATCGGGAAGCAGTCAGGACCGAAAAGGAGACAAGACGGCTTGAGGGTCAGTTGCACGCTGCTCAAGGTGTTTGTGAGCGGCTCGACGTAGACACACTCGGCGAAGAAGCAGTCACCGCAATGCACCGTGTCAATGTGCTGTGGCGGTCGCGTGTACGGCATCGGCAGGCGAAAGAACGAGAGCGGCTGCTTCGGCAGCAGATGCTGGATCATGCGCTCAGTTTCAGTAGTCGTCAATTCAACGATGAAGATACACTGGAGCATGTGCATGAAGATGCCGCTGTGAATGAAGAGCATGCGATGGAGCGGCGGAGGAAGATGAGAGCCACATTGGAGGAAGAGGGAGAAGAAGAGGTAGATGAGGAGCTGGATGCGTTTGAGGCCTTGGATGTTGGTGAGCGTTTGGACCGCGTCTTGGACTATCTACGCAATACATACGCCTACTGCTTCTGGTGCGGGCACCGGTACAAAGACAAGCAGGAGCTGGATGAGCTGTGTCCTGGCCTGCAAGAGGAGGCCCATTAACTCACTCGCCTTTATAGGTAGATGTCCTCTCCTCCTGTGTTCCAAAACTTTCGAATCCTTCTGCGGCTCAAAAACTTCCAGAGCACAAACCGCCCCTCATCCTCCATCCACACAGAGCATAGCCAGGCACGCATGGTCCGCGACTCCAAGCTATACGATACACTCGGTGTCGACCCAAGCGCAAGCGAATCTGTAAGTCACATCTCCCTTTCTCGGTTGATTACCGCAAGAAACCACTTTGAAGACGATGACTAACGCGGCAGGACCTCAAAAAGGCGTATGTCAAGCTCATGGCTTCATTTGACACACAAACTGACAGCATTCTAGGTATCGCAAGCTTGCACTCAAATACCACCCAGACAAGAACCCCGACGCTGGTGATAAATTCAAGGAAATCAGCCACGCGTACGAAGTCCTAGCCGACTCTAGCAAGCGACAGATCTATGACCAGTATGGTGAAGAGGGACTCAGCGGAGGTGGCGGTGGTCATGGCGGTATGAATCCAGAAGACTTGTTCTCACAGTTCTTTGGCGGTGGCATGTTTGGCGGTGGTGGTCGGCAGCAGCAGCGTGGTCCGCAGAAGGGCAAGGATCTGTCGCACGTCCTCAAAGTCACCTTGGAGGACTTGTATGCTGGTAAAGTATCCAAGCTTGCCTTGCAGAAGCATGTCCTCTGTAAGGCATGTGATGGCCGTGGAGGTAAAGAAGGTGCTGTCAAAAAGTGTGCTGGTTGTGACGGACAAGGTGTCAAGATGATGATGCGGCAAATGGGCCCCATGATTCAGCGATTTCAGACTGTCTGCCCAGACTGCAGCGGTCAGGGTGAGACATGCAAGGAAAAGGACAAGTGCAAAGAGTGCAAGGGCAAGAAGATCGTCAACGAGCGTAAAGTGCTCCAAGTTCACATCGACAAGGGCATGCAGCATGGGCAACGGATCGTCTTCAATGGCGAGGGTGATCAGGCACCGGATACAATTCCAGGCGATGTCATCTTTGTGCTTGAACTCAAGGAGCACGAACGCTTCCAGCGCAAGGACGATGACCTCTTCTACCAAGCACACATTGACCTGCTGACTGCGCTTGCCGGTGGTAAGATTCTAGTTGAGCATCTGGACAACCGATTTATCGAGGTGCCCATTCCAGCCGGTGCAGCCATCAAGCCACAAGATTTACGTGTTGTGGAGGGTCAAGGTATGCCTTCCTACAGGCATCACGAAATGGGCAATCTCTACATTCGCTTCGCTATTGACTTCCCAGCAAAAGATTGGACAACACCCGACAAGATTGCCCTATTGGAGCAAGTATTGCCACCACGGCCCAAAGTCAAGTTGCCAAAGGGCGCGCATTCAGAGACATGCGAGATGGAAGAAATTGATCCTATGCAAGAGGCGCGAGCAGAAGGACGTGCCAACAATGGTCAAGAGGACGATGAAGATGGCGAGGGCGGCCCAGGCGTGCAATGTGCTCAGCAGTAAGGACGCCTTTTTACGCTTGGACTTGCTCCACCCTGCAGGCTCTCCGCTTGCGACCTTTAGATTTGTTTGAGTGCTTTGTAGCGAGAACATCATATCCCGGGCCAGGGAGGCACTGTTTGTGACTGTCTGTTTTAAGTTATATGACCGTATTTGGACATCTGCTGAACGCGACTGCAGCTTGAGCCAGCACAACAAGTGTCATAGCTGGTCAATCGCGGGCACAACCACTATGCGGCGCTGCGCGCTCCTTTCATTGTACTGTCTTGCAGTGGCAGCACAAGCAGGCAGTATGCCAGACAGCGTGCATATTATCCACGTCAATGATCTTCATTCGCACTTTGACCAGATGACACCCAAAGGCGATACCTGCGATGTCAGAACGAAAGCTTGTGTAGGCGGCTATGCCCGCATCAGCGCACAGATTGAGGAGTTGCGAACGCTGCATCCAAATAACAGCCTTGTTCTGAATGCTGGAGATGAGTTCCAAGGTACCTTGTTTTATGCGTACTACAAAGGGTCTAAGTCCGCTGAGGTCCTGAATCGTATACAATTCGATGCAGTGACGCTAGGGAACCACGAATTTGACGATGGGTACGAGCATCTTGTCAAATACCTACACAACTTGACGTCCCCAGTCGTTTGTGCCAATGTCAGAACCAAGGTCGATGCGCTGAATAACGCGCTTGTTCCCACATTAGAGCTACCAAAGCTTGGCATTGCGATACTCGGCCTGCTTACACCTGCTACAAAGTTCATCAGTTCGCCAGGAGATGAGGTTTCGTTTGCTGAACCGCTCAAAGTAGCGCAAAGTCTGATCGATGGCTTGCGTGATCGCGGCTTCAAACGTGTCATCGCACTCACCCACATTGGTTATGCAGCAGATCAAGATCTTGTCCGAGCAACGCGAGGATTGAGCCTGGTGGTTGGTGCGCACAGTCATACATTTCTTGGCGATGTTCCTTTTTCTCAGGGGCCATACCCGACAATCGTTAAGGACTTAGATGGTTTTGAGGTACCCATTGTGACGAATGGTAAGTGGGGTTACAACCTAGGCCACCTCGAGGTGACATTCGACGATACCGGTCGAGTCAGCGCGTATGCTGGTCAGCCCATCAGGCTTCTGCCAAATGTCGAGCAAAATCCCAAACTCGCAGATGATATTCGTGAATGGAAGAAGCCGTTTTGGGACTATTCGAGGCGAGTCGTGGGCTACGCAACAAAACGCTTTCCATCTCCTCAAACATGTTGGTTCGCTGAATGCGCCATTGGCAACCTAGTGACAGATGCCATGCTGGACGCTCATCCACATGGTGACGCAGCAATGACAAATTCAGGTGGCTTACGAGCGGGTCTCGCGAGGGGCAACATCACTATGGGTGCAGTCATGAACGTTTTTCCCTTTCAGTCGAGACTTGTCGACCTCGTCTTGACTGGAGCTGACCTCTGGGAGACCCTCGAAAACATTGTCAGCTTTAAGAACCTGCAGACTGGCCATCTCATTACAAGTTTTGCTCAATTGTCTGGCATGCAAATAGTCTTCACAAGCTCAAACCCTATTGGCAAGCGTTTAGCCAGCTTGAAGGTACGACGAAAGTCTGACGGGACATGGGAAGAGGTTAACAGGACTGCAAATTACACGATTGTCACACTCGACTTCATGACTAGTGGCGGCGACTTTTGGTGGCCTGAACGGACAGGTTTGAAGCCAAAAGAGCTGCTCGAGAGTGTCTTTATTGACTATTTAAAGAAGCAGACATCAGTGACGCCTGCGATAGATGGGCGGATACAAGATACGGTGAGCAAACTCAGAAGTTTCCTGGGACGCTTGATTGATGTGAGCCGCGACTTGACTGCGCTTTGGTAAGGCATTCCTGCAGCCCTTCTCGTGACACTGACTGACAGATACACTAGGCTACTATCATTCAGTGATTGGCCAACTCACGGCCTGCAGACGATCCGCATTGCTGCCGAAGCCGTCCTAGAATGGCGAGCACGTATTAATGGTGCGGCCTCGCATGAGACATGAATAGACGCTTGTTTACTTTACAATTTTGCCTTGATGGCCCCAAGCCAACTGTCCTTTTCACCTGTAGCCTGCTCACCCACCCGCAGTACAACAACGGCGACGTCGTCCTCCTTACCGCCGTCATACCGCATGCGATTTTGGCGTGCCTCGACGCTAAATGGACCATTCTTGGTCTTTGAGACGCCAGCCATTTGTGCTTGCTTTACCAAGGCAGCAGCTTGTTTTGCAGCATCTTGTTGAGAATTTTTCATGTACTCCAAAGCGTCCTCGAGAAATATATTGTCGAAGAATCCATCTGTCGCCAGGACGACCGTGTCACCGCTCTGAAGCTGGAATGTTTGCAGATCCGCATCCACAGGCTTGTTCTCAAGCTGACCAGGCCGACGCATCGAATCGGGCATCTTCGCTAGCTGATAAGGTGCATTGAAGAAGTACGTCTGTGGCTTTGATGCATACAAAACCTGGCCTGCACGAGCGATGAAATACCCTGAGTCTCCGAGATTCGCAACGGTGAATTCTGCAGTCGTGGTGTCGATACTGGCAATGAGGGCAGTTGCAGAACCAAGCTTGATTTTAGCATCCTTTTGCACGGCACTATAGGCTGTTTGCAAGATAGTCGCGGGAGATTCTGTCTTATTGGCAGAAGCTTTGCAAGCTTCAAGAGCATGCTCAGCAAGGCCTCGTGAAAACACACTGGGATCAACACCCATATCCTGCCAACCGCCGACACCATCCATGACTCCGACCCACAACTTATTTTGCCGCTTGCACATGAAGAATGCGTCCTCGCCAGCACCAATGGTATTAGCCCCATCTGCAGAGGTGCTTGCTGGTTCCGAACCGACTTTAGTGCTTGGCGCCGATTGGGTCGGCCGTGCCCGTCTTTTGGGCACAGCAGACGCGCCCACTGTGCAAGAAAACAGCGTTGCAGCCGCAGCAGCAACTGTGCGTGTGCTTGAAAGCGACCTCATGCCTGAGCGAGCACGAGCAGAGTGAGGCAAAGTAGGAACTGTAGAATATAGTCTTAAAGCTAATGGAGAGGACGCTGCGGTTCTTTGAAGCAAGCAACGCGTCCAGGACATACAAGGACAGCCTAGTCTCTCAAGGAGTTTGACAGGCGTAGCGGCGCGTTTGCAATATCTCGACGTTCATGAGTGTGACCAGATGCAGTTGAGCGTGTGATCAAACTCTGTTCAGGGGTGCGACTGCTCGGCGCGATCGCGATATCGATATCAATATCAATATCGAGATCAGATCACACGCTAGCCCCTGTAATAGACACCAGATCGTCCGTCTCTTTCAGATGCTAGCAAATGATGAAGTCACAGAATCTCGTCCGTGCGGGAAGCTCGAACTTTGGTGTGTCTATCGAGCTAATCTCAAATGTTACCTCAATGTCAATATTTCCTGTCTTTACTCGACAGTGGACGGTTCGAAACAAGATGTTGGATCCTTGGAAAAGTCTGTTCGCCTTGCTCTACTGAAACGTGTTATTCCAGAGAACGCCTTGCTGGGCTGCAGTATTGAAGAGACATCATCCGAGAAATGCTACTTTAAAAGAAAGTCATGGTCACTTGCTGAGCTGCCCGTCGAAATCTTGGATGGAAGCAGTTCTATAGAGCAGGTAATCTGCGCTGCTCACAATACTGCATTACCTGCGAGTCTGCCCTGGAAGATACAGATTTTCCCGGCATCAGAGTCAAGCGTGAACAATGGCAAATTTTGGCTGTCCTTCACCTTCCACCACGCAATTGCGGATGGCTCTTCTGGCTTGATCTTCCATAAAAAGCTACTTGCAGCAATCAATGAAGGTACTGACAGTGCAACAGTGCCGTCAGCTAGAGAAACGCTTCCACCTCCTATTGAAGATTGTCTCGATGTTCGGCCTGGTCTGGTCATGTTGCTAGGAGAGCTCTGGCAGATCGTTCCATTGCCATCCTTTGTCAAGCGATGGTTCATCCCCTCTTGCTACCTGGGTCAGACTACAACCCTGCAACAACGTGTGACAACACAGTGCCGTCTACGCTCGCTTGTCTTGCCAACCAGCTCAGTCGCAACGCTACGAGCAAAGTCAAAGACAACTGTTGTCAGTATACATGCTCTTATGCATGCTGCACTTCTGCATGCATTCTCTCAATTGATTGAGCAGACGCCAGCAGCATCGCAGCATATCAAGGCTTACACACCCATTAATCTACGCCCCTTGATGAAGGGTCATCAAGACACGTTTGCCAATTATGTTTCGACTCATGCAAGTTCTCTGCAACCTAGGGACACATTGGTAGAAACTGCAAAAGCCTTCTACAAGGAGATCAACCAACCAAGTTCGCGAAGTAATGCTTTGCAGTTGCTAGGCCTATTCAACTACATTGACAATCACGCTCCTCGGCAAGTGAAAGTCGACGAAAAGAAAGAGTCCGTGACACTGGACGGGTCGATCAGTCGCGTCGGCTCTCGCCTTGTGGCAGGCATGCAAAATTTCATCATGGAACGTCTTGAGCGTACTACAGAGACCTCGCTGTCGGCCACATTTGAGATTTCCAATCTCGGCAATTGGCAGCCAAAGGACACCAGCAAAAAGGCAAACCGTCTTGGTATAGATGATGTCATCTTCTCCGGATCCAATGGGCCGATCGGAGAACTCATGAATCTCTGTATTGTTACCTTGGCTGGGGGTCCGATGCGGATCATTTTCAGCTACCGAACAAGCTTCATTAGTGAAGAGATGGTTGACAAACTTGTGCAGCTCTTTGAAGCTCACGTCGTCGAGCTTTGCACTTGACCTTGCACTAGTGAGTCTTGGCGGGTGAAATTGTACTGACAACGACTGGGCACCTAGGGCAGCACAGCCGAGCGTATCTCGAGATCTCGAGGGCGGGCACATGGGTGTCTCGCCGTAATTGTGTCTTGCAAGTATGTGTGATCTGAACATTCGTGCGAGCAAGAAATGAAATTTCACGCTTCGTACCAAGCCTGGCTGGCCTGGCCTGGATGTCGGCCCGCACGCTACTCCCGCCGTCTCGCCTACGCCTTCGCCAAATTCGGCATCTTGGCCACGTTGATCATAAGCTGGCGTGTCAGCATCTCAGCATGCATGTGCTGATTCTGAGCACAGCCAGCATGCACTACTTGGCCTCCTATGGATTACGCTTGTAGAGCCATGCTCAAAGCAGCTGCGAGCAAACCAGCTATCTCTCATGTATACCGCTGCCACTGGTCAACCGCAGGCGACAAGCAGACAGGAAATGCGGCCATGTATGGCGACAGCAGTTCTCCGCATTTCACATGTACGGGCAGTTGGGATACGCGCTCATGTTATAGGACGAGACCTTTCAGTGGAGCTTTTCTATTGAGTCTTCAAGGCTGAAAGTGGAGACAGCTATCGTCGCCAAGATTTGATGATGTCAACATGATGTTGACACTAGTTCCATACACTTTTGGCTTCAGACGCTCTCCTGGGTTGCGGAAGCTTGCCGTCGAAGCGACGCTTGGCTTAGTCGGGCTATGCTCAATGCTCAAGCTGAGCAGCTTAGTCTGGAGCTGCTCGACCCGGATGGCCGAACCGTCTTTCTTCAACAGTGAGAGTTGAACTCTTGTCTGTCTACATCCATAATAGCCAGCATGTAACTTTCAAATGTGCCTCCTTCCGATGATTGTTCACTGCGATGAATGTTTATGATCAATAGCCTGCGTTGTAGTAGTTGGCCAGAGCAAACGGATAGCACCACTGATTCATGCATATAATACTCTATGAGAATCTACGCGTGCGGAATACGAGCTGCATCCTGTATATGCGAGACACCGAATCTAGAGATGGCCGAGATCACATTGCAGATGTATCTCGGCTCGTCTGCAAGTGTCAATTGATCAGCTTCGACACCCTAATTGACAGTTTGACAGAGTACGGTCTCAGATTCGCACTGCCCACCGAATGGCCAGTATGGGCAGCATTTAGAACAATCACTACGTCGTGAACGGATAGCCCGCCTTGCTGCTTGCCTCGAAGGCGCTATGCTACAGGTGTGAATGGTCCAGCGCGGTCGAGAGGTGTCTCAGATGGGCGGAAGATTTTGGCAACCCCAGCCAGCAACCAGTCAACGACCAGCCTTCTCTCCCTGCAAAGTTTTGCCGCGGTGCCCCTTCTCAGCGTGGATGGACTGGCCCTGACGCAAGCGCAGATGGTGCTGTCTCCAAAGACTCGGTCCACATCATCCCGTCAGTCTGGTTTCTTCGTGCCGACCCATATGGCGACTGAGCTATATTTCATCTCTTGGACCGATTTTGTCCTATAATACACACACGACGTCCAGTCAAGTACTCTCGCATCTAACACCATACCTACCGAGGAGACTCGGGCCCGACTCTAAAGAAACGTCGACCACGATACCACAGGCAAAGTATAAGGGCGGAACACATCTTGACTAGCAACCTACTCCCAGTCCTTGCCACCGGGTTTGCAAGTGGCAGACGAGCCTTGAGACTCGGTCTGTCACCTGCTCGCGCTCAATCGCGTAATGACAGACAGAACTTCATCGAATGCGCCTATTCAACTGAGCGATGCCGCGTACAAGGCTATCAATGATTCTGGTATAGCGGTAGCGACAATCTCGTTGGCAGTTGGCCTTGTTATGCTTTCCATCATCGTCATACAGTATTTCCGCTTTCCGAAGCAAGTACTTAAGTTATGCTCAAGTGGCCCGACGATGCTTCTTTATGCAAGTCTCGCGGCCTCGATTCCCTTCTCTATTTTCTGGATAATCTCTTGCAGTCCAGCAGCATCAAATAAAGTTGCATGCGAGCTATCCATGTGGGCAATCGTCTTCTTCCTCAATCTCATCATTGGATTCTTGACCGTCATGCTTCTCTTGTGCGCTTTGCTTCTGTCACCCTGGCCCAAGCTTGCAGGACGTTCTTACAGGAACTGGTACATTTGCTTCTTCTTCTGCCTCTCTCTTGGTCTCAGTCTTGTCGGTATCTTCACTGGCAATTTTGGATACTTGGCGGACCAAGACACTTGCTGGGTCATTGCAACCGGCACCTACAACACTGATTTGGAAGAGACGCGTGCAAAATTTGTGATGCTGGTCATCATGATTTATGGACCACTCTACCTATCATTATTCGTGAATCTTGGCCTATTCACGTACGTCGTGGTGCGCCTCAACAAGGTCTGGGAAGATCGCAGCAATCTCGGTGTACTGTCTACGCAAGACTTTTCCAAAGCTCTGACCAGGCGAGTCGCGTTCATTCCCGTGGCTATTGGCTTGCATGCCTTGCTCGTGATTGGCGGTGACTTGCCCATCACGTACAAGACGGCATCAGCCATGTTTGTAAGCCTCTTTTGCAACTACATCGGTTTCTCTTCCTTTACAATCTTTGTTGCCATGTGTGCAGCACTCGTTGATCCAGGATTTCGCAAGATTCTGCGCTTGAACCATGCGGCCGTTGCAAGAGCTGCCGAGCTAGAGGCAGGAAGCAGAATATCTTATGTTGGAAGCTACAAATACATGGATGCTAGTACAAAACACGCTAGCACCGAATCGCCAGCCGAGATCGCCATGATGCCGACCTCACCCACATCACCAACCTCTCCATTCAGCCCGGCGAGTTCTTCTGCCTCTACAACGACTCGCTCAAGTCGGAAATGGATACCAACCATCTCGGCGCATGAGCTTCCCGTGTTGACGCCTGCACGAATGGATCCATTACCACAAATTCCATCGCCTGCGACTCGCAGCCCACATCTCCCAGCAACGATCCGCAGTTTCGAGCTCATGGAACCCCTTGGTTCTAGTCGCAATGTTGCGCCAGTCTTGCCAGGTAGGCAAGATTCCTTGACGGTATCAATGCTTCCTGCCACACCTCTGCCTGCGCCGCCTGCAGCGGCTGCGCGTGGACGTATTTGGGAGCCCAGCTTTCCACCGGCACCCATGATGGAAGATGAAGAGCTAGTGGACCCGGCTATGCGACCCGGTGTCTAGGGTCGCCGTCATCTGACAATCCAACACACGATTACCGGTTATGAATATTTGAACAAATTTGCCAGCGAAGGTTTTGCATCCATTGTCCGACCCATACTCAATTTCTCCGTAGGATCTATTGAATTCCTCAATTTTTGAATACCTCAAAACTTGGCATAGCCTTGCTTCTTCTGTAATTCTCGCATCCCACCATCAAAGCTGTCGACCGATGCGCGACAATTGCTAGACGCACGAATTTCTTTTGCTTCTGCCATTTTACTCTCGATATAGGCAATTCTCGACTTGTTGGAGGGATGGGTACTTAAGAATTGTGGAACTTGTCCCTGAGCAGCCGCTTCCATACGTATCCAAACAGCTTTCGCTTCTTCTGGGTTATAACAAGCTTGAGCCATCAACCGCAAGCCGATGTAGTCGGCTTCTGTTTCCATATGTCGTGAGTAGGGGTTATCTAGGGCAAGGGTCGTGATGCCACGACCGAGTCCCATGGCCAAATCGCCAGATCCAGTGACTTGTGCAAGGACAAGCGTCAGGCCGAGCGTCAAGACTTGTGAGATGGGGTTCATGGACATTTGCTCAGCGGTATGCCGAGCAACTTGATGTCCAATTTCATGACCCAGAACACTGGCGAGACCATCGGGTGTTTTGGCAACGGGAAGTAGACCAGAAAAGACGAAAATCTTACCCCCTGGAATCACAAACGCATTTGCTTCTGGTGAATCAATGACATGCACTTCCCAATCCAATTCCTTCAAGCCACTCACTTGAATCAATCGCTTCGCAACCGTATTGACGGTCTTTGCATGAGGATGTGAGTTTGGTAGCATTTGGTTGCCATATTGTTGTGAAATGGCTTGATATGTTTCCTCTGCAGCAGCCGTCTCCGTCTGTGCAGAGACATTCATGAATCGCCGACGTCCCGTCAACTCGACCTTTTCAAGATGCGTCACATAATACGCTGTGCCCCCAACAACAACAACGCCACCACCGTACTTGAAACCAGGTGTTTTCCAAACCGCTTGACCATTCTTGCCACGCGCGGACTGGGCGAAGCGTTGGTAGAGCATGCGTTGGACGCGTGGGTCGATACCGGCTGCTGAAGCACGGGTTGACGCATGGAAGGCGCGTGTTGTAGGTCTGAGGTGATGTATGTGGCCTGTCAGTCTCGCTTGTATCGAGCGATAGAGGTAGCCTGACATGCTTGGGATAAGGACTAGTAAGCTGGTTGAGTGTAGGGGTGTACCGCTTGACTCTGGGGAAGGCGACAAGCGTAAATGACGTCCGTTGGATTGGCGCGTAAAAGGACAGTCACATCTACAGCAACGACTATCAAGTTTTGAATTCATACTGCCTGCTCGTCCTCAACATCTATGATAGCAGGCTGGGTCGCCAAAGCAGGCTGCATACCACCAGACCCTTGCGCTAGGTGCGTATCAAGGGATTGAAGGCTATATCCACTCACAGAGCGTTGTCCCGTACTCAGTCGATCCACATCTCGCGTCTCTTCCGTGTTGTTGTGAAGCATGGATCGATAATTGTAAAGACTACCAGCCAGGGAGGTACCCGTTCTACCACCCATGGCACTTGTATCGCCTGTAGGCATATACGTTGCAGTCGTAGTAGAGTTGGGTTGTGTATGCGCCGATTCAAACGAAGTACGAGCAGAGGCTGGTGCAAGCGCGCGCATACTCGCTTGAGTATCGATACTGCGACGTCGACGTCGTCCTTTTGAGCTAGAGGCCAGGGTCAACATACTTGCATTGTCAGCGGCGCCTGTGCCCATTACTCCGCTTGTTCGTTGGGAGAGGAGGGAGGCTGCTGTGTTTGGGGGTAGGGTTGGTTGTGTCTCTGCTGTGCGTGTGGTGAAGATGGAATGGACGGTGGATTCCTTGGAGGAATGGAGGGAAGCCATCGGACTGTGCGTGGATCCGTTGTCTGCGGTCTCTTCGTCCATACCAATACGAGGGGTTTCTATAGTCTCGCCATCTGCTTCAGCGTCATCCTCCAATTTTTCCGTTGCAAGCGTTCTGTCTTCTGGATCCACGGGCCGTCTGTCTGAGGTATCAGTGAGTGAGAGCATCGAGGGCATCCGACTCTCGCGCAACCCTCTTCCCTGGTTCGGCGCTTCAACATTCAATACGGCTGCATTAGACGAGACACTGGGTGCGCGTGTAGAGATGGTAGGACGCAGACTCGACGCATCACTACCGGACCCCTCAAGGGAGCTGCCCGTTTGCTGGAGGGAGAGGAAAGGTGCGCCATGAACAGATGAGGCTGGTGTGGAGAGGTGATGGGCGTTTTGCGCGTGTTTATTGCGCGCTGCTGTTGGGTCGCCCTGTGTGGCATTTCGCTTGTATAGTTTTGAGAGCCAGCTGAAGCGACTGCTAGCTGAGCCCTTCTGCCTGGCCTGTATGACACTGGCCATTGTGCGTGTATGTGTGTGTGTTGTGTGTGATGATTGAGTGGGGGAGGTTTGTGTGTTGAGCAGCGCCATCTCTGCGACAAGGCGCGACACTCTCTCTCCTGCTCCTATATACTCTCTTGTGTCAAAGCGTCAGGCGGCAGAGACAAGGAAGGCTACATCTACAGCAGGGATGAGTGCCAAGTACCAGTACAGCGTTGCCATGACGTGCGGCGCATGCAGTGCTGCTGTGAATCGCGTGCTCACCAAGATGGAAGGTGCGCATCTACAGTAGACGGCAGGAGGGAGGATGCTAACTGAGTGTCTAGGTGTAGAGAGCATCGACATTGACATGGAGAAGCAGACGGTGCTTGTGTCTGCAGACCCTCAGCTGGGTGCGACGTATGATGCCGTGCTGGAGAAGATCACGAAGACGGGCAAGACTGTGCATGGGGGCGAGGTGCTTGCTCAGTAGCATCAGCAGTCGTAACACGATACAGTATCAGTCTTAGTCTCTGTATCAGTCTCTCTCTCTTACTTCAGCAGAAAGTGCTTCCTGTCCATAGAGCAACCGGGACTGCTTTTCCGCCCAAAGTGCAAACAAGCGCAGAGCAGCAATTCCAGCCATACAGAAGCAGCTCCAACACGCACACACCCTTCCTCCCCTCCACCCAGCAACCATGTCCGACACAGAAGACTACGATGCCATCAAGGCAGCAGAGCTTAAGAAGGCACGTTCCTTCCGCCGTTTCCAGTACCGCGGCATCGAGCTCGAGGCACTCCTCGACATGTCCTCCGAGCAACTCATGGACCTCGTCCATGCCCGTGCACGCAGAAAGTTCCAGCGCGGTCTCAAGAGGAAGCCTATGGGCTTGATCAAGAAGCTTCGTAAGGCAAAGAAGGAGGCACCTGCAAATGAGAAGCCTGCCGCCGTCAAGACCCACCTGCGTGACATGATTATTGTCCCAGAGATGATTGGTAGCGTCATTGGCATCTACAACGGAAAGGTCTTCAACCAAGTCGAGATCCGCCCCGAAATGGTCGGCCACTACCTCGCCGAGTTCTCCATCTCCTACAAGCCTGTGCGTCACGGTCGTCCTGGTATCGGAGCTACCCACTCTTCGCGATTCATCCCTCTCAAGTAGAGGCATCCAGCACGCAAGCATCTTGGCTGTCAGCCTCTTGCATATACCACGTTCTTACGAGCAATACAAAAATCAAAAAAAATCCAGTCTCTTCCTCACTCGCAGTGATGGTTGATTTGTCAACTCCGAAAGGACTTTTGACATTAAGACACCTCTTCTCCTTTTCATGTTCCCAACCACGTTTGTTGTCATTGTCGTTGCTCCTCCGTCCTCGCTTGACTGTCCATGTTTCTCCTTGACCCTTTGCCTTTGAATATGACTGACTCTCACGCCGCAGTACGTAAAAACAATAAAAAAACCCTGTCCTTACAACGTGCGCTTGAGCCTTTCGTTCTTCTGTAACAGTTATTTGTTCTGCCAATAAACCAGGCCTTTCACATGTACTTGATCAACCGTTTCCGCACACGTCCTTTTCTGAAGCAACACAAACATTACACTCGTCGATCTCTAAATGCCCGCAAAATTAGGTATGAACGCATCAAGGGTGTTCTCTTGCTAGTGCGTCTCAACCAACACCAGCTATAGTTGCTTGACTCGAAGGCGATGAACATTCATAATCACTTTTTCGTTATACCGCCACTACATGCAATTGATCATGTGAGCAATCTGACAGTTTAGAGTCAGAACATATTTACACTTCGTCTAGACTGGCTTTGCGCTGACGACCTTGCTGGAGCTTCTTGCATTCTTGCCTTTCGCTTTGACGACATGGTGTTTTCTGATGATATGCTCTCCATTCGCAGGCTGTACCTCACTCACGAGGCACAATTCGACGTCAACACCAGCAAGCGCCATTTGATCAAGCCACGCAATCTGTGTCTCTGACAAGCGGTCTCCAGGACCCTTGACCTCAACAAAGAGGCATTTTCCCGTATCGGGATTCCACATACATAAATCACCAATCCCACCAACACGGTGGCCGTATTCTTCAGCGAAAAGCCGACAAAGCTGGGCAAGGGGTCGAGGACCAATGCAAGCTGCAATCTCCAGCAAGTCTTGCAATGCGTAATGCCAACTGACACCAACGCACCATGTCTCTCGGTCGCGGTGCAGACTGTCTGTCGCCTGCAACAGGTCAGCTGCTTTGCCATTCTCTATTGCAGCCAGACGAAGATTGAGTGCACTAGCACGAGATGGATAAAAGGCATCAGTGGCGAGATCGAGTGGGGCAGTTTGGAACGCTGTTTGAAAGACACCAGGAATTGGCAAGAACAAAATATCCCAGAACAATAGACCAAACAGCGTTGTCACGATGGAATTCTCTGAGTGAAACCCACGCCAACCGAGGGTTTCGTAGAACTCCAAGGACAATTGCTCAACCGAGACTTCATCGCCATCCTTGCCACGCCAGACAGAATGCTTTCCAATCTCTGGGTCATCGAGGCGCACACCGATCACTAGACGTTTCGCAGGCTTGCGTATGAGAATGTGTGAAAAGTCGTGCTGCTGCCGCTTGACGGTGTTCAAGTCGCGTTCGAGACGTACAATTCGATTTTGCAATGCATGGTGATAGATTTGGTGAGTGTCCACATCTTGCAAACCCGCAACACAGGTCTCGAGCGCCAATCGTTTGCTTTTCCTAGCTCCAGCTTCTGCCGTTGGCCCAAGTGCAAGAGGGTTGTAGTGTTGTTCAATCAAAGCTTTCCTATCGTACCATTCTCCGCGACGACCCACTCGATAGACCTTTTGAGACAATAGAGCAGTCCACACTTCGTGTTCCCGCGGGTAGTCATGCCGTTTGGCAAAAACCACCGCGGCCTTGAAAAGCAGCCGTGTCCAGACCCAGCCCGCAGTAAAGCGACGAGCGTAGTAGCGTGCTCGGCGATCATGGAGCGGATCATCCGTAGTTTCACACTTGATTTGCGTCTCCTGATCTTGTGCACACATGACCAGAACTTGCCAGTCTTCGTACACCTGATGAAAAATGGCAATGACTCGATCTAGGCCAGCTTCAGTCTGATTCGAGCTCAGCTCCATGATGGTATCGACCTCGAATTTGAGCTTGAGTGCATGTTCGTAGTCGAGAAGCACCTCTCGTGAGGCGAATATGGTTGAAAGCCTATCAACTTCGTAAGTCGGAAAGTTGCGTTTCGAAATTCGAGCGAGTATGAGAGTCGTGAGCGACTTTTCACTGTAATCGCTGGACCGATAGAAAACTAGATGCAATCGATGAAAGAGCATTACTGGTTTCTTATCTAGTCTGATCATAGTGCCCGTCATTGAACGAATGCGAGACATTATCTGATTGGACTTGCGTGTAGGCTTGTTTCCTGCACCATCTCGATCAAGACCAAGACTACCAGAGCGCGAGAGGCCAATTTGGGACTGACCAACCTTCAACAAAGAAGTGAGAAGCTTGTCTTTGGTTGTGCCTTTGCAGTTGTAGTCCTTTGCCAGTGTCTTGAGCTCATCTAGAGACAAGAGTGCGAGCAAGTCCTCAAGTGTTTCAATGAGTGAGCCGTCTTCTGCGAAACCAACCAATGGGCAGAGCAGAGCTTTGCAGGCTGCGTCGACGTTGCTGATATCTCCCTCATACCCAATCTTATTCACTCGAAACCAAGCACCTCTCTTGCGCAAAAAGAGGCGAACATATAAATAACGTGCCTCATAGGGCAAGCTTCGGTACTTGGCCAGTATTCCTAGCTCTTCCTCTGAGAAAAGGAATGCTTCATGCTCGAGAACAGTATCGAGAGCGGTCTCGAAAGCCTGTGTATACAGAGAATCTCTGGGCTGCTTCCTCGTTCTAGGGTTTGGAGAAAGAGCAACATCAAAACCAAGCTGACTGATATTTCCGGGTGTCAATTCGACATCATAGCCTAGCTTTGAGCTCGTTCGTGGAGGAGTCCGAGGTGGCGAGTCTTCTAGCTTGACTCGCTTCAACGGCGGTGGCGAAGGTGATGCAGATATTTCAGGTCGACTGACAGGCCCAATAAAAGGCTCTAGCTTAATGAGTGGGGGCTTCTCGTCGAGTGACGGAGATTCTAGTAGCTGCTTCATCCATGGCAATTAGTGAGCATCCATTGCAACGAGGCATCGTTTTAGGTCAGTCTGTTGCAAGTACTCGCTCCTTTCTAGGGTTAGAACATGCGCTTCTTTTCACCGGTAGCAAAGCACAAGACTTGACAACCAAAGCTCAGGGAGACGAACGGATCATTCATGAACGGGTCTAGCAGGTACGACGACCGCAGGTCAGACAGGCATCGAGACTCTCGCGAATCGCGTGATTCTGAGCGCAGCAGCGGGCATAACCGCTATGAACGCGATGATAGGCGTGACTCGCGGTACCGGTCCTCTCGTGACGATGATGACCGTCGCTCAGGCAGTCGGAGGTCGTACGACGACAGGTCTTCTAGAAGAGAAGAGCCGAGGCAGTACTCATCGCGTGATGATCGTGGTGGAAGCGGTGGTGGGTATCGTGGCGGTGGTGCAAGTCGTGATTATGACCGGCCTCGCGGCGGTGGCGGTCCAGGACGCATGGATGGCCATGGATACGCTGGGGGAAGCGGTGGTGGCGATAGACGACCTCGTGAACGGAGTCGCTCGCCTGTACGTCCGCGTGAACCAACACCCGACCTAACAGATGTGGTGCCCATTCTTGAACGCAAACGGCGCCAAACTATGTGGGATGTCAAACCACCTGGCTATGACACCATTTCAGCAGAGCAAGCCAAGTTGTCTGGTTTGTTCCCGTTGCCAGGTGCACCGCGTACTGCTGCGCCAGCGGATGCCGAGAAGCTCAAGGCTTTCGTTGAAAAGGGATTGGCAAATAAGCTTGCCGATCTGCAGCCATCTAGTGCGCGGCAAGCTCGTCGTATCGTGGTGGAGAACTTGCCATCGTTGACGGAGGAGTCTGCGTTGGTAGGTTTCTTCAACGACATCATGCTCAACTTGAACGTTGGAGAGCGAGGCAAACTACCTTGTCTCTCGGCACAAATCAACAAGGAAAAGGCATATGCATTGGTGGAGCTACGGACAAGTGAGGAAGCGACATGCACCCTTGCATTCGACGGTGTTGCCTTTAATGAAGCCAAACTCGCCATTCGCCGACCGAAGGACTACATTGTACCAGAGACGAGAGAAGAGGAGAAGCGCACAGATGTCGTTGGGCCTGTCCAAGACTCACCTAGCAAAATCATGATTCGCGGCTTGCCGACAGCACTTGCCGAAGAACACTGCATTGAGCTGCTCAAGTCATTCGGAGAACTCAAGTCGTTCCTGCTAGTCAAGGATAGCGACTCTGGCGAATCCAAGGGCTTTGCCTTCTGCGATTTCAATGATCCTAGTGCGACAGAGATTGCTTGCGAAGGCCTCAATGGTATGGAACTTGGTGAATCACCCCTTAGCGTCCAGCGTGCTTGTGTGGGTGCAAAGCAAGTGGCACCTCCCGTTGCTGGTCTTGCCGCACTTTCTGCTCTAGCAGAATCAGAAGCACCTATGGATGCTACCAAGGTACTTGTCTTTTTCAATATGGTCACTGCAGAGGAACTCAACGACCCGAACGAGTACCAAGATATTTGCAATGATGTCCGGACTGTCTGCGATGCAAGCGCGCCTGTTGTGGACATAAAAATTCCTAAGCCAAGTGGTGGCTCAAAGATTAATCCTGGTGTCGGCAAGGTCTTTGTTCGTTTTGCAGACGAAGCTGGCTGTACGGCTGCCATGCATCAGCTGGCGGGTCGCAAGTTTTCGAATCGGACCATCCTGGCGACGTTCTTCCCGGAGGAGAGCTATGAGGCAGAGGCATTCTAATGAGCCTTCTCTCTTTGGCTACTTGATGTATTTTACTTTACCAATGCCAATGCCAATGCCATTGTCATGACTTTCTGCTTGTGCCTTGATTCATGTTGTGTTTTGGCTGTGCATCTGATCGCAATTGAACACGCAGCAGCAGAACAGCAGTGTCATTGCAATTGACACACATCGCTAAGCCGCTCTAGGCGATGCGGGCACAGGCATGGCTGTTGTCGCTTCCTATGGTCTCGGGTCTTCTGCTCAAAGACCCAGTCGCTGAGCCGTACTTTGATATTGTCTTTAGCGATGACCGTGTCGCGTCAAAAGAAGCACACGCCAAACTTCACGACCCTGTGCAGCAAGAATACAAGTACCGTCTCATCCATGACGGGCGCGAAAAGTATCTTTGTTCTGTGCCCAATATCACAAAAGCACCTGGTCAGCGATTTAGCGATCAGAGATTGCTGGATGGCGATGAACGTGCCGCGGTACGAGCGAAAGAAGCAGAGACGGCAAAAGCAGCTGCACAACGCGGTTGGGACATCCTCGAAAAACTAGATGGTAATTGTATCTATCGTGGCGCTGGCTGGTGGACATACAAGTTTTGCTTTGGAAAGCATATTGAACAATTCCATGCGAAACCGCCAGCTGTTGGATATCCCTTTTATCCGCCTATACCAGATGCGGATCATGCATCGTACTCGCTAGGCTCTAGACCTAATCCGGAATCAAGAGCTCAATCGTTGAAACTGGCGCGTGTACAAGGCGCTGCTAAGGCTCTGAGTATCACTTATGATGGCGGTACCTATTGCCCCTTGGTTCGCGGTCCTCGCAAAACAGAAGTTCGTTTCCAATGCTGTCACAGTGATAGCGAACACATTGCATCTATCAAGGAAGTCTCAAGCTGCGAATACCTCATTGTGGTGCACACCTCCCGTTTATGCCACGATATAGCGTTCATGGAAGAAGCAGCCAAGCCGAACAAGGAAATTATATGTACCCTCATCAGCGACAAGCCAGCGACAATCGAAGGCGACAAACGAGCAAAGAAGCCTGCCAAGGATCAACTACAAGATCACCCTTCTCCTGAGGTCGATACTGCCAAGAATGCTCCTATACCGGATGCAGCAAAACCCGTTGCTATGGACGATAAACATGTTTCTGGACCAGAAGTCAAAGCACAACACGCAGCTGACACACCTGTACCTGTCGAGCCGGTTGCGCCAATACCCGAAGCCGCGCCAGTCATCGACACAACAGAAGCCAAGGCGCAAGCAACCCCTGAGCCCGTGTTGGGCGCACCTGCAGGAGACGAGCCAGACGAAGTTGCGAAGCCGTCAGCGGAGGCGAGCACGGAGGCATTTGTGAATGCCGTGTTGGACCGATTGGGCGCTTTGTTTGAGGAGGATGCACAGATTGCCGCCGGTGCAGTGCCAGGTGAGCCAGGGTTCCCGATACGTGATCATCCTGGTGATGGTGCAGGTGCTGGAGCTCCCTTGCAAATGCCAATGGGCGGAGAGCAGAACGTTCCTTGACCTTCAAAGGCTGTCGGTTCCTTTGCGTGAACACACTGCCACTTTCTAGCTCAACGATTTGCGTAGCCGCGTAGCATTATCTAAACCGTTTCTCTTCGTTGCAACTCTTGCATGAGTGTCGCATCCCAGCAATGCCGCGCAAGTTGTTCATAGAGGACAGGATCAAGCTTGTCAATCCAGCTGACTGCCAGTGTCGTAACAGTTTTGCCCTTGAGCGGTGGAAACTTTCTGAGCAGTGCCATGGGCGAGGCTCCTGGTGCCATGAGTGCTTCACGCATCATAATAATTTGTGCAAGAACGCACAGGACATTGAGGTGCGGTCCATATGCTACCAGGAAGTCCCAAAGGACAAGGACTTCCTGTAATGGTGGTGTGCAAGCGCTCAAGGTCATGATGGAGGGAAATGCATACACCTCAGCAGTCAGTCCTTTACTTTTTAGGTGAGCAGCGAGTTTGCCATCGAGTTGAGCTAGGCAGCGATCGAGCAATGTACAGCCCATATGCACACCCACGAGCGTTGGCGAACGAACATACAATGGACATTCTCGCTGTAGCCAAAGTTCATAGAGCTCGAATGCTTGCACTTCAGAATGACACGCATACAGGAATGGCGCAGCGAGGATATTCATGCCTTGCACATACGGCACACCACTACCATTCGATTCCGTGCCATCTTCTGCCTGACGATCCAGTGCATGCCATGCATGGGCGTTGAGGAGACGAATGAGGGCGAGTTCACTGACACGGTTCTTGAAGCCAAGATCCGTTGCGAGGGTGCGAAACGTATCATTGCGTATCTTTTGGTAGGCTGGGGACGCACCACGCTCAACAAGCTCTAGGTATTTATCTGTCGAGGCTGGTTCGGCTTGTAGCAGAATGGACCAGAGGAGAGGCCGCAGATGGTCTTGTGAGGTGGGGATGCCTTCGTTGAGAATATGCAGCTTGAGAGTACGCACCAAGTCTGGCAGGTCTTGCGGAGATGGCCTCTGCGAGAGAAAGTGCTCGAGCTCTGAATCATCTGCCATACAGCTTCACTCGCGCTCTCCCTCAGTCGATTGCAAGGTGTCGCTGCTGGTCTCTGTCGCGTCTTGTGTTTTGATTTTGCGCAGAAAGAGCGACGACATCAACCATCCAGCAGCTGCTCCTCTCCTCTTTTGTAGCCCTCATCGAGGCAGCAGAGACTGTCCAAGACTCAATGTCAGAAGAACCAAAGACAGGCACACAGCCACCGCAAGCAGCAGACCAGCAGAAGCCACTACCCACCAACGGCAACCACATCGCGGAAGACCTGCCGAGTACCGTGAAACCCATTGATTCTGCCGAAGAGCGCGCTGCTTTACAACAGCGCTACACACAATCTCGTCAAGAACTAAAAGCCCTCATCACTCGTAAGAAACAAGCGGATCGTGATTTAGCGGCATTGGAATCACAAATCTATAAGCAAGAAACGGCATACCTTGAAGAAACGCAGCAAGGTGGTAACTTGGTACGCGGTTTTGATGGTTACCTCAAGGGCATTGGAAATACTCGTAAATCCACCTTCAACGAAGCAGACCGGTTATTCTCTTTATCGAGCGTGAGTTTTAGTGAAGCGGCGAGTGGTGTGGTGGGTAGCGGCAGTTTCCTGCCAAGTCATGCATCCACGACCATCCCTAATATGCCGTATCCCACAAGTCGAAGAGACACTGGGGAGGTGGCAGGAACGCCTGGCGGTGGTGGTGGCAGACGGACCGGAGGGCCAACGGTGAAGCGAAGGAAGGAGACTCCAGCAGGCTCAGTTGCTATCAGGACAGATGGCGAGAGTGATTCAGATGCGAGTCAAGGGGATGCAAAGCGGGCGCGTGTGGGCTATGTGAGCTAGCGAGCGTTGGCTAGTCTTGATGTCCATACACAACATAAATGAAGCATGATCTGTAAAGTGGTTCCGACTCTGTAGGATGTATAAAAGAGATATGGAGTGGTGCAGGTGTCAAGAATAAGAGCCTGAATGGAAGACAGAGCTGCTTGGGCCGGAGAGGGGTAGATTGAAAAGAAAATCCATGGCGACATCTCCGAGAAGTGAAAATGGGAAGGAGGTGTCGAAAAGAGGTAGAAAAATACCTGAAGCAAGCCAGAAAAGCTTGGCAAGCTGGAAAGAAGTCGTATCGCTAGTCGCTTGAAAAGAGAAGGGGTGTAGAGACGTACTGTAGAATGAGTAGGCCCTAAGAAATGGATGAGAACTCTTATTTTGCAGCCACTTGAGCAGGCGGCTGCATGAGAATTTCTGGTGTGCGCGTCCGGAAAGGAAGCCTTCGTTTTGCAGCAGATGCAAAACGTTCGAGCGAAGATTGTCCAAGGACCGAATAGGCCGCTGCAGCAGATTGTGTTCTATCGAGCAATGGCAAAGATTCCTGGCTGCCCGTGGTTGATGCAGTCAGCGGACGCATGAAGTACCTCATTTCTGACGTTACTGATACTGCCGGACTGCTCGCAGTGGAATCATCCGTCATGGCGGGCACTGTGGATTCCAGCTGCAACGCGGACGAAGACATTTGACGCAATGGGGGTCTGACTTGAGCATCGACACAGACACGTACAGGACTCAGTTTGTAGGCATGTTCCACGCACATTGAGTGTCGCCTGCTAATCGGACATGCAGGAGGCCTTTTGCAAGCGGATGTGCGGGTACTTTGCACCTGCTCGCCAACACCCGTGAGTAGAAATCCAGTATGCGATTGTATCCCATATTGCTGCTCTTTGGCCAGAGTCACCTGTCGCAGGGTCGGGAATGTATCTTCCTGGAGACTGAAATGCTTTACCTTAAGGACATAGGGACTCTGAAGTAATTGCGCATCCTTTGGTAGTTCCTGCTCGAGCCGCACAATTTCCTCGATAATGTGCAGATCCGGACGACGCAGCTGAATGCCCAGCCTGAGAGCACCGTCCAACTCGCGCAAGTCAATGGGTTTGCACACACATCCATCGATCCCTGCAGCGGCATACCGCGCCCGCTCTGTTGGTGTATCACTGGTCGTACAGGCGATGATGACCAATGCTGCACCTTCGGGCGTGGCGCGCATTTGTTCTGCTACTTGTACACCAGAAATGCCTGGCATGTCGATATCCAGGAGCACTAGATCGAGTTGCTGCGCATGCTGCTTGTAGTGCGCCAATGCCTGGAACCCATCTGCGGCGTGCAACAAGGTATCGTGGTCCACGAGGTCTGGAAAGTGGTGGCGAAGTGTTCGGTCGAGAATACGCAGGTTCATGGCGTTATCGTCGACGCAGAGGGTGCGTAGATGCTTTTGCATGGTGCCTGTTGCTGCTTGGTCGATGGGGCGAAGGAGCAAAGGCGCATCGCCGCGCATGGAGTGGCTCCGTGAGCGCGCCAGGATTGCGAGCTCTGATTCGGTTGTTTGCTAGCAGGAGCCTTGAGTAGCACAGATCAGCAGGATGTGTGTATGAGAGAAGAGGAGGAGCTGAGATAGCAGTGGTTGTGTCTGGTGGGAGTGAATGTGCTGGCCGGTTCGCGCTTTTTTCCTCTTCCTCCCTGCTGGGCCCTGTCTCAGCTCGCGTCCGATCTTCCGGCCTGTGCGCGCTTGTTCGCCCCAGGCTGCTGCTGACTGAGCCTGCAACTTGGGCCACATGGAAGACGAGATCGAGATCCAGTCTTGCATGGCCTTGGCGCAATCAGACATCCAGCAGCTTGGTAGCTTGCTTGCTTCACCTCTCAATTCTCCGCACACGCTCGTCAATCGATCGCGGCACAATCTACAAAAGCACTTCATATCAGCGGCCCCAGGAAAAACCAAGCCTGTCAGGGCCTCTCATTGCCTGTCATATGACTCCAGGAGGCCCAATAGTTGGACACTACTGCAATGCTATACAGATGCATCGCCATCGGGGCCCGGCATCGGAAGTAAAGCGTCCTCGCTAGCTCACGGAACCCGAAGCCCCACGTTTTGTTTGACAACCTGACATGTCGCGTATCTTGCACGCCAACACGCTGATCTAGTGGATGCTACGTGCTTGTCGAGCCGCTTGATCGGAAGCAGGAGTCATCCATTCTAAGTGCCTTGGTTTTTCGGCAGTCTGGAACGCACACCAATCCGTTTTGCTTGTCCAAGACGAGAGCCAACTGATAACGAGAGCCAACTGGATAACGGACATTGCAAGTCTGCAAGGCCAGTCTGCTCGTAGCCGGTTCTGGACCTGGTTTCGCAATTGTCTCCTTCCACTTGAGTGTGCACGCGGAAAACTAATCTCATTTGCATCTGAACTCGGAATGCACCACATGCCTCAGCCGCACATGTGGCTCGAGCTCTGCTAGCGCTGTTCGCCTGTCCATAATCACCGTTACCATCTACTGCTTATGAACGATTGTTGGCAGCATCCTGTATGCAATTTTCATTCCAGGCAGTCAAAACTTGGAGGTCCGGCTAAATTGAGGGCCACGGTTCGGTAGTTTTGCACCTACAGCTCAGGACTGTCAATGAGTCTGGCGTCAACGGTCGCGACTCACCGGTCTTCTGGGCCTACCGTGCTACTGCTCACAACAAGCGAAAGGCACACGTTGGAAGACACGAGATACATTCATTGGCAATGGAAATATTGCATACGCTTGCTCATGTGATACCTTCTCATTGATTTAGAGTCTCCCAGGCAACTCCAGACTAGTCACCGTCCATTGTTTGAAGGTTCTATGCCAGAAATGTCAATAACTACTACAGTGAAGGCCTCCAGCGAGTAGATGGCTGGGCCCAATGCGAGAGTAGAAATCAAGCCACAGCTGATTCTAACCCAGCTTACGAACTTTTGACGAGATTGACCCTACCATCTGCAAAGATCGTCCCCTTAACTGCAAATGACACGGGCCCGGCCAGGCGCAGGTCTTTCAGTCAGCGCTCGACTTGAAAACTATAGCACCTAGGAGCATGCTTGTTAGTAGCGATTTACGAGTCGATCACAGGCCTCGCCCACCAGAATAAGTCTGTGCTTGCCCGAGTACACCGGCTTAGCAGAACAAATTTCTTAGCGCCTAGTCAGTCATTCGTTTCTCACAATCGTGGAATCGTGGGCAGCTTAAGTAACCTCAAGTTTAAGTGCGACTAGAACGAAACGTGCATCAGCATCAGGCCGCTACGATATACATAATCCTGGTCACAACTGAAGTACGACATGACAGTGTGCTACTTACTGACGTCGTCGCTAGTGCTGATGCCCGAACGCATACATGCCTGCTTTGTTCAAGTCTCAGGCTGATCCTTAGAGGTGCGTGTCATGCACATTGCACAAAATTCGCGAGGATACACCGCCGGAATTGCAATTACAAGCCCTCTCGATGCTGGATCCTCTTTAAGAGGCGACCAATGCATGAGGCCGCCAGTGCAAGCCCCTGCCAATGAACACCCTTTCCCGGCCATCTACTGGGATTGCACAGATCGCGCGTTGCTATGAAACAAGCTGTCTTTATGATATCATGACCAAGTTGCAGCCAACTATAGCTAGTGAGTGCAAATGACGCTTCAAGAGTCCTACGGTCTGCCTAATCCGGCTCTGTGTCCTTGTGCACCCTGTGCCAGTTGCGCAAGTTGCGAAAACCCTTTGCTCTTCATGCGGCCTGTGGGAGATTTGAGGACCTGCGCTGGCCAATGAGTGCGCTTGAGCCGTTGGCCTTGCGACTCCGGATCTCTGGGCCGTGCATCGTACTTTTGCGCTTTTAAGATTTGCGCAACAACTGCGGAAGGCCGGACACGGTTCGCCGCTGCTCTTTCATTTCTCGGCAGACGCAGCGGCAAGACATGCTGCAAATGACATGACACCCAGTAAGGTGGAAAGAAATCTTGGCAGGCCTGGGACCAAATGAGAGCACCTTTGCATCAAAAGTAAGGCCCTCCGCTACCGACCGCCAGCCTTACATTGCACTTCACACTGCTAGGGCCTTTCGTCGCCTGGGGTTGAGCAAGAGTATATTACTGCTTGACAGGCCGCTGCTTTTTGACAATCTTTCACCCACATACCACCCATCATGTCGAGCATGACGCGGTCAATCACGCGCAAATTCAAGAAGCTTGGCAAGGACACCTCTGCCAGACTAGGCAGTATTGGAGGAAGCAGCGACAGAGAGTTCAAGCATGGCGCAGACTGCGAGATGAGTTCACCATCGAGTCCAGCATCTAGCAGTGGCAGCAGCAGCAAAACCATCACCTATCCATTCGATAGCCCATCTAGCGACGCATCGTCTTTCACAATCACTGATGGAGACAGCAGTAGTCGTCGCAGTATACGCTCCTCGCAAGCGGCCAGCTTCATGGATAACGCTACAAAGCGACTCTCCACAGGCTCAAGTGTGTATGACCCTGGCTACGGCGCTGGTTGCTTTGCCGTAAATCTGGAGGAACTTTTGGCCGAGCAGGACTTGCCAGAGTGGAATGATCCAGAGGTGCAACAACTCAAGCAGAAGGGCCTGCACAAGTACACAGCTCAGGACTACACAAGTTTGCTATAAAGGCCAGGCCTCTATTCCATTTCAATTCATTCAGCGTGCCACGCGGAACTCAGCTGGCACTCTTTATCGAGCTGTGCACATCATTGTGTACTGCACATCATTGTGTACAGCTTGCTTGCAACTGTATAGTAACGCCACACATATTGGCCACATCGCACGAGCGAGTCTCGCGATTTCTGGCATGTCAAGTGTAAGGCATTAGGTAATAAAATCTCGCCACTATCGTGTCCTATCCTGCATACGCTATAAAATAGAGATCGACATGATGAAGCTGTGTACTACCATCGAAGATGTGTGAAGGGGAAACCCGGCCAGCCAGCATGATGAATTGTGTAATACCATCGAAGAAGTTTGAAGGAAAAGACGGCCAGCAAGCATTTGCAGCAGCGCAGATATCATGGCACCTGAAAAGCCTTCTTGAGGTGTCACACCAAGTCACAAGTTATGGCATGGGCTTGGCTAGATCGCTATTAATATTCGCACCTGTGCTAACTACCGATGATTGTTGCCCGTGATGATCAAATTGCCCTCCTCGAGACGCTCGTCGAGAACACGGTTCAATTCTGCGCGAGTCGTAGGATCATCGTCCTGACCTGGGTTGACTTCCTCAAACTTGAGCTTCTTGTTGACCCAGTAGAAGAAGGCAGACACTGCGCCTCCCAGATACGGGCCTGCGAAGTAGATCCAAAAGTAACCCTCGAATGAGCGGTTTGTAATGGCAGGACCGAGAGCACGAGCAGGGTTTGCACCGCAGCCTGTCCAGTTGACACCCCAAAGATGGGCAATGAAGAGAGCCAAGCCAATACCAACAGGAGCGATAAACGTTGCCTTGTGCTTCTCAGCCGCTAGCATGATGATGGTAAAGACGAGCATGATTGTCAAGAACATTTCAAGGAAGAGACCTTGTGTGACGCTTGTTCCTTGTGACAATGCCACAGACACGTTCAAACTGCCTGGTGACAAGGAATCCACAATAGCCGCTGCGGTGATACCACCAAGTAATTGAGCTAGTGTAAGCAGGGCCATGCGAAGTGGTGTGATGGCGCCAATCAAGCAAAGCGCAAATGAAACGGCCCTAATGGTCAGCACGGTCTGGTAAGGAAAGGGTCCATACGGATTGAACAGTCCTCCACTGATGCGGAAGAAGACCCAAGCATTTACAGTCAGCGAGAAGCCGAAGCATAGCGAAATGTAGAGCAGAATCGACACGTTGGTTCCAGATGTCACGTTAATGGCCGTCGAGCTCGATGTGTCTGCAGGGACATTGGCAACGTTACAACCACCTAGTGCAAACATCAAGAAGAGCACGGTGCCAATAAACTCTGACATGCCAGCAACAAGCTCATTCTTGACCCAGTTTGGCAGGAAGTGAATCGTTCTGTGACGCTTCTCGTGAACCTCTTCTGTAGGCAGAGAAAAGATTTGTGGAATTGGGATTGCAAGACCCGTGGTGCTCTCTTCGTCTGACCGTTCCTTGGATCGGGAGACTGATTCAGGACGTCCGTCTATGGCCGAGTGCACTGAGCGACGGTCAGTAGTAGATGGCCTTCTTGTCGATTGAACCTCAGTCTCGACGCTGGTAGGAAGATTGTCTGTCGTCATCGCTGCTGCTATGGTCACCAAACGAAGTCAGTGTAGATGGAAAGTAGGGGAGGAGTACTCTGCAAGGCTTTGTCAGTGGGCAGACTAGCGACTTAATATCTGACACCAGTCATGTGTGACTTGCGCATGACACAAAATCTTGCTGTTCCGTGGTCAGGGATCCGCAATGACGTGCATGACATGTCCTGACAGGGCGCGGTCGGCTGAACTCCAGCCATTACTTTTTTTTCGCAGACCCGCACTTGCACATGGCAAAGCCGCCCAATTGCATAGCCAATGTCGTCGAGCTTGTTACTCTAATGAGCAGCTTAAGCCTAGCAACCCGCTGGCTTCTTAGACTGTGGCTGGTTTGAGCGCGCAATCGAATTACTCTACTCCCGAGCAGATGCGTCAGAGCAAGTATGGAAGCTAAGAGCCTGGCTGTATTTGCTGACTGTAGCATACTATGCTAGACAGCTGCGGCTATTGCGCCGTAACATGTATGGCCCAAGTCTGGGCATGCACGTGTGCAAATCAAGCCATTTAGCATCTGCTCTGCGCTTCAACTTCTCATAGGGCCAACGAGCGTGCTACACTTGTAGTCTAGTTGTAGTTAGTATCCTTGTATCGATCATCTTGATGCTGACCTTGTACGGTTGCACGCATGCTGTAAAGGCTTACGACTTGTTCCGGACGGTGTCTTTGACTTTCGTGGTTCGTGCGAACAAAGCCAGATTGACACGCCACCGCACGGTCAGTTCCCCGTTGACTAAGGTGACCAGTGACTTCAGTGGTCGGACCTTGTTTAGCTTTAAATTCGAAAGCGCACTCTTCAATATGCTGCAGTCCCTGTCTAGAAAGGTCAATTTCGGTCGCTGTCAATGCTTCAGGCCCAGCGAACGAGCTTTCAGCCAGTCGATAAGCCGCTTGCTACGCTCGAGACGGCCTAGTCAAAAGATAGATGTTGCATCGGATCGTGCGGCTACTGCAGACCTGCATAGTCATCGTTTGACCGATAGCGCTTTGTACAGATCACGCTCATCCAGGTCTGATTATGAAAAGCAATCGCTGGAAGAAGGCTCCTCTGAACCTCGCCATCAAGGCGAACGCCAGGAAGACTACAATGCATGGGAGTCTGCTCAGATGCCGTATCAGAGGCTTGACTACATAAGAGATCGACGTCGGCGCACTGGTACAGTCATTGCCATGGGCTTCACGGCCATTAATGGCTACGTCTGGTATCAATGGTCCCTTGCTGAGCCAGATACATTTGAGTCTATGCGCGGTGGATTCTCAAGGGCGACATTCAAGGATAGAAATACGCAAGCACTTCACACATACTTGATTGAAAACTTCACTTTGTCAGCGAACAATTGGCAAGAGCATCGCTGGCATACCCTATTGTCAGCAGGATTCAGTCATCAAAGTCTCTGGCATCTGTTAGCCAATACCATTGGCATCATGAGCTTCTTCCCCATTACTGCCATGGGATTGGGTGTGCCTGTGGCTACCGTATCGTACTTGGCATGCATCGTTGGTGGCAGTTTATTGACACTCCACCGCAAAGATGTCGATGTCATTGAAGACGTCAAGGATGTCGTGACTGGTAAAGTCGAGTATGGCGCCTCGAAAGAATTAGCCTATGGCACTAGCTTCCAAGACGAACTCGCCCGACTCGTTGGCTTTGAGGTGCCGAGTTGGTCGATCGCTGAACGTAAGCGGCGAAGCAATGCCAAGTTCCAGAACGACGTTCCTGGATTGGGTGCAAGTGCAGGAGTTTGTGGACTGTTTACCATCTCGACAATGATGGCACCCACTGCTGGTGTCGCCGTCTTCTTCATTCCCTTGCCAGCATGGTTGGCTTGGTCTCTTCTGACTGGTGTCGATGCGCTGTGTACCTTTGACGAAGAGTCACGTCAGAAACTTGCCGACAAGATTGGCGTTATGCTTGGACACGAGGCTCATCTTGGAGGTACGGTGACTGGCCTGTTGACAGCAGTGCTGTTTTCTAGGCGGCTATTTCGCAGATGAGGTGTCGAATAGATATTGCAGCAGTCTGAAAGTAGCTCAAGCATCTGTGTATACTCTCTGAGACGACTTTATCTGGACTGCCTTTTTGTACTTCGGGTAGATAGCACGAGACACGTGTGCGGCTTAGTACTGGGGAAATCTCAATCAGATGCAGCAGCTCGGAGGACACCCACATCCTTCACCTAGAGAGAGTCGGAGACTATTTCTCGGCAGTGACGCTCAATTGGCCTGAGGGTCTTTTGGCAGCACTTCAACAAAACGTCAAGTTCCCGTGTTGTTAGGCTATGTCTGTGCCGCCATGTCTAATGAGAGAGGTTCGATAAACGACGCGATGAGAACGGCCGAAGCAGCCCCAATGATCAAGCAACGGACGCGTTACAAGCACTCTGACTATGTATGCGAGAAGTGCCGACGTGCTCACAGGCGTTGTAAGCATGATCCTCGATTGGACCCTAATTACGATCCAAATAAGCCGCGCAAGCGTAAACGAAACGACAGGGATGGTGATGCGGATGGCGTCGGTCAATCAAGTGCCAATTCGCTTCAACAGACTACCAGCGAACAAGGATCCATGCAATTGGAATCCTTGCCAGATCAGAGTTTCTTGGTGGCGGATGAGTTGACGCCGACAATAAGTTTAGAGGGTCCTATGCCTCCTCCAGCGACAGAGATCCAGGACCCGACAAGCACACGCCACGTTGAGATGTTGACGCATATCATCCAGGCATTCTCCATTTGTCCGCCTTCTGAGGTTCAAAATGCACAATGGCGTCAAATGCTTCAAGACTCCGCAGCGCTCAGAACAGCTGTCCTTGCGTTGACTATTCTGCAGTCGCCTCTGCACAGCGAGCGACATGATGAAGCTCTACAGTACAAGGGTACGGCAGTGACTTTGCAGCTGGCCGAGCCGAGCTACGACTGCGACTATTATGCACACTGTACACCGCTCTTCATTAGTTTACTGCTTTGTCTGTGTGAGTTTGCCTCACAATCGCCGCTGGAGGTGCTGGCTCTGCATGCTTCTCAAAGCCGTCTGTTGCTCGATGGTTACTTGGCTCAGGATGCTCTGCCTGAGTTGTTCACACAGATGATGATGCCGTCACTGCAGGAAGACCGTGCAATCAGCAAAAATCTGCTTGAACGGTACCCTAGCGTTGCAACGTCCTTCTTATTCGTCTTTCCAGGGATTGATTTTGCGCAAGATTATGCAATTGGCGACGTCCAAGACCTCCTAGGTCTTGCGCTGACCGGTTATGCGCTTGCCCTGCAGCCGCCTGGTGCTTATGGCCCTGCTGTGCGTCAAATGCTGTTTCGCGTTTGCTTGCATGTGATTCACCGCAACCCCCTCCCCTCCGCTCAACAACGCTTTGCGGATCTGATGGTGGAAACGCTGTACGTACTGGCGACGTGGCTGGAATACTATGACCGGCCTCACCCAAGCCATCTCCGAATGAGCCTGTGTGCCAAAATTGAAGTTGTAGAACACTTTTTTGGTACGATGGTCTTGCCTAGAGCAGTCGTCGACCTTTTGGATGGGCGGCCGATCGACGAGTCGCTTCCGTCGAATGTCTTCTAGGCTAGGAGGTCTATGCAAGTGGATGGCTCCTCGCCCTGATGGGGCCTTCTCGCAGATACAGAGTAGTAGATATCTTGAAATGATGATGATGACCATACAGCTGATCTCAAATGCCATGCCGGGCTAGCCCTAGCAATGCCGCATGCAATCCCACCCGAGGCTGCACATCCCATTGGCGAGCCGCGAGTGCAGCAATTCTGGTTCTTTGGCTCTCCGGGGAAGTCGGCTGCCAACTGCTGCAGATCCACAACCAGACCACCCGACAAACGCTGCTCCTCCCTCGCTTGGTAGTCGATATGTTTGGGAGAGACTCGGGCAGAGCGAGCGCTTGCGAGCCTCGACCTCAACCTTATTCAGACATATTGGGCCTGCCATCGAAAGCTGCCTGGTCATCAAAAGCGTCTTCTTCACCGCGACAACGATAGTCAAGGCAACGCCTAGACAAGCACGAATTGGCATAGTGAAGCTATATTCAGTCACATCGCTTCGCATGCGTGTCTGAAGCCCATCGCCCTTGCTACAGTGCATATCGTCTCCTAACCAACCAGCAAGACACATCCTCGAGCTTTTTCGCGACACAATCGCCCTCGTCTGTCCTGCGCAGTGTGTTTGCGCGATGCCATCCTCACAGAAAAAGACGGCGTCTTCTCGGGCCTCTGCTCCTAGGCGGACGGTTCCTTATACACACAACAACTACGTCTGTGAGACTTGCAGAAAAGCACATAGACGCTGCAAGCATGACCCAGAGGACGATCCAACATACGATCCTACCAAGAAGTTTAAGCGCATAAAAAGCCAGCGCCAGGAAGGATCTACTTCCCCTGGTGCTGCTGGAGCGATACCACAGCCTGCCGTGACTTCTGTTCCTCAAAGCACTGGCGTGGATTTCGGTGGCGAGGAGAATCACCTTCGATTACAACCGCCATCCTCTCCCCGGCTTTCGTTGACTTCTGAGCTTTCTAGCGGTTCCGTTCTCCTCACAGCAAGCACCGGAGCTACGTTCCCGAGGACCACGCATGTCTACCCAATGGATTATGAGCAATTGTTTACGGAGGTCTTTGATGCTTTTGTCACATCGCCCATGCCTGTACAATGCTGGCAAAGCGAGTGGCGCGCCATGCTTGAGCTTTCCCCTGCATTGCGCGCCGGTTCTGTCTGCTCACATATTCTCTACCAATCCTGCAGCCCGGCTCAAATAGAGGAGGCACTAGAGTACAAGCGCGAGGCCAATCTTTTGGTCTTGTCGGAACCCAATGAACCTGATACCGAGTATTGGCGGCACGCTACGGGTATTTTTTTGATTGGTTCACTCGCGTACTGTGAATTCACTTCGCAGGCACCGCATGATGCATTCATGGCAGCGCTAGCAAATCTGCATCCATTCCTACTACAATACGTCCAGCGTGGTTTCTTTCCTCCTGCGCTCGCAGCGCTGCAATTTGGAGATACGCTAGAACGCTTCGAAGTTCTACCCAGAGCTGTGGCTGCTTTGCCGCATATCGCGCAACCCTTCTTTGAGCTATTTCCCCATCTTGACTTCTACACAGGGTGGAGGACAGGGAACATACAGAACCTCATGTCAATAACGCTTGATGCGTGTTTGTTTATGCAAGACTTGCCAGGCACGCACGGGAAGCAGGTCCGAAGTCTAGTTACGCGACTCATGACCTTCAATACATTCAGGGAGGTCTATCCTTGCGAAGTCAATCCATTTGTGGAGCTCATGACAATGACGGTGTATACGTTGGCTATCTTGCTAGAGTACCCTGATCGTGAACGGCCGGCTTATTTGCGATGCGATTTGCAAGTCAAGCTTGATTTGGTCGAAAGGCTAGGACCGCCAATTGCATTCACGCGATTAGTCATTGGTATCCTGGATGAGGAGAGCAGTCTCAGCCGAGTATCCGGGGCAGAGTCGTATTGGGCTTGAGAGTATGTGCACCAAAAGTTTGAGACGTAGTGTTACCGTATCACACGAGGAGGCATTTATCGTACATCTCGCTTCAAGCTAGACAGAAGTCCAGCAAGGCTTCTATCTCATGCGTGCAAGAATGGAAGACTTGACTGCTTTACAAAGTGATTTACTACAAGAATTTGAATAGGTATGCTATGTGTACTCTTAAAGAGTGTACCTGAAGCCAGGTGTGTCGTAGAGAGTCATCTCTCCGGCATCGACACGCTTGTTCTGCCTCCTGTAGTAGAATGACTGAAGACCAACGAGAGCTCCGAGAAGACCAGTCAGGGCAATGGTGGTGGCCATACCAGAACGGTACTTTGGTGCCTCCTTCTGCACAAAGATGGTGGAAGCAATGATACCACCAATAGCACCCCATCCGGTCTGCACGGCAGTACCAACGGCACGACGACCGTTACCGACGATGTTGTTGGAGGAGAAACCAATTGTCATGGGAATGTTGACGTTGGCAGCTGCAACGGCCAAGAAGATACCGAAGTATCGAACCTTGGTGTTCACAACATAGCCGACGAGTGCAAGACCAATGATGACCATCAGACTGTTGAACATGATGAATGGACCACGAGTCTTTGCCTTGTCTGAGAAGTAAGAGATGATGAGTGCGTACGGGATGGCAGCAATGTAAGGAGGCGACGAGAGGACGAGTGCCTTTTCAGCCTTGTAGCCCATACCGGCAATAATGACAGGAAGGAAGTAGGCAAGGGCGTAGGTAGAGGTGGTTGCACAACCAAAGATGACACCGTAGTACCAAAGCTTACCCTCAGCAAGGAATCCAAGAGCCTGCTTGAGGGTAATAACCTTGTGGTCGTTCTTGGCATCGTGACGGTCACGCTCGAGCAGTTGGATCACAGCGCGTCGTTGACGGTCGTTGAGCCAAGCAGCATCCTGGGGGAAGTCGGAGATGATGAAGAATCCGACAATGGCAAAGAAACAGGTGGCAACACCCTCGCAGATGAAGATGTATCGCCATCCAGCAAGGCCGTGCTTGCCGTTGAGGTCAGAGATGGCGGAAGCGATGAGACCAGAGAAACCAGAGAGCAAGGCACCAGTCATGTAGAAGATGGTGAGCCTGAGCTGGAGTGCATAACGTGGGTACCAACATGTGATGAGGTACACTGCTCCGGGGAAGAACGAACCCTCAGCGGCACCGAGAAGGACACGGAGGACAGCGAGTGTCTGCCAGTTCTTGACGAAACCAGCACCGATAGAAACAACACCGAATGCCAGACAGACAGACGACAAAAGGTATCGGGTACCGATGCGACGGAGGAAAACGTTGGAGGGAACCTCGAAAAGGAAGTATGCTGGGAAGAAGACAAGGAGAACAATTGAGTAGTAGTTCTGCTTGGGGTTGAGCAAGCCCAAGTCCTTGCCCATACCGTCGACACGCGCAGCGGAGATGTTGACACGGTCGAGCAGCGCACAGGCATAGAGCAGACAAAGGATGGGAAGAAGGATAATATCAATCTTGAGGTACAACCTCTTCATCTCCTTGTCGGACAGAACGGCCTCGGACGCGCCAGATGCGCCTGTAGGCACGCGTCCAAAGTCCTTCTCCTCAAGGGAATCCTCGTATGTGGTGACACCATTGTTCTTGAAGTCGTCACGGGTGGCCATCGTTGCTGAGAGGGGCGTGTAGGGGTCTATGGAGGGATGGGAGGCAGCATCTTCTTATAGACAGCTGCCCCTGCTGAGTCCTCTCGGGCTCGATGCCGTGTACCCCGGACTATGGACTGTCCTGTCGAGGGCCGAGGCCGCCCATGGGTCGTAATTGGCCTTAGTTGTGCAGCGAGTGCAGCGATGTGGAGTTGGGTCTGACTGTCGCACCAAAAGTTAAACTTCTTTTTTGACACCTACCCCACGTTCGCCCGCCAGCGCCACCAGCCAAAATCGGGCGCCACCCCGCAAAAGCCGCGTCGAAGAAGCAGGCACTGGACCAAGGAGAAGAACGCGACGCCGGGGCAAATCAAGGCGAATCGCTGCGCAAATTGTAATTCCCAAGTGCCAGCACTGTCAAGCGTGACCTGTCGCCTGCCTCGCCTCTAGGGTGCATCCAATGGACAAAGACCCTGCAGCTGGACCAAGGACAGTACTCGATGAAGCCACTAAAATGACAAAGGGGAACTGGTACTATTTCGATGAGTCGTGATCAAGATCACAGTGTGGAAGCATTGGGAAGCTGGTCAGCGTACATGCCGTGGACTGTAGTCCGATCGCCACGAGATACGAAGAGCTAGACCAGCTAAGCCGGCAGGCACCTTGAAGGCAAGTTGAGGCGCGCTGTTGCCGTGCTTCATCCGTCGTCTGTTGCAGCATGCACACTCTGCAGTCTGCACATTGCAATTCACAGACTGCCCGGCGCGTTTTTGGACTGACGATTTCAGTCGAGCGCGAGCTGCACGATGTGCCACTTAGCGAAGCGCATGACGGTCTCGGACTACGCGTTGACAATTTGACAAATCAACACTGGGCCATGGCAGTCACTGCCGGAAAGACACATCGAAACAAGTCTTGTCGAGCTTCGCTGTGGCAGGCAGAATACATCATATTTAAGTCAAGCTACTTTTCAAAGCTGGCTTGTGGTGAGTGTCAGTATTCGGCAGTCTTGACTTGGTTATGGTCCCAGTCAGATCTTGATAGTGAAGCTCAATAGTCAGTGTCTGATGCTGTAGACAGTCTCTACCAACCCGATTCAGTACCAATGGGAAGCCTTGGACAATCAGACGACCGGCTATGATCGCAGGAATGCGGAACGTGCAAAGTTCCACTGCGAGCAAACGTCAGGACCAGTCAGATTGAGTGGCAGTAGCCAGAACAGAGTTTACCACTGACCAGGAGTCTGTCACCTGCAACCTCAACATACTGCTGCCAGCATGCGCAGCGTCGCAGTCTACGCTGACTCTAATATGAGTCTCCAGCATTGTACACATTGCAATGGTATTAGCAAGCATGCTGCATCATGCCGAATCATGCTGCATGCAATTGGTGCTTTAGGCCGGTTTCTTCCATGCAAATTCGCGTTGCTTCGCTAATTTCGCTCTTCCTCGTTGGCCACACAATGTGATCCAAACACGGCTCAAGCGGAATTGGCTGCATCGGCAAGATCTATTGTTGAACACTTGCCAGTTTGTCCGGTCCCGGAGACGGAAACGCCACTCGATGTTAATTGTCCTCCTTCTTCGCTGTACTACAGTAGCCGTTCTTGACGGAAGATACACTCGACTCTGATTTACAGAGAGACAGGACGACAGTACTCCTGGACTATGGTCTGGATGAAGCTTGCAAAAGTAGTCAGGTAGTCGTCAACTTGACTCGCTTGCACTTTCTGGAAGTTCAAGGGCGCCGCTCCCTGAACCCGAAGTTAAAGTTCCAGACGCCGACGCCTGGACTCTTCATTTCCTCAAAGCTTCTTTTTGTGGGGTACCGGCCGCCCGATTCAGCCCGCGCGTTGCGAAACGAGCGTGTTCGCGATAGGAACGGCGTCAACGCGATGTCAACGACGACGATGGGCACTAGTGCTGACTATGTCTTAGGTCTGCAGACTCTGACCGCACGATGGCATCATTATCATGTAGGGCTGAGTCTTTGGATTACGAGACGTTGGGGGTAGGACACCTTCCCGAATAAAGTGTTGACAACAGTGACAGGTTGCCTGCAAGCAAGCAAGTGCGAAAGTAGTGCTGGTTGTGTCAGGTATGATGGTGGACCAGCAAACTAGTAGCACATCAATCTATCAGCGGCGACCCAGGCTAGTACCAGCCCAACATCTACGCCCACGGTACGATCAGATTTAGTGGGATCCATCTTGCCGTTGTTGCTCCTCGTATGCTGTACCAGTCGGAAGCAACGCACGAAGTCCTTGGCTGTCCTGGTATAAGTCATCTGGTCAAATTGGGGTAATACCATGATCAATGGTGCTCGAGCGTATCGGTATCGCTTTTGATACTGATTTCGACCTCGATATCCTGAGCAGTATCCACGTAAGACCGACCTTGAAGTCAATGTTCCATACAATCAATTTGGGGTGGCTTAACTCATGAACAGTCTTGTTCGGCGACGCAATGGCGAGCTGTACAAGCCCAGTCGCAAATGCGGAGTGTGACACCTTCTGCTCTTGTGTTACTACATTCGCTTCTAGTGCGCCCGGCCAGCTACTATTACCAGTGCATCATTGGCTGGCCGGACACTGGATACGTTGGTCACTGTGGAAGAGGTTGTTGAGACCGCTGATCGATCGAATCATCACTCGTCTGCTTTCAGCTGGCCTCCTGAAGCTCTTTTCTAGGCCCATAAAAGTATCCAACCGAGTGTCTCAATCAAATTCCCCTCGCTTACCACTTGGAGTGACAATCACAGTGTGATAGAAATCAAGAGCTCGAGTGGCAGATACTCAGTTTGTGCCTTGCTAACTTGTCTTATTGATATCCTCGCCTGATGTGTTAATAGGAGCGTTTCCATAATTTATCTAGTGCACCGTATTGACTGACAAAATGGAAGAACTGCATCTAGCGTTTCAACCAGCGGTGAGCAGTGGGCCATGATCAGACCGAGTACGCCGCTGTGTGCCCCTGAGAGTACATGCCCTCCGTTCAGATGGGGCCTCGGCTCAACTCCGCAGCTGGCACCCGACAACGACACCAAAACGCTCAAGGGCAGGCACAAACCTCGACAGGCGCACAGCAAGGATCAACTCTGCTACTAGCACATCTACAGACATGCTCATCAAAGACAGACTCTTCATTGTCACAGGCGGAGCCTCAGGACTTGGCGCTGCTACTGTTAAATCCCTCTTCGACCATGGCGCACACGTCGCTATCCTCGATCGCGACGAAGAGGCAGGTCCAGCGCTCTGCAAAGAGCTAGACAGCAAGCGGGTCACCTTCTACCAATGCGATATGGCAGAAGACTCGTCTGTCGAGAAGGCTGTTGCAGATGCCATTAAACATTCGCAGTCAGTTGGTATCCCGTTGCGCGGCGCGGCGACGTGTGCAGGTGTTGGTATGGCTGGCAGAATTGTAGGTAAGGGAAACAAGCCCTTTGACCTTGAGACGTTCAAGTATGTCCTTCAAATCAATCTCTTCGGCACATTCAACGTCTGCCGTCTTGTTGCGGCGCATATGGCATCCCTCGACCTGGATGGCGAGGCAAAGGAACGCGGAGTCTTGGTGATGGTGTCTAGCGCTGCTGCGACCCAGGGACAAGTAGGGCAAGTCAGCTACGCTGCTAGCAAAGGTGCAATCAACGCACTCACACTTCCAATGGTAAGCTCCTTCAATGACAGCAAGGGCATTACTAACGATAGGCTCGTGACATGGCCAAGATTGGCATCCGCACCGTGACGATTGCTCCATCGCTCTTCGACACCAATATGGGCAAGAGTACGCCTGATAAGGCCAGGGAGGCACTCGAGTCAATGCTTGAATTTCCTAAGCGATTCGGCAACGCTGCAGAGTTTGGCCACATGGCACGCAGCTTGATTGAGAACACGTACGCTAATGGCGAAGTCTATGCAATCTCGGGCGCCTCACGTCTTGGTAAACTATAAAGATGAGCCTAGACAGTTGCTACACGTAAAGAACAAAAAGCAGTCGGATACTTTGCCGGGTGATAAGAGGCACAGACACGCAAGGGTCGCTTATTAGATGTCTTGACCGAGCCAGTGTGGCTTGCTCTGACCTGTCGTCTGATGTTCTATGTCGTTCCTCGATTCCACACAGACATTGCTGGAGTACGTAGTTTGCAATTGGAATGTCAAATAGATCAATCTAGCCATCGCAAGACGCTATGAATTACAAAGTCAAGAAACAGGACACTCAATGCCGATCAGCACCCAGCTTCCGAGCGCTCAATCGGTGTCCAAAAAGGCCACGCGCACTCCTCGCTAGGGCACCAAGACTTGGGCTACTCCGGTGCTGCGAAGAGCCGACACTCTCGTCAGCCAGGTACTTGACGAAGTCGCGAGACGCCTCACAAACAGTGGGGTGTTGTCGCTTGATGCTGCTGACTGCACTCAGCAACTTTTCACGAGCGTCAACGGAGTCCATGTCGGCGGCAAGGAGGGCGCTTTGAAAAGCTAGGCACCACTTACCCAGCGCCTCATCTTGCGCAATTTTGTCGGTAAAACCTCTGTTGTCGCCTTGTTGCATGGACAAACCAGCGCTGGTAGTGGCAAGGACAAAGTGATCTTCCACCAAAGCAGCAATTTTCCCTTGTAGCGCCGGCAGACCTCCCTCAAACAGCGTCGTCAGTGCTGCGTGACCATCTGCTTTCTCGAAATCGCGCATCGCAACGCTGTTGGGTGATAGCGTTGCAGAGAGCGCATACACCAACATTCGCTGTACATCCGTCTCCTTCTCGTTGGACAGTCGTATCAATAGCGTTTTTGTGAGTTGGGCATGAAGGGGAATCGCTTCCTGTGCATTCTCATTATTTCGCAATGCAGAACCAATTACAATAGCAGCCTTGCTGCGACATGTGGATTGCTTACCGGAGAGCAAAGCCGCCAAGTTTGGCAGAACGGAGGAGTCTGCGATTCTCAAGCCAAATTCAAGTTCATGGGCCAAGTCTTCAAGTGCATCCAACGCTTCAAGGACATGCGCAGAACACGATGTATCTGCTTCCAAGGTGTCCTGAGCAGCTGCAAATGTTTGCAACGCACCGCCTGTGACTGCACCGCGATTAGGTCGATAAGGTTTCTTCTTGCGCTCTGCAGTCTGTGGAGGCGCTGCTGCTTTTTCCTGTACATCTTCACCAGGAATAAGTGCAAGCGCGGCGCCTGGCATGGACGACGTCGAATCATCTGCGCTGTCCAGCAATTTCGCCTCCTTCAAGCCTGTATCGACGTTGATACGATAGTGTAGACCACCTGGTAGGATTTGATCCTCATGCACGACTTGGAAGGTGTCGGTGGGCACAAAGAGGGAGGGGTAGCATTTGTCTGCATGGCAGATTGTGTATGAGGATGCCTGATGTTGTTGCTGCGCTGGGCGACTGATTGCCTTTGCGAGGACGGGAAGTGCGAAGAGGGCTGGCAAGGTAAGCCGCATGCTGGTCTTGATAGGGAGGAGGCAATGGATAGCGCCGCTTGATCTGTCTACGTGTCTACTGTTGTCCGGGGAAGGCACGTGACTGGGACCTGACGCGCGAAACGCCAAAAGAGAGAAGGCGAAGGAGAAGAGAAGAGAAGAGAAGAGAAGAGACCTGTGACCAGCCTGCAACATCGCAGCTATGGGTGTGTGGACCTTTGTCTTGGCGCTCCTCCTCGACCTCGTCCTCCTCGCGCATGCAGTCTACGAGACAGTCCTCCTCTCCGATGTCAGCGCAGACTTCCTCAATCCAGTCGATGCAGTCAACAAGATCAACCCATATGTCTTGCCCTCCATGGCGATCCAGGGCTTCCTCACCTTCCTGATGCTCGTCACAGGCAACTGGTGGTCCTTTCTCTTCAATCTGCCCCTTGCAGTGTGGAATGGCAGCAAGTATGCAACTTCCCTTGCACATAAGACAAACGATGGCTAACGGGGTTCTTTTCTAGGGTGCTTAAGAAGGATTATGCCCTCGATGCCACCGAGATCTTCAGGACACTGAACAGAAACCAAATGCAGTGCTACATTCGGCTCGCCAGCTACATGCTCTTCTTCTTCTGGTAAGTTGTTTATGGTTGTATTGGAGACCATGGCTAACGGTGCAGGTATCTGTTCTGCATGATCTCTGCGATTGTCATTGACGACCACTAATTGTTTGAATGGATGTGCAAAGATCAGAACTGTGTGCTCGATGCTAGCTTGCCAAGTGAGAGTGGCAATTACCTGCTTTATCTGCTACATCTGCTAGGACGCATCCCTGACATTTGATTGTCGGAACATGCTGTATAGAAAGCTATGGTCCATACGGGTATCTCTAATGCAGGTTGTTACATCTCTTGCTGGTCCTCAAGCTTGCTACTTTGACTGCTGTACGCTTGACTGCGTGCCGCCTCGATCGTCGACACTGCTTCTGTAAGCTTGTTTCATCGCTAGCAAAGACTGCTTCCCACTCTTCCCGTATGTCAGGATAAGCGCTCTCTAACCGCAGGATTCTCGCAAACAAAGCGTCATAGCATCGTCGACCGTGGATCGCGCGCTGTAGGGATGTAGCTGCCTCCTAATCGAGCGAAGTCTTCTGCAGTGGGTTCAATGAGCATACGGCGCTTTGGTAGTGTTCTTGCAAGTTGCTGTGTGACTTGGGATGGATCTACTGCAGATGGTGTAGTGTGTTCTTGAAGCAGTCTTTCCATCTTGCTGGCTTGCTGCTGCATTTGTCTCTGCTGGTGCAATTGTCAGTTGAGAGTGAGAGGGAGAAGACGGTCTCACCATATCATCCAACATCTGTGTCTGTGCCCTGCTCTGCTGCTGTAGGAGACTGATTTGCTGATGCTGTTCCTTGAGAAGAGCGTTGAGGGGGGCGAGGTCTATCTGCTTGGGGAGTTCAAGGGACATTTTCTTGAGCCAGAAGAGAAAGTCTTGTGTGCTGTGATCCATCATGACAGGACAATATGCGCTGTAGTCCTGCTGCAGTCTATGTGAAGGATATCTGGGCAGGTAGAAAGGGGAGACAGAGAGACATGAGCGTCTTGTGCCTTCCCATCTCGTCCCCCATTGAACAGCATCACACCGCATCACACTCCCGCTCTATCCCTGACCACAAACAAAGGCCACTCATGGCAGACGTCAGATATAGGGGCAACAAGCCTAAGCAGCCCGCACTCGTCGCAAGGGACGGGCCCCTCGATCAAAAGGTAAAGAACCTCTCTCCCTCCTTCTTCTATTTTCCTGGGAAGCTATTCTGGACGCGTCCTGGAACAAGACATCAAATAGGGCCTCCGCAGCGCAGACAAATACATCTGTAGCTGTTCCCCTATGGTTCAAGACAGTGAGCTGTATGCTCAGGTGGCAGCCCTCAACGACAGCCAGCTTGATGCTTTCTTTACCATCGCGTTCAAGCCACCAAGGAAACACAAGCCAACACAAGATGCTAACCAAGCCAAGATCAATGCAGCCCTTGCCAACCGCTCGACGACGCAATGGCGACTTGCCTTTGCCGTGATTGTCGCTCTCGCTTTTGCTACACGCTTCTACCGAATCGACTTCCCGAGTAAAGTGGTCTTTGACGAAGTCCATTTTGGCAAGTTTGCATCGTACTACCTTCAACGCACCTACTTCTTTGATGTCCACCCACCGCTTGCCAAGCTGGCGTTGGCATTTGCAGGTTGGGTAATTGGATATGATGGACACTTCCACTTTGACAACATCGGCGATGACTACATTGTCAATAAAGTTCCGTATATTGGTCTACGCGCTATGCCTGCACTGCTGGGCAGTTTGACTGTACCAATTGTCTTTCTGACCATGAAGGAGTCCGGGTATGGTTTGCCTGCCTGTGTGGTTGCAGCGAGTATGGTTCTTTTTGACAATGCACACATCGCGCAAGACCGTCTTATCCTGCTCGATGCAATGCTCGTATTCAGTATGTCTTGCTCGATCTACTGCTATGTCCGTTTCTACAAGCAGCGACGTCAACCCTTCTCCAAGGCGTGGTGGACATGGCTTTTCTTGACGGGTACAGCACTCTCCTGCGTCATGTCTACAAAATACGTCGGCCTATTCTCGTACGTCACCCTTGGCTTCGCAGTTGCTATCGATCTTTGGGAGCTGCTTGACGTTCGCAAGGGACTCAGCATGAAACAATTCCTTCGACACTTTTACGCACGCGCACTCGGTCTGGTCGTCATGCCTTTCTTGCTTTACCTGTTTTGGTTTTATGTGCATTTCGCTATACTGACACGTTCCGGGCCAGGTGATGAGTTTATGTCGCCTGAATTTCAAGAAACCCTCTCTGACAACATCATGATGGCTGAATCATACCCAATCAACTACTTTGATACAATTACGCTCAGGCACAAGGACACGAAAGCCTATCTCCATTCACACCTCAACAACTACCCGCTTCGATACGATGATGGCCGAGTGTCTTCTCAAGGTCAGCAAGTCACAGGATATCCCTTCAACGATACCAACAACCAATGGAAAATTGTGCCAGTCACACCCCTCGAAGGCGGTGAAGTCAAGGGTATCCCAGTCAAACACAGCCAAGCCTTTAAACTCGTTCACACCTTGACCGATACAGTCTTATTGACACACGATGTTGCTTCACCGCTCTACGCTACCAACCAGGAGTTCACCACCGTCTCACAAGACCTCGCTGCAGGTGAGCGAGATGCTGATACACACTTTCAACTTCAACTGGTTAGCGGCAAGAACGAACAATGGCGTACCAAAGCCGGGTTGTGTAAACTCGTGCATGTCCCCACAAAGGTCAATATGTGGTCAGATGCAGCACCGTTACCGGACTGGGGTTTCAAGCAGCAGGAAATCAACGGCAACAAAAAGGCTACGGATAGTGGCAATGTCTGGTACCCTGAAACCATCATTGACCTGAATGACCCGGCACGCATGGTCAAGGCGGAGAGGAAGATCAAGAAATTGCCCTTCTTGACGAAATACTTGGAAACGCAGCGTCTCATGTTTTACCACAACTCAATGCTCACTTCTTCCCACCCCTATGCTTCCGGTCCCATCAATTGGCCATTCTTGCTGCGTGGTGTGTCTTTCTGGACAAAGGACGATACGAAGCAACAAATCTACCTCGTTGGTAATGTCTTTGGCTGGTGGCTGGCTATCGCAACTTTGGCAATCCTTTCGGGAGTCCTTGCCGCTGATCAGATTGCTCTTCGACGCGGTCAGGATGTCTTGCCTAGAATGACGCGTATTCGTCTCTACAATTCAACTGGGTTTTTCTTGTTGTGTTGGGCAGCGCATTACCTACCCTTCTTCCTGATGGGCAGACAACTCTTCTTGCATCACTACTTGCCCGCTCACCTTGCCTCAAGTCTCGTAACGGGTGCTATGGTGCAATTCATCTTTTCACGCATCGGACGCAAACAAGTCTCCTTGTTTGCCTTGGACGACAAGCTCGGTCAACAATCGCCAATCAAGAAGGATCTCAAGGAAGACGCGACTGTATCTGCGTCTGTCATGATCGAACGGGATGAAAATTCACTCCTCATCTGGGCAGTTACGGGACTTCTTGTGATTGGTTTGGCCACTGCGTTTGTCCATTTCGCACCCATCACGTATGGATTGCCTGGATTGACAGTATCACAAGCATTGAGACGACAAGTCTTGTCCTCGTGGGATTTGCACTACCTCAAACCATAGAACGCCATGAGACTACCAGACTTCATAACGGAGACGAATTTTTGGATAGTTGCTTTTAGTAGTAAGCCAAGTTCTCATGATCAAAACCCTATGGTGTATGCTGAGGCTATGAGTTTCCATTTCCTTGAAACAATGAAGCAGCACTGCTACTGCGCTTGCTAAACAGCTTACCAAATTGACGCTCCACGAAACGTCCATCTAGGGGCATGCCGGGCGTTGAACTCCTGCTCTGTAAAGATGGCAAATCACTCTGAACTGCCTGCTTGACGCCCTCTGGTGGCGGCCGTCCTTGTGCTGTACTCGGTGAACGGAAATACGATTGTCGTTCATGTATTGGACTCTGCACGGGTGAGCCGAAACCATGAGAACCGCCACCAATCCCAACAATACCACCAGCACTGCCATGTGTCAGTCCACCAAGCAGACCATCCTTGGAGAAGATCCCGCTGTGAGACTCTACAGGCGAGCGCGCATCGCCGAGTAGTTGCAGTTTGTCAAGCAACGGATGTGGTTTATCGAGTGATGCAGGATCTTCCCTTTTTGCGGCATTGATTTGTTTATTAAAGACATCAATCAGTCGTCCATGTTGCTGTCGTGACACACCCTTGATATCGAGGACTTTGACGAAATTGCCAACGGATGCATCAGCAATGATAAAGATGTAGTTGGCAACAAAGCCCTCTGGTGGAGTAACTGAGACATGCAAGACTTTGAGTAATGTCTCTAGTCGACCAATCTGTTTTGCAACAGTCGCTGCGTAAGCAGCAGTTGCCTCCGCACCTGGCAGATTTAGTAAGGTGGCCTTGATGCTGTAAACGTCCAAGAGCATCTGCTCAGCTGCCGCCTCATTGATGGGTTTGCACTTGACGATATAGCCGGTATAGCAACGCACGAAATTCTCGACAAGGCGATCGCAGAAGGAGCGAACGAAGCGATCTTTGCTGAGATTGTGAAGGACGCGCTTGCCCTCACGCAGAAGACCAGCACTAAGCATAGAGACGTATTGCGACTGATCGCCAGATTCGCTCATGCTTGACCAAGAAATCTTGAGCATATCACGTAGGGCAGTATCTACCACTCTGTCGAGATGAGAAACAAGCAGATCCATACTCCGTCCCATCAGAGACAGGAATTGGCTGTGCTGGTACTGATAGGTGACACGCTCGACGAAAGGTGGCGAAATCAATTGCTTGATGCGTTCTTCGAGCTGTAATGTCGTTTCTGAACAGTATTCGGCAGTTCGAAGGACCATGATGATCTCCTCGACTGTAACGACGCCGTTCGAGTACTTGCTAGCGAGGATCAAATCATGATACTGATTCAAGTACTTGGCCATGACCTTTGCAAATTCCCATAGTGGCGCGCCTGTCGATATTTCGGCACATTGAGTTGTCGTAGTCAAGTAAAAGTAAAACAAGTCAGCTGAGGAGGGCAAGGCTGGCTCATCCAAGGTTGGCCAGGGAGCGCTTCTGTATCCAGCCAACATGCCTGACAAGACTTGATCTTGCATATCGACAAATAGATTGAGATACGGCTCAAATGCTTCACTGATGCGGTAGCCACGCTGCTGTTTATCTGACGCATCGGAATGGACCGATCTCACAGATTCAATCGAAGTTCTTGGCGCTGCTCCCATGCGTTCTCCCAAGTAGCGCTCAAAGTCAAGCGTTTCTTGAAGTGCTTGCAACAATATTTTGATATTGGGACGCGAGCGAGCCATGACAGTGACAAGATCTTCCTTGGTGCTTTCGCAACCTTGTCGAATAAGCTGCTCCTGCAAGTGCCAAGAGTCCGGGAATATCTGGCTATGCTCATCTTCGTAGCTGCGGAAGACACGTTTGAGCCAGGCATATCGCCGAGAAAGATTGTCGAGCGAACCGGCCTCTTCATAGCCCCGAAAGACATTGCGGTATTCGCGAAGCTGTGTATTGATGTACCAAGTTGAGATACGCTCCTTTGGACCATCACCGAGAACTTCAATGAGCTGACAGCCTTGTGTCAAGACTGTCCGTGTCTGAGGGGAGAGACCGGCTGAGAAGTAGCTTTCGAAATCGCTTGCCACCTGTTCCAAGAGAGATCGTTGCAAGTCGGAAATTTCCTGTGACAGTACCGCGATTTGCGGTATAGATCGATAAGCTTTGAAGTGCGTCATGAGCTGCAGCACAGCAGAAAGAAGCGAAGCAGTCTCAGCATACTTCTTGCTAGATGCAAGCCGTTGCAGTTGATCAAAGGCAGAAATGAGCATCTGCAATCGTTTGACAATAGTCATAGTGGCAGCCACATTCCGCTTCGCTGTATCTAGACGACGAATCTCCTTTGTGACGCTCGACACAAAGTCCTCCGCCTGGCCTGCCTTTGTCTGAGTCGATGAGATTTCGTCATAAAGTATCTTCAGCTTGTCCTCGACCCTGCTAACACATTCAGCTGCATTTTCCTTGTTGGCCGTGACCCGTTGCTGCATCTCGGCAATAGCATGGCGAAGCTGAATCTCGTGCCGAATGAGCTTAGACTCGATGCGAGGGAGCAGCGATAGAGAGTCTAGTGAAGGAAATAATGCATCCAAGTGGTCAGTTGGGCGATAGTCTTGCGTTGTCAACTGGCTGGCTGCGAGGCGCTTAGATTCGCCGCCATGCATGACGCCGTAGCGTTCCGCACTTCGTCTGGCACGTACAGGCGCGCTCGTCCTTGTCGACTGTTCGTGTACGTGATCTCACTGGGAGTCGCGCGCTGGTCAACATTTGTGCACGCTGCTCCGACCATCACACGTTCCATCCAACTAAAGCACCTGAGAATCCTGAACCTGGTCACTCTCTCCTGAGTACGCTGCTTGTCTTGCGAACTCCTCTCTCAGCTTACATCACTTTGAAATCCATCCCCTGAATGCAAATCATGTTGAACGGTCTTCAATAAGATGCGGAAATATATAAATCCAGACAAGTTATGAGGATCTGAGCATGAATCCCTTTAGCACAGACATTGGCGGTCCTCTCTGGCTACAGCTACTGAAAGTAAGAGGGCTTGTTGTTTACTCTTTAAACAGAACCCCTGACTCTTCATTGGCAAGCCGTCTACCACGCGCAAACATTTGTTCAGACATCTGCTGCATCTCCTATAAGTAACACTCAGTTGCTATCCTAAGCGGCTCCTCTCCAGTGAAAGACACCATTGAATAAAAGATGATGCTTCTCTTGTGGCTACCTATTGGAGTCGTGCTTGCAGGAAGGTTTACCAACCACACGTTCATCATCCTTGGCGACTCCGAGATCGCTCATGGACTCGGTTAGGAGGTCTGCATACAATGTAGATTGCTAACCATAGGGTATGGTGACTGCTTGAAAGACTTTCTGCCTGGCGCAGAGGTCTTGAACTTTGCCTTAAGTGGCTATTCAACAAGTCGATATCTGAGCAATGCAACGCACCGTGTCCTGGTCAAAGAGGCTGCCACAGAAGCCAAGAATAGATACCAAACTGTGATCTGCTCACAGGCTTTCGGCAACATCGACGAGCAGCGAGAGACTCAGTTTTATGCGCCTCCAGACCTTTTTGTTAGCAACATGGTGGAAATTCACCAAGAACTGGAGAGCGTTTGTACAAAAGCTGTCTTCTCCACACCTTTCGCTCGTCGGTGGTATTATCCAGAGGATGGTCGCTTCCGCGAAAACGGCCTGGAGTACGCCGCGCTGGGCATAAAAGCAGCGTGCGATACAAGCTCCGTTTACGTTGACCTGCACAATGTTTCTGAATCTCATCTTCGCAAGTGGTCGCCGAACCAGGCGTATAGGATGAACAAGGACCCGACAGATTACACGCATCTCAATACATACGGCTGCAATCTTACAGCACGGTGGTGGGTGACTCAATTCATCAAAGTTTCTAATATAACAACAACACCAACTATTCATGCGAAACGACAAAATTTTCATGGGGCGTGAAGAGAAGAGAATCGTCCCTTCACTGTTTTTTATCACCTATTTCCTTTCAATGCTATCCGGATAGCGGCCTTCTGAAATTATCTCGATATTAATTCATTTCATGCTGCTTCTACTTGAAAGATTGTGGCGAAGCTCCAACATGCATTCTCTGTCCTCAGAAGTCAGGACATCGAGGATGTGGATATTGTCAGGCGCCCCTGGTCCGATCAATGCGCGGATCGGAGATGATCTGGTTCATCCCCTTAAAACGTTTTTACGACTCGCGCTGATTGAACTCCCACATGATGTGACGCCGTCTGATGGGTTGCAACACCTTGTAGAATTCAGCAAGTCAAAGTGCCCCCAAGACGGCAATGACTGCCCGCGGTCTTCACCGCCTCGCAATTTTGTGCCCTCGATCACATGGCAACAACCTTCAATCATCAAATATGGAAAAGCTCCTGGAAACTGTCAAATCTGCCCTTCGACCGCTAGAACAGCCTGGCATGCCTTCGAACGCACCTTCACCACACACTTGCAAAATTGGCCATGTTCAACAATTTCGCTCTGTTGATGACCGTCGTCCACGCGACAAACCAGGTCAACTATGCCCGGCACACATTTATTGTCATTGGAGATTCCGAAACAGCTCGTCATACAGGTGAACCTTCAAAAATTGATACTCAGAAGACAAGCTAATGGCAGGGTACGGCGATTGCCTGGAAACGTTTCTGCATAATTCAACGGTTCACAATTTTGCTATCGGTGGTTTCTCGACGAAGGATTGGCTTCACCAAGACAATACAGAACAGCGCGCAACCATGAAAAGTATTGCGAAAGAAGCGCGAGAAAGAGGAGAAATTGTGATTTGTTCACAGGCCTTTGGTGCGAATGATGAGAGCCTTCGGACGACTAAGCACGTTCCTCAACACCAATTCTTGCTCAACATGGAAAAGATCCACGCAGAGCTTCGAGAGGCTTGTACCCACGCCGTTATCACAACACCATACGTGCGTCGATGGTTTGAGCACAATGGACAATTGAAGCCAAACGGTGAGGAGTACGCCAAATTGAGCCGGAGCGTAGCCTCCAAAACGCGTGCTATGTTGGTCGACATGCATGCACATTCCGAATGGCGTCTTAGAAGCTGGACGCCTAATGAGGCTCATGCATTGAACCTATCTCCGGATGATGACACGCATCTTAATCACGATGGTTGCGAACGTTTGGCGGAGTGGTGGGCAGACCAATTTTCTAAGGTCTTTTATCGATACTTGACATTATCTGAAATGACCAAGATTCGAGGGCCTAAGAATACGCCTGTGATCTGATGCAGAGATTCGGATGCTCGTTCCTTTGAGACACTTTACAACCTATCCCATCTCCAAATGTTGTAATCCAGATCTTCCATCTGAATAATTATTCCCCCGTTTGCGACATTGCTTCATGCATGAGATGCCGCATGTCCTTGCGAGTAAACGTACTGTAGTAAACGTACTGTGCTAACAGAGGTGAACACTTACCTGATCTTGGGAGTCTGTCGTAATGTGTCAATCAGCTCAGTGGACTTGCAAGGCTGGTGTCATTAATGGCACACGTGATGCAAAAGGTGCGTATGCTAGAGGTATCCGGTATGCGCGTGCCGCACGATACCAGAAGCCCGTTGCTGAACAAGGAGGGCCTTCTGACTCTCCTATTGATGCGACACATCGTGGTTCTGCTTGTTTGCAACCACCGACGACTTTTGATGACATTATGGGCGGATCATCTATCAAAGGATTGGAACAGAGCGAAGATTGCCTGGTCCTGTCCGTCTACACCGGGCCAGAAGTGAAGCCTAACAGCAAGTTTCCAGTCATGGTATGGATTCATGGTGGTTCGAATATTTCGGGAAGCGGCGAAGCTGAGCTGTACGATGCGCATGATCTTGCTGCGCAACAGAATGTGGTCGTTGTTTGCTTGACTTTTCGTCTAGGCATGCTAGGCTATATCGGCAATGGTACTTCTCCCGCCAATCTAGGCTTGTTTGATCAACTTGAAGGGCTGCGTTGGGTGCAAGCCAACATTTCTGGCTTTGGCGGCGACCCAAACAATGTTACCATCTTTGGACAAAGTGCCGGCGGCGATGCTGTAGCACATCTCATTGTTTCGCAAGGCGCTGAAGGATTATTCAGCCGTGCCATCATTCAAAGTGCTCCATTAGGGATCTATGCACAGCGCACGGCTATGTACAAGGCAATGCAGGAAGATGCCAAAAAGCTGGCTGACGACGCCTCTACGGCTGATCTGTTTGCAGCACAAGAACGAGCCCTCGACATTGGCAAGAAGCATGGTAATCTGGGTTACATGCCATTCGGCGTCACTTACGGCCAAGAGCCGTTGCCTGCGGAAGCTGATTTGGCAGCCGCATACATGGCTCGTGCCAAGCATGTCGATATCTTGATTGGCCATACGACGCGTGAGCCTGCCATGTTTGCGCTTGCCATTCCAGCCCTTCGCGTTGCGTTGAATATTCCGATTCTTGGCCGTGCGGCTGCTGCCGTCTTGACAGTCAATTGACGGCGAGCATCTATGGTACAGCTGCTACAGCATTTTATACGCGGCACAAGCAAGCTGGTGGTCAGGCCACGTTCTATCGCTTCAGCCTGAGTACGCCTGATGTATTCACTTCAGCAACACACGCCCTCGATGTGCCCTTGATCTTCTCGAATCGAAATGCCTGGGAAGGTTCCAGACTCCTCAAGGACGTCGCCTGGGACGAGGTGGAGAGCAAGGGGCGTGAATTAAAGAAGCTATGGGCTGACTTTGCAAGAGTGGGTTCGTTGCCCTCTCAACACATCGAGGGGCTCATCACGATCACATGAGGAGGCGATGACGAATCTCGGACGTCTTATGAAGAACATCATGGCAATACCTTCTTGTTTTGTCTGCATTGGTAGGTAAGTGGTCATTCTCGAGTCGAGTTGAGCAGCCTGCCGGCGTATTCCATCCCACTTTGTTCAGAAGCCTGAACATTGAGCTGGGAGCAGATTCCTATGATTCATGATCTCATGCAGTGAGTCACATGTCATGAAACCTATATCCTTCCCGCGTTTTACGCACAGATGGGCTTGGCGAAGTAGCGAATGCTATTATTCAGCTTAAGCTCATTCGAATTAGACCAAACTCAAATTCGAACTCGAGCTACGTTTCAGTCTTGGCGAACAAGGCTCCTGAGAAGGACACAGAGGGTCAGAAAGCGTTGAGTGTATAGAAGGGTGTCAGTTTCGACGGGACCAACGGCCTGTTCTTGCTGCGACCAGGCTATGGCGAGGGAAAGAGCGACGGAGTATGCCGCAACTCCATCTTTTCTGCTCGAGACTGCGCGTGGTCTGACAGCTGCAGGCGAAATTGACAGCCAGCCAATAGCAGTCGCGCAGCCCACATCGCGCCCATCTGATGACAGCTGACAAACCGACAACCGCCAGCGAGCCGCATGCCAGCCGACCGCGCTTAGCACAAGACGCAGGCGACAGGGAGCGCATGTATAAAGAGGCCGGTCCTCTTGGTCATCTGAGGCCCAACTATCCACATCTGCTCCACACTCTTCTCCACGACAAACATGGTTCAAGTTGCTACTGCCAACCAACAATTGGCAACACACCTCGAAAAGGTTGCTGCACGTCATCAGAAACACATTGCCAAGATTGAAGCGCACAGGGAAAAGGTGCTTGAGCGGGTCGAACAGCACAGAGAGAAGATTCTGGATCGTCGAGAAAAGGCCATCGCCAAGGTGGAGCGCAAACGAGAACAGGCCATGCAGCGCGTTGAGGTGCACCGACAGTGTGCCTTGCAACACCGGGAGAAGACCTTACAGAAGCTTGAGGATGTGCACTTGGAGGTGCTTAACAAGGTCACCCTGATTCAATACGGCGATGATGGCGGTAAAGTGCTGGACGCTGAACGCAAACACTACCAGCAATCACACCATGCTAAGCGTTTTGCAACCGCGGCCATTGACGACACTGCATCAGAAATTGATGTGATTGATGTTGAGGAGGATGACATGTCTTCTACCGAGTGCTCGCCGATGATTACACCTAGCGAGGAGCGTACAAGGACACTGAGCAGCAGCTCTGGCTCCAGCATGACCCTGGGTCTTGACCATGAGCCCATCATCGGACGTGCTAGTTCAGAATGGAGCCGTGCTACCGCTATTTCTAGGCGCACTGCCAACGTCTGTCTCTGAAGATGAGATTGAGAGACAGTTGGATGATGATCTTTCATACTTGTATAGCTTAACGAATTCCCTAAGTCCTCTAGCCTCCGTTCTCCGCTTCATCTGTGCGCGGGGTCTTGAAAAAGTGCAGAGTTGTGTGCGGGTGTTTTGACAATTCTCGACAACCAAATCAACAAAACAATTACCAACCTTTGAAGCACCAAAGCACCTGTCGCACAAGCAGGCCTGTCCCTTGCGCCTACATGAGACGCACCTGAGAACATTCATTGACTACCATCGACATTGTACAGCGTAATGGCCTAGTGGTGCCCTCTTGCCGAACCCCTATATACACAAAAACAATGGCGTACAAGCCAATGTCACACAACGGCCATCTCAACGCCTATCTCGACGAGCTCGCTCACAACACCAATGCGCGCCGCCGATTCGGTCTAGAGGATTCTATCGCTCACTTGGACATCCTTCCGCCACCGCCACCCATTGCCGATTATGACTATTACAGTAGTGGTACTACTTCGCCCACACAAACAGACTTTGCGCCGCCGTCGTCGGCGTCTTCTGTAGCCCCATGGCCGTCGAAAACGCGTTTTGGATCAGCTCAAGTGACACGGCCATTACGTCTCACATCAACGACAGGCGGCAAGCAAGGTCGCTTTCAAGCTCTATTCGAGACTGCCCTATCACCGCGAGTCCCTGTTCGAGAATCTGCTCGCTTCTTGGAACGTTTTCGCTATGTCTTGTGTACTTCTCAGCTTCTTGCGGACAAGATCTTGGGTGTACAACAACAGCATCAAGGTCCGCAAAAACGCCTCGGCAGGTCTGGACTGCGTGCACCGTCAAATTTCCAATTCGATACAGATGAACAAGCTACTTGGGACGAACGCCGTGTAGCAAAATATTGGATGGGCTCAGGTGGCTGTGTCCTACTCGTCTCCCTCCTGCTCGTCTGGTCAAACAAGCGCGCCACTTCATCCAGTACGCTTCACAACAAATCAAAAGCGTCAGCCACACTGCTCCTGACATTACTTCTTGCACGCTTCATGTGGGCGCAATCACGTCGTGCGTATCGCAGGTTATTGCATGTTCGTGCAGCAGATCGATGTGAGCAGTTTGTACTGCATTGCCAATTACTCGATAGCTTGTGTGCTCAAGCGATACGGCTCGTTGAGCAGGACAATGACCTGCCACAGGAGACTGTCAGGCTGACATTGACTGCGTCTCTTAATTTGCTGTATGCAGCTCTGGATCGCAGTTTTGGTGTCTTACAGGGAGTTGCGAGTTCCAATGAATCCAGCAAGCTTGCAGAGATGTACAATATCGAGCTTCAACTCACCCAAGACAGCGGAGATTGTTTTGCTGATGCCATGCAAATCACTTGTGTTGCAAGCAGTAGTGCTGCAGAACTGACTGATTTGATGCAAGGAATTCACCAGCGGCGACGTAAAGTGCTCTGCTGCCTGCTTGCCGTTCAAGCCGATGGCAGACCGGATCATACTGCCGTTTGGCGAACGGTGGTTGAACAACTTGCTACATTATCGCAGCTGACTGCTGGACTAGGTCATCAACTCGAAGAAGTCCTCCACGCTGCAGCCTTGCAGAAGGAATTGCTACCAATAAGTAGAGCGCAGCAGACTCGCCGACGTGCGCATGAGATGACGTTGGTAAGTCAATCATTGCGTTCCACACAAGCTCGACTCGTTGCGCTACGCAAACATTCCGCTACTGTTTTGCAGGGAGATGAAGCAAGGGATCCAGAGGACCATGAGGCTGCAGCGCGAGAAGCTTTATTGAGGCAGTACGATGCGCTTGGAAGTGATTTGGATGCCTTGATGGCAGATTGGCAAGGTGGTCGCGATGTCCTTGCCCATTCGCAATGTCTCTCTGTACCGATCCGTTCATTCTTGACGGAAAGTGCTGCTGATGCGTCAAAAGCCGGTCAAGCAGGCGTTGTGTTGAAACGACCTGATTCGCTTGGCTTTTGGGGACCTCGTATCTCTGTTTTGGGAGCAGGCGGTCTTTCTCTGGATCGCAATGATGTACAAAGCTTGGATGCCGTCTTTGAAGGGTATTCACTCGATGCATCCATGCAGACGGGCGACGAGGGTCGAGCGAGACAAATCGCCGCGATGCGAGCGGAACGAGAAGCAAAACAGGCACGCACTGCTATGCGATTACAGATGCAACATGCTGCTGCGAGTGATGGTTCTGCGACCCCTCAACCACATCGACAAGTCACTTTTGCTCCTACACCGAGTATTCCGGAGCGACCAGCAAGTCTTATTCAGCCACAACAGCAGCAGCAGCAGCAGCAAGGCGGAAGACGGTTACGTGGATTGCGGCTCAGTATTGGAGTCACGCCACAACATGCCTATAACGGTGATCGCTTATCAGTCGTGGGCGAAGAGGGGAGTATGGAGGCTCGAAAGCGGATGACGGTTGGGAGTCGTCCTGTGTCGGGGTATGTCACGCAAGCGGATGCGGCTGCCGCTGTGGCTGCTCGCAAACAACAGCAGCAATGGAAGCATGGTGAAGAGATACGACGGCCTGCTGGGATTCGGGAGAGTCTGGTACGGAATGTGAGTACGGGGAGTGATGGATCTGCCTTATCCCTAGCAACATGGGCCACGGGTGATTCTGGGTTGGGTGCCTCGACGGCGAGCTACGGTAGCCGGTTTTAGTCGTAATCAAAATACTTGTACGGTGTAGCACAGGCAGGGCATGACAAAATTCAAATAAGATTCAGGAGCACTCTCTTTTAGCTACAGTGACAAGGTTTAGATCTAGTAGCGACTTTAGTCTTAAAAGGACGAGATGAAGGATGTGGCGGTCGCCTTGAGCTTCGTCTCCGAGTCCTTGGAGACACTGCCTTCCTTTGAAATGGTCGACATGAGTTCCGACTCGGACGACTTCAAGTGAGCCAAGAACTTCTTCTCAAACTCACCGATGCGGTCCACAGGGATCTTGTCGAGGAGACCATTCACACCGCAGAAGATGAGTGGCACTTGCTGCTCAATAGTGAGAGGGGAGTACTGCGGTTGCTTGAGCAACTCAGTAAGACGCTCACCACGAGCCAAGGTAGCCTTGGTACCGGCATCCAAGTCAGAACCAAACTGAGCAAACGAGGCGACTTCACGGTACTGAGCCAAGAAGAGCTTGAGCGAACCAGCGACCTGCTTCATCGACTTGACCTGAGCAGCGGAGCCGACACGAGACACGGAAAGACCGACGTTGATGGCGGGACGGATACCCTTGAAGAAGAGCTCAGCTTCGAGGAAAATCTGTCCGTCTGTGATGGAAATGACATTGGTTGGGATGTAGGCAGACACATCACCACCCTGGGTCTCAATGATGGGCAATGCAGTGAGGGAACCACCACCCTGCGAGACGTTCATCTTGGCTGCACGCTCGAGAAGACGAGAGTGAAGGTAGAAGACATCTCCGGGGTAGGCCTCACGGCCTGGGGGACGACGGAGGAGCAGAGACATTTGACGGTAGGCAACAGCCTGCTTGGACAGATCGTCGTAGATGATAAGGGCGTGACGGCCGTTGTCGCGGAACCACTCTCCCATGGCGCATGCAGAGAAGGGAGCAATGTACTGGAGAGGAGCAGCCTCGGACGCAGTAGCAGCAACAATGATGGTGTACTTGAGGGCGTCGTTCTCCTCGAGGGTCTGGACGAGCTGAGCAACAGTCGATCGCTTTTGACCAATAGCAACGTAGACACAGTAGAGCTTCTTGCTCTCGTCAGAGGTCTGGTTGATGGCTTTTTGGTTGAGGATGGTGTCCAGTGCAACAGCAGTCTTACCCGTCTGCCTGTCGCCGATAATCAACTCACGCTGACCACGGCCAATGGGGACCATGGCATCGACAGCCTTGAGACCAGTCTGCATGGGCTCCTTGACGGATTCACGAGGCAGAATTCCGGGTGCCTTGAGCTGGGCACGACGACGCTCCTCGCCCTTGATGGGACCCTTGCCGTCGATGGGTTGACCGAGTGCATCCACAACACGGCCGAGCAAAGAAGGACCAGTGGGAACATCGACAATTTGTCCAGTACGCTTGACTGTCTCACCCTCCTTGACCAATCGATCGTTACCGAAGAGCACAACACCAACAACGGAGGCTTCAAGGTTGAGCGCCATACCCTTGACACCGGAAGCAAACTCAACGAGCTCCTCTGCCTGGACATTGGAGAGACCGTGAACACGGGCGATACCGTCACCAACAGTCAAAACACGACCAGTCTCGGCGAGATCAGCGGCAAAGTCGGATCCCTTAATGCGTTCTTCGAGGATCGAAGAAACTTCGGTAGGCTGTGCCTTGGCCTCTGCGTAGCCTCGGACGGATGTGTAGACGAGAGGAGTCTTGTTCCGGATCTACAGGATGGTTAGCCATGCATGGGAGGGTGGTTGGTGGGGGGAGTTGTTGGTGGTGACGAGGTGGATTTGCAGTCGAGCGGAAAACAGAGAGGACGTGGACATGGAGCGAGTAACTAGGAGCATTGGACCTGAATCGAACAAGCCCTGCCCATGCTAGTCTCCATTTTCACTGCCTCTCTGCGTCTGCACTATGCCCATCGAGCAGAGGACATGGATATGGCACTCCGATAATTTCCGCCAAACGAGAGAGGCCTTCTTCAATGCCTGCTCCCCCCATGGAAAATGCACTTACGGAAGCGACGAGAGATCGTCGGGTGACCTGACGAGCAGCATGCCTCGCTGAACCGCGGAGGACGTTGAAACTCATCCTGCGTGTAGCTTGAAGGAGTTGCGTTTGGGTGTATGGAAGTCGGAGGGGGGGAAAGGTTGAGCCGGGAAGGGAGCAACAGTCACACATGGCAACTCGGGCGCGCAATCACGTGTGCTCTGCTCTCATCTACTCTCATCTACTCTTCTCTTCTTCTCTCTTTCTCTGCTCTCATCTCATCTGCTCTCATCTACATCTACATACGCTTCTTCTTCTCTTCTTCTTTCTTTGTTCTTCTCTTCTCTGCTGCACTGTCCCTACATGCGCTTCTTCTTCCTCCTCTCTGCCTTCCTCGCCTCTGCCTCCCGCAGCTTCTCCTCCTCCGCTGCATCCTCTGCCCGTGCAGCCTTGGCAGCACGCCGCTCCTCCCTCTCAATGTCGCTCGCATGGGCTTCCATATCCTCGTCGCTGTCCACATCCCGTGATAGGTAGTCTGCCTTGCGCTTCCCAAATAACCCCCAAATCTCCGATGAGAGATCCTGCTTGCTGCGTTGGCGCTGGCTGTATGCGTGTTCCTCCTCCTCCTCTTCAGATGCAATGAACGAATCTGCATCGTCCTCCTCCTCCTCGTACGCAGGGCGGCGAGCAGTCGATGGAGCCTGCTGCCTTGCCTGCATCGTTGGCAACACCTTCTTCTTTGGTGCAGCAATCATGCGTTCCCGGCCAGCAGGAACACGCGACACCCCGTTCTTGTCCTTGAGGTATGGCAAGTTCTTCCCTTGCTTCCGCCACAAATCATTCTGTATCTCCTCAATAGTGCGTAAATCACGCTTGCCATTCTTCTGCAGTGCTTGGAGCGGTGGCAGCGCTTGTGCAGAGGTCCTGGAAGATTTGCTTGCACTGCTGCCTCCCTTCTTCCCAGTCATGCGTGCCAATGGCTTGGCTTCATCCAGACGCGGCGCACCATCCTTTTGCGATGCGTGACGTGGCGGCAGACCCACCATAGCAGTACTCTTCGGCGACGCACTTGTCAATTTCGTCCCGTACAAATGCGACGGGGTTGTCAATCTCTGCAACGGCACCGCCATCTTTGTCTTGACCGTGCCTTTCCCCTGTGGCCCAATACGATTGATCTCCAAACGCTCGCGCTTCTCTCGCGCCTCTAGTACAGACAACGGCCGTTTCTTAGCCGCAAGCGCAACAGCAGCATTCGCACGATCCTTCGCTTCCCGCTCAGCACGCGCGCTTGCCTCTTTAGCTTCCTGAATAGCTTGCGCACGTTCATGAATCACACGTTGTCGTGCTTCCTTCTCTTCATGCGCGCGACGTGCTTGTTCACGGATCTCTTGCTTTCGGAGCGCTTGCAGACGCTGTTCGCGGTCACGGTCTGCAGCTGTTGATTCGGCTAGAAGGCGGCGGTAGTCATCTCTGCCTTTAAGGAGCATTCTTGCATCGTTCGAAGTGCTTGTTCGTTGCGCAGTTGACATCGCACTGGAGGGATCAGATGGGCGTGCCTTTTCAAAATCGTCAGCCTTCTGGCAGTCTCGTCGCTATCCTGTTTGATCCTCCCATCATATCGATCTTTCGTATATTGTATCATGTTCGCTGCTTGGCTCGGACTTTCTGAACCAAGCAGAAGGCACTTCGTCCAGCCAAAGCAAAGGCGCTCGCAAACACCACCATGTCCCATCTGGAGGTACCGCAGGACGACCACAAAATCCATCCACAGCTTCAGAAAACGCGCCCTTCCCAGACGATCACTAGCCTGGCCAGGACGGCACATCCGTACCCTGCATGTCGATCGACTATGCATCCCTTCCAGAAAACCCAAGCTTCGCGACATCCAATGCACCTGATAGCGAGACGCATGCCGCACACCAGGAATTCGCACGACGCCAACGCGCGCGTCTTATTGCCGTTCCTACAGACGATGCAACGATCAAGCAACAACTGAGAGATCGTGGTGAACCGATCATCTTGTTTGGCGAGGGACCTGCGGATCGTCGAGATCGGTTGCGTTATTTATTGTCGCTGGATCAGCATGGCGTCTCCCGTGCTACAGAAGGGGCGAGGCAGGAGGATGAAGAGGAGCAAGAGGAGGAGTATGAGACGACTGGCTCAGATGCCCTCTTGCATGCACGAAGGGAGATTTTAAGGTATACGATTCCACGCGCACAAGCGAGACTTGCTCGACAACGTCAAGAACAAACGATCCCTGGAACACGTCTTGTTGCAGCTCGGAAAGCAGAACATGCACGATTGAAGGCATTCACCTCACAAGGCTCACAGGTGGCTGCAGAGAGGGCTTGTTCGATCGCACGGTTCTCACCCGATGGTCGATGGATTGCAACCGGTGCTTGGTCGGGTGATGTGCGTGTTTTTGATAGCTCGGCATTAGAACAAAGTCGAAAAACAGTGGGACATACCGATAAAGTCTCTGGTCTGGCATGGCATCCGCAAGCGACGTTGCAACAGTCTCCTGATGCTCTCAATTACATCTCTGGAGGTGGTGAAGGAGATGTTTGTTTATGGAGTCTACAAGGCTCTGAAGAACCACTTGCACGGCTACAGGGCCATACGGGACGTGTTGCGCGTTGTGTGTTTCATCCATCTGGAAGGTATATCGCTTCTGCATCGTTCGATGGAACTTGGCGGTTTTGGGATGCGGAAACGACGACAGAGTTATTGGAGCAGGAAGGGCACGCGCACGAAGTTTATGCATTGGCATGTCAAGATGATGGTGCGCTTCTTGCGAGTGGTGGACTCGATGCTATTGGACGTGTGTGGGATCTTCGATCAGGCAAAACGATTATGGTGCTGGATGGGCATGTCAAGCCTATCCAAGGACTCGACTTCTCGCCGGATGGATATACGATTGTCAGTGGATCGGCAGATGATACCATCAAGGTGTGGGATGTTCGACAGGTCAAGTGTACACAGACCTTGCCAGCTCACAAGAGTCTTGTGAGTGATGTCCGGTTCTTTCGATATCAGGGCCAAGAGGCATTCTTTACACAGCACAGTCAAGAGGGGGAGGCGCCAGTGCCGCGATCTGGGACATTCATGGCGTCGAGTGGGTATGATGGCGCGGTCAATATCTGGAGCACGGATGACTGGCGATTGATCAAGACACTGGTGGGTCCGGCGGAGAAGAAGGTCATGAGTGTGGATATCAGCGGCGATGGCACACAATTGTGCTCGACTGGCTTCGATCGCACCTTGCGTCTTTGGTCTGAGTAGATGAAAGCTGCAAACAGGCAAATAAGCAAACAGCATAAAGATCACGAGCATGGTCGGTGCAAGTCTATTGTGCATTGCAGAGGTATATGCTAGCTGCTTACCCTTAGAGCAGCCTCATTTTTGAGAACAAAGGAGAGAGAGCACAGCATACTCTATGCCTCTGCGTCGAGCTGCTTAAAGTAGTCATCCAAGTTGGAGCCACCCTCCCAATCCGGGACAATCTTGCCGTCTCCCGTCTTTTGCGAGGCAGGAAGCTTCGACTGCGCATAAGCTGCTTTTGCCTTCTTGATGAGTTGCTCCTTTGTCGCAAACGCAGCTTCAGCCCGTTTACCCTCTGCAGCTTTGTGAAGGGTTGCGTTGTGGAAGTAGCCGTAGAGGAGACCGGAGCCTAGTGCCACGTACCTCAGTACCTGTTGATATGCGTTAGCCTCGAATTGCCAACAAGAACACAGCCAGGCAGCAGGTCCAAGCGCTGCTGTCAAGCATCGGACGAGGAAGCCCGAGGATCTCTCAGCTCTCCGGAAGAGTAGCAGATAAGATGCACCCTTGCTGTGCTTCTTCGGATGCTGCTATGCTGCTGTACGGGTAGAGGATGGCTTACGTTGGTCGTTGAGGATGCCATTGCCTGCCTGGAGGTGTCCGTGTGTGCTTGCTTGCTTGCTTCTCTTGATCTTTCTCTCTTGGCTCTGTCGACTGCTGCTGGCCCCCGAACTCGAACGACACGGCGCAGGGTTAGGACGCCAGCAAGACACCCAACCAGTCCACGAACAGCTCCCCCCAACTCGGCTGCCTTTCAGTGCGAGGACAGCGCAGCACTGGTCCACAGCCATGTCGTCTACCATGCAGCTCACGGCTAACGTGCGCAGGTAAGTGGTCCTCACTCGCCACGACTCTCTTAACAACACTACCCATATTGAACACGTGTCGCTAACCCCTGTTGGGCCAAATTACTCTACTGCTGGCGCACTGGTCGCAGTCAAGACAAACCATTTCAAAGTTGAGAAGCTGCCTGACGTAGACATTCAGCAGTGGGATGTCGCTATTTCCTCACTCGGTCGTGCTCCTTCCTCCAAAAAAGCTGAAAAGGAACGCAACGTGCGTATCTGGAGCCACCCTCAAATCCAGCAACTGCTTGGCAATGGGAAAATTATCTACAATGGTATGGCTATCGCCTGGTCTACCGGTCCTTTGCCCTTTGAGTCGCTTGATCAGACAATTTTGATTCAGGCTGGCAAAAAGGAGCATGAAATCAAGCTTATTGTGCGCAAGACTGTCAAGATGTTTGTTTCCCTTCACTCCTGCTTCATCCAACTGACTTGCCAGTAACCTCAGTACGCTTGTTGAAGCACTGAACATGCGTTACAGTTTCGAGGATGACCATATCATTCAGTGCATTAGCTTCCTCTCTGCTCTCCTCCGCGATGGTCCAATCAAACGCTTTCCCACCGTCACAAGCTTGACCTCCTACTTTGACCGTACCATTAGGGGTAATGTCTTTGACCTCGGTGGCGGCGTCCAGCTATGGCGTGGTGTCTTCCAGAGTGCTCGTCCAGCACCCGGATGTATGACCATCAATGTGGACGTGGCTCATACCGCCTTTTACCAGCCAGACTTGAGCGTCCCTCAATTTGTCGCCCTCAACTTGGGTCTGCGTTCGCCCGATGAACTTGCTCGTCTCCAGCAACACCAATTGAGGCAGTTAAACAAGATCCTCAAGGGACTCGCCATCTACACCAAGCACATGGATCGTGGTGGTCGTCCACCTCGTCAGCAAAAGATCTTTATGATTTCTCGTGACACGGCCGTCACTGCTAAGTTTGAAAAGGAGGGCAAGCAGTACACGGTGGACCAGTACTTCAAGGAAACCTACCAAATCAACCTCAAGCACAAGAACGCACCCCTCCTCGAGATGTCTGGACCTCAAAAGACAAAACTGCCCATGGAGTTGTGCTTTGTTGCTGAAGGCCAACGATTCCCAAACACATTGTTGACGGGTAAGCAGACTGCAGAGATCGTGAGGAATGCCGCCCAGCCACCACCCGATCGTATTCGTTCCATCCAGGACAACGTCTCGAAGCTCGACTGGCAGAATGATGAGATGCTAAAGAACTTTCACATGAAAATCAACCCCCAGCCCATGATGGCCAATGCTAGGCTTCTGCCTGCACCCACCATCAAGTTTGGCAAGAACCAGTCTTTGCGTCCTCAGGGTGGCCAGTGGAAGACTACGGGCAAACAACTCTTCAAGACAACGACCCTCGACTCTTGGGGTATCCTCAACTTTGCAGACCCGCGTGATGACCCCTCGATGTTCGAGCGAGAGATTGTCCAAGCCGCTGTGCGATACGGTACCAACGTGGTCGTGAAGCAGCCATTCAAGCAGCAAGCCAACAAGCACGGCAACATCAAGCAGGTTGTTCAGCAATTCTACATAAGGACCTGTGAGGCCTTCAAAAAGACTGCCAACGTGCTCTTCTTCATCATTCCCGGTCAAGGTGGCGATGACCTCTACGGTGCCATCAAGGAGGCATGTGACGTGTTGATTGGTATCCCTCACAATGCATCTCTGCTGCCAAGTTGCGAAAGGCCAATGCTCAGTACTGTGACAATGTCTGGCTCAAGGTCAATGAAAAGCTCGGAGGGCAAAACACACAGCTTGACAGCTCGCCTATCTTGACGGCACCTTTCCGTGGACCTGTTTTGTTGCTTGGTGCAGATGTGTCACACCCACCTCCAGGAATGCTGGGTGGTCGTGCTCCATCGATTGTGTCACTTGTGAGTAACAAGGATAAACTTGCCACCAAGTACATTGGTCAGGCTAGGTCTCAGGGTGCTCGTGTTGAGATGATTGATGAGATGAGGCCATTGGTGAAGAATGCAATCGGTTGCTATGCCAAAAACACGGGAATGAAGCCAAAACACATCGTCTACTACCGTGATGGTGTTTCCGAAGGACAGTTTGCTCAAGTCAAGCAAGGTGAGCTCAAGGCCATCAAGGATGCTTGCAGGGACCACCAAATCGAGTGTATGGTGACGATTATTATTTGCCAAAAGCGACATCACACTCGATTCTTCCCCGGAAAGCCACAAGATGGTGATCGTCTCGGTAATGTCAAGGCTGGTACCCTTGTTGATTCGCAAATCACGCACCCCGTTGACTTTGACTTCTTCTTGACTGCTCACACGAGTTTCAAGGGAACGGCACGACCTACCCATTATCAGGTGATTCACGATGAAGCTGGTTTCAAGGCTGAACAGATGCACAAGTTGACACACGACTTGTGCTACACGTTTGCACGATCGACGACCTCGGTGTCGTTGGTTCCAGTGACGTATTATGCTCATTTGGTTGGCAATCGCGTCAAGGCCTACTGTCATGGTGATTCTGATGTGGGTTCCATGAGGTCGTCTGAACCAGGTGGCCAACAAGAGTCGGATGAGGCCAAGTTGCCTCAGTTGAATGCAAAGCTCCGTGAGACTGTCTGGTATATCTAAGTCCACCTGGACGTTGTCTTGTTCCGCAATATCGTATGACATTTCTGCTGCGGCGATATCTCTCAATACTTGTTTCCTTATGAAAGTTAGGTAGCATATTATCTGATCTTCTCAATATTCATACGGATAAGTCTTCTCCTTGCAGTGCATCACGTGTATACTGTCTTCTTGACTGAAGCTATGCTACATGCTATCGTCCAAAGATGGATCCAAAGAGGCCCTTCTTTGCACTCTTACCTGGTGTCGAGTGCTCCTCACCCTCAGCAGCAGTGCCATCCATCTCCATGAGATCCTCCGTCTGAACCGCCGTTGTCGACTGTGTTGTTGATTCCTCACCATCCATGGCACCAGACAAGTAATTCCATGCGATGTCTAAGACGATTGGTTTCGCACCAGCCGACTTGGCTACCAAGGCACGCGCATCCGTCTTGGCAAGTTGTTTTGCAGTTCCCGTGTACCACGCCGCAGGATCCAATACGGTACCAAGATCAGCTGCAGCATCGCCGGATAAGGCGAGCGTGTGTTCTGCAATATGACGATTGAGTCGTTGTTGCAGCGCTTGGAGGCGGCTTGCTTGTGTCTGCTGTTCGCTTGTGACGTATTGGTCGGAGGTGTCTATTTGTTGGCTGTTGGTCAAGTATGTAATTGCCTTGTTGAGAAGTGCGATACTAGCGAGGGACACACCGTGGACGTCGCTGAGCAAGACGCATCGTTCTGCTTTTGCGCTTGTGTGCTGAAGCGACAGGAGGGACGCTTGCTCTGCAGACAGTCCAGGCAATCCTGCTGCTTGAACGAGCCGTGCAATCGTCTGATCTAGCACAAGAATGCCTTCCCTCGCTGGAAGTGTTGTGATGAGTCGCTTGTCGCGTGCGAGGTAATCTTGTCCCGACTCGAACTGCGCATACGCCTTGATGAGTTCCAGATCTTGTGCTGCTTCTTGATCTTCCTCTGCCTCTAGCAGGGGGTGTAGGGTCGCTAATGTCGTTGTCCATGCTGCAATGACGCTATCTAGTGCATCCATTGAGTCTTGACTGCGTGATGCTGCTGCACGGCCAGAAAGTGCTGTGGAGATCGAGGCAGCCAAGTGGCTCTGCTTCAACGTGGCTGTTCTACCAGCCCAACTGATTTGAGAGACAAGCGTATCGGATGTGTCGTTTGCACCATCGTCACCGGTCGTCGTGGCCGGGGGTTCCAATGCCTCCGAGTCAACAGACAAGACGAGCTGTCGCCATGTTTGATCGGCTTGTGCGTCTTCCGTTACCGCTGTTGTGACTTGCTCAACGGCGAATGCATGCAGGTTCAGGCTACGTTCCGAAACGGTCTGTGAGGTATACAAGACAAAGCGAAGGCCCGTTTCGACTGCTTCCGTCAATGCAACGGCTGCATCCTTCTTCTGCCTCTGTTGGGCCGTATTGTATACTTGTAGGCCAACAAGAGCGCGAGCGAAGAAGTGGATGGCCAAGTCGAGATTACTGCGTTCTTGTTGAAGTAGTGCAGTTAGGTAATCCACATATACTGCGCGTTCCAGCTTCTCAAGGGCCGAGACATCTGTTGTCTCCGTGGTTGCTGTCGCAGCAAACTTGATGGCTTTGCGGAATTTGGCAAGAACCACTTGATGTGGGCCGGCTGCAGTCTTCGTCTCCATCGCAGCTGACCAGACACGTTCTGCACTCAGCACGGGGAGAAGCCATGCTGGGCCAGTTGTCACTTTAGACTTAGTCTTGCTAGTGGATGCTCCCTTTCTGAGAGTATGCAATCTTCGTGTGAGATGTTTGTGATAGCGGCCGTAGTCTTCGAAGCGGCAGTATTCGTCGCGTTCGAACTCGACGCGCTGCAGGACAGACATGCTGCTCCTGGTTGTGCTTGGCTGGTGTTGTAGTCCTGCTGCTGTGCTCGCTGTCGTTTGTGCGTGGGAAGAATCAAGAAAAAGTGACAGAGACAACCAGGCACAGACAAGACCAGCGAACACTGCAGCGAGAGCGAGAGCGAGAGACCTGTAGCTCTAGGAGACAATGGACAGTACAGAACCAGAGACCGTGGGCGCACCAGGCGCAGACACCCTCAATGTGCAAATCACCTTCACGACCAAGGATGCATCTGTTGCCTTTGACCAAGATGCACCCATTCTCGTACCCACCTCCCTCAAGCGCTACGGCCTTTCTGAGGTCGTCAACCATCTTCTAGGCCAGCCAGACGAGCCTGTTCCCTTCTCTTTCCTGATTGACGGTGAACTCCTTAGCACGTCCGTCCAGGACTTCCTCACAAAACGCGGCCTTTCCAGCGAAACGGTCCTTAACGTCGAATACATCCGTTCAATTCTCCCGCCGTCCTTTCTAGCATCCTATCCACACGACGACTGGATCTCTGCGGTAGCACTGCAGGGACAGGATATCGTTACAGGATCGTACGATAGTCTTGTCCGTGTTTGGGATCAATCGCAACAGTGCAAAGCCACAGGTATCGGCCATACCAATGCCATCAAAGCAGTCGCCTATGCTGGTTCATTGACGGGTCAACAAGCGAATCTAGCGACAGCCAGTATGGATCGCACACTTCGGCTATGGCAACTCCATGCCTCAGGCGATGCACTCACCTGCACGGCTGAACTACGCGGTCACGTTTCGTCTGTCGAATCGTGCGACTTGCATGGCACAACGCTTGTCTCTGGTTCATCGGACGGGATTCTAGGCCTTTGGGAAACCTCGGATGATTTGGGACAACCTTATATTGCAACGCATCAAGCGAAACGGAAACGACAGCGTGGTACGGGCGTGGGTGTCCTGTCAAGTCGACAACTCAAACAAACACACAGCCAACCCATTTCACAAGTCATGTTGAACCCACAAGATGCGTCACTGGCGTACTCGTCTTCTTGGGATAAGTCACTTATTGCAACAGACTTGACGACAATGCTGCCCATCACAACCATTCAGACTGGTTCGCCCCTTTTCTCCCTGCTCAGTATACCATCGCTTTCTGTTGTCTTGACAGGTGGACAACGCAGTGTACAGGTGCATGACTTGCGATCCAACCAGCTGACACGGTCAACCTTGCAAGGACACGGCAACTTTGTGTCTAGTCTTGCTAGAGCACCGACTTTGTCTGGTGTGAGCAACAACGCGTACCTCTTTGCAAGTGGCTCGTATGATGGTGATGTACGCGTCTGGGACATTCGCAACGAACGCTCACTCTACGTCATTGGCCGTACAAAACAAGAAAAGAAGGAACGACAGAGTACCGGCAGTAATCAAGTGATGTGTGTGGCATGGGGTGAGATGGGCATTGTGAGTGGCGGTGAAGATTGTCAGCTACAAATCAATCGTGGTGTGCATCAATCGATTGCTGCACCAGCGTCTGCTTAGTTGAATTGAATCCAGTGCTTGAGGAGACCGAGCGTCCAGAGATCTTGTTCGGCTTCGTTCCTTTTCTGCATGGCGCGTAGTAGACGTTGTTCAAAGATTTCAGCCGCGTCTGCTTGGCAGGTCTCTGTTTCCAGTGCAGCAAGCATGCGAATGAGATAAAACAGGGTTTGCTGACTCGCTTCACGGGATTGAACCGTGTTGGTGGTCATGTCATACGTTGCAAGCAGATGTGTCCGGACACGCTCCACCAAGTCTTTGAACAGCGAAGTGTCTCGGTTTCCACCCGTCAGCTCATGTATCGAGAGTGCCAGGCTGGTTATTTCCATCCGCTGGTCATGTTCAAGTGGATGATCTTCACTTGCTTTGCACACCGGTTGATGCGCACAAATCTGGATGATGGTGGTGGACCACTGTGGCAGGAGCGAGATCAGTCCAACAACCACTTGCTTGCTCGCGTGCTCTACATCCCTTTTGGCGCTGCTATCTGACTCGAGGCACGACTTCCATCTTGCTGCCGCAATACGCCATGCTGTCTTACAAAGCGCAAGCAGGTCAATGACGGTCTTGCGCGGTGTATCTTGCAGTGTGCACCGTTTCCGGAGGTATACGACTATAGCGCGTCCCACACTCACAAGATTAGCACCAAGACTTGACTTTAGCCTTGGCCGTCCCTCGTAGAGCACTGTCAGCGCATGGAGGACAGGTGCTGCAGGTGTATGTAATGGAGAGCATTGTAACAATCGTTCATGAAGCACTGAATCCAGCGCAGTGGAAGAGGTGATTGCCTCATCGCTAACGCGAGGTCTGCTCTTTGCTCGTTTTCGAGGAACGGGGGATTCTTCCTGATGCTGTTCTTGTAGTGCTGCTTGTGTGCGAGCGAGGTCTGCGCGAAGTCGTAGCGTCTCATCTTCCAACGTGCAGTATCGTTTTTGCCAAAACACGATGCCGTCAACGTAGTCTGTCTCTTTGTAGGTGTCTTGGCCGGGCGGACCTGGGACGAGTGCGATGCGTAATGCAGCGAGATGCGCTTCAATGGAAACACCGGGCGCTTTTGACTTGATTATCTGGATAGCCTGCTATTAGTGGCCAGTGAAGTAGCACAGAACACGTACGAAGGTAAGGGATAAGTCGTCTGGCCACATCTGCCGCTGTGTTTCTGTGTGTGGTGTGTGTTGGTTTCCCCTTACTCCGTCCCATCTGATCCCGAGCGCGGGAAAAAGAAAAAGTCAAGAAACAAGCAAGAGGGATAGACACCGACTGCTCTTGAACTAGAAGTGCTGCAAGGATGCTCAAGGCAGCGAAACCCAAGACGGCGAGGACGAAGCGTGTCATGGACGACAGAGCGCCTAAACTCACGGAAAATGCAAAACAGGCCATCTTTGTGCGTTCTCAAACAGCCAATGCCGTCACACAGTCTGTTTTGCAGGATCTCATGGCGCTCAAGAAGCCAGATGCGCAGAGTTTCAGTAAGAAGGACAACAAGATCTTGCCATTTGAGGATGCATCGTCGCTCGAGTTCTTTGCAGAGAAGAACGATGCCTCGTTGTTCGTGGTGGGCACGCACAGCAAGAAGCGACCCAACAATCTCGTGTGTGCGCGCATGTTTGATGGGAGCGTCCTCGACATGATTGAAGTAGGCGTTGAGAACCCTAAATTCATGCATGAGTTCAAGGGAAGCAAAACGAATGTCGGCATTCGGCCACTCATGCTCTTCTCAGGACCTCTGTTTGAGAGTCACCCGTCTTTTAGACAACTCAAGAGTTTCTTGCTTGACCTGTACCGTGGCCGCGAGATTTCGAGCATGGATGCCGTTGCACTTCAGCATATCATGGTCCTGACCCATGCAGATTCATCAGACTCGTCCATTCTACCGCCCGTTCAGCTGCGCGTCTACCTCATCAAGGCGCACAAGTCTGGCCAAAAACTGCCGCGAGTTGAGCTAGAGGAGATGGGGCCGAGTTTTGATTTGCGCATGAGAAGATTACAGCTACCAGATGAAGGTATGCTGAAGCTTGCCCTGAAGCGACCCACAAAACAGGTGGCCAAGACAAAGAAGAACATTCAGACGGATGAGATGGGTGACAAGGTTGCGCAGATTCATATCGGCAAGCAGGAGCTCGATAAGATGCAGACACGCAAGTTCAAGGGCCTCAAGCGATCGCGCGATACGGAAGAGGATGAGCAAGAAGGCAGCGATGACTTTGAAGGTGATGATATTGTAAGTGAGGATGATGACAGCGAAGAGGAAGAAGCCATTGCAGGAGGTCCGAAGCGTCTTCGGCAGTAGGTGTCTAGATTCCGTTCTTCATACACATAGCATCAGCGAGCACTTTTGGTTTCTACTTGTCGGTGCGTGCCCATCTGGTTTGCGCTGATCGACGACGGCGCTTGGACGTCGGCTCCAAGAGATCGCCCATCTTGCTTGCCGTTGCACATCACACCTGGACGTGCACCGGGATGCTGTCATGGTCTCTGCGGGCCTGCCTGCCAAAGTGCCATTGCCTGCCAATTCGCTAGTCTACTCTTTCCGGCAAGGTCGAGTGCCCGTCCATCCTCCTTTGGCGACGTCGACTTTTGATAACAAGTCGCCAGCTACACCAATCGGCGGATAGATGCTTGAACTCCTACCAACGCTCGGCCCAGAGACGCCTCTAAGTTCGCATGACCTAATTGAGAAGGATCATTGAGAGTCAGTAGTCGAACTACCCTGTTCCTTGACACAGCTGTCGATCATCCAATGCTCGCAAAGTCATGCCTCCTACCTTCCGATGCGCTGGTTCAGAGACAGCCTCACTTTTGCAATGATGCGATCGCAGGAACTCTCGAAAGATCTGCTAGATTGTGTGTCTACATTGCAACACACAGATCTCCTTACCCGAATCTGACGTGGGGCCATGGCATTGATGGCAATCCCTTCTTTGCCCCAGACAGCGGATGATCGTCCATGCAGACCCACAGTCAGTAAGACAGACAAGTACAAGGAAAGCTAGCCCATGCAGCTAGCAGCTTTCAATGAACTTGCATACCTGAACCGACGCGTGCTACAAAACCAAGCGCATTGCCGCTCTGGTATCTATTCATCAAAACTCAAGAAGCATCATTACAGGGCCGCCCTGGGGTTCCAGTAGCGCACATCATGCACTTCACGCTCATCTCGGCCATCTGGATGGCGACCATTCAGATGACGTCCATCACATCGTTGCCGTTGGGTGTCACAACCATTGTCAAAAAGGAGGACAACAGCACGGCGCTTGAGACGTTCTTGCCACCTGCAGACAATGTCTTGAGCTATTGCAAAGGTGCGCAAAAATACTACGACGCAGGCCAATCTGATTGCTTTGAGGGAGCTGTTTGTACAAAAGGCAAGCTTGGGTGTGGCGACCACTGCTACGACCCTGCATGGTACAAGTGTCTAAATAATGTGGTGTATGGCAGTCGCGGGGACCCGTTGCTCAAGAATGCAACGGATGTTCAGGTTCAATTTGCCAAGATGATGGAGAGATTTGAGCTGCGACGGCGATGAGCGAGCAAGGTCAGCATCGCTTCATGAGTAACGAATTACGAGGAGGAGACTCCAACCCCAATAGTCCTGTATGATAGACAGAGGCCCCATATACCGTGCTCGGTATCAGCTGCGTGTCTTTGCTGCGAGCCAGAAATAGTCCACAAGTCAAGACGTGCGCGCGCCGACCCGACAACAAAGTGCCGCCAAACATCCACAACACAGGAGCAAGAACGGATCTTCTTGTTTGCGCGCAAGTTCTACCTCCTGATGCAGTCAGCTGCTCTACGCTAAACAAGCTGCAATCCATTGACTGCAACGTCTGGCCAAAAGGACAGGCAATCAATGCATCAAACCGCCAAATCAATGCCGTCTTCACCTGCAACCTATCCACAAATGCCCGGACGCAGCCCACTCGACGACCTGGTCTTTGCTGCACGGGGCACGACAAAGTATACAGAATCTGACGCAATGAGTACCTTTACTGTTGCGGAGTCATTCTTCTCTACGGACAGCAGATTCAGCACAGACACAACCGTCGCTTACAAGGATTACATGGGTGCTCACGACCCACAGGAAGTATACCAAAAGCAAGCCGCAGCACACGCAGCACAAACATCTCTACGACCCAGTCAGGCTGATGCACAATCCGTGCGCTCATTATGGGTAGAGCCGGAGCCTGTTCATCGGTATACGACTCCAGATCAAGCGCGACGACCACAAAGAGCGACAGCATTGCGAGACAGTATGTCGAGTGTCGCGTCTGATGCGACCATCAGGCCAAGTCATCATCAGCATGCACTGCAACAACTAGAACCCAACGGCTACTCTAGCTTCCACCAGCCGCGCGATATTCCGCGTGAGCAGTACATCGTTCACAATCCAAATTCCCGAACACCATCCCCGAATCAGCCAGAGGGTAGTATGCACGGATTCCTCTTAAGACCACATGCTCGTCGTTCTGTGTCGTCTGGCACTGGCCAGCCTGGTATAATTTCACCCAAGCAGCTGATGCGTGCGCTCAGCAAATCTGGCAAATCACCCCGGCAACCTGAACCCCTACGCCATGCTTCCGAGCCTGCGGCAATTTCACACACGCCAATGAGTCATAGTAGCGGCTACACTTCACGCATTCCAAGTGATAGCAAAACACATGGCTCTGCGTCGCCTCGAACACCGGGCGGCACACTTCGACCAGATTTGAATGATTCACGGCCACGGAGTCGACTACCGCGTAAAGACCTCATGGCGAGCTTAGAGAGTCTGCAGCTGGATGGTCGGCGTGCATCACCGTCAATAGAGGCGAGAAAATCGCATTCTGCCAATCCGGCGAGTACGCCTGCTTCTTATGCAGCCGCAGGTGGAATTACTGGTCAAGAAGCGGAGACTTCCCGGCGGCCTCCTATGCGTGCACGCTCGACATCGCGCAAGTCCATGAAACCTGGGAATCGACAAGTCTCCCTCAACGATTCTGCCATGGCGTCGCTTCCGGATAATGCACTCTCACCGGACGACCATGTGGATCTCGGTATTGAGCAACACGAAAAGAATTTGCTACCTCAATCAACGCACCATTTCCGAAAAGCTGCTGAAGCGGGTGATCCTGTTGGTTGTTTGCTGTATGGTCTAGCATTACGGCACGGTTGGGGTTGTCGTGCGGATGTCAACAGAAGCCTCGTGTATCTTGAACAAGCTGCACAAGCAGCGAGCGATACAGTCCATGCGTCCATGCGACGATCTATGATGGCTGGCAAGAATCTTGGTGCAGAGTTGGCTGTTGCCATGTTTGAGATTGGCATGTCGTATCGTAATGGTTGGGGTGTTGCGGCAGATAAGAAGCGGGCAGTGGAGTACTTTGAACTTGCGAGTGCGTGGGGCGATGCTGATGCAATGATCGTGCTGGGCGACTTGTATCTGCGCGGCGATGGATGCAAGAAGGATAAACGGAGAGCAGCTCAGATACTGAGAGCGGCAGAGGCTAAAGGTAAACGAGATGTTGGCAACTCCTGGATCTACAAGAGTAAGTATGACTGATAGTCTGGTCATATTTGTAGACCAAGTAATGCAGTACAATAACATGACCCCTTAAAAGTTGGATAGTACTAGTAGATAGCGCCCGTAGTCGCACTCTGCAAGACCTTTTGTTAGCAATATTCCAAGTGGTAATCGCTATTGGATATATTCAGCAGCCCAACCAGCTTATACACATCCATTCATCCTTGCACAGCTAGGTTCGATTGCTTATGATCTCTGTGACAAACGGGTCGAGTTGAGTTTGACGAGATGGAGAGCAAAGCATTTGCACCAAATGTGGAACGACCAAGAAAGCAGCGCCACCCAAGTCCCTACTTGCTGGATGCGCTCATGTCTGAGGCAAAGCTCATAAGCACATTCGTGCATCTCAAAAAGAAGCCTGATGCAGAACGTGCTCAAAGAACGCTACAACGCGTCGCTAATCATGTCATGCCCATTCTCAAAGCTCGCAACTGGCGCGTTCGTACCCTCGCTGAGTTTTACCCTGAGCAGAAAAATCTACTTGGCACAAATCTCAATCGAGGACAAAAGATTTCGTTGCGATTGAGGCAGCCTTTTGATGATCGCTCACACCTTGAATTCGAGGATGTTATAGGGACAATGCTTCATGAATTGGCGCATATCGTGCGTGGCCCGCATGATGAGCAGTTCTACAAAGTGCTCGATTCGCTCAATCTAGAGTATGACACGTTATTAAGCAGTAGCGCTGGCAAGTTCTTGGAGTTGGGTGAGGGAAAAACACTCGGTGGACGGGCAGTTGGTCCTACACAGCAAGGTATCAGGAAAGCTGCTGAACGAAGAAAGAGAGGAACAGGACCACAGGGAGAAAGAGTAGGAGGTACCTTGCTGGGTACGCTTTCTGCAAAAGAAAGGGCTGCCGAAGCGGCTCAGCGGCGCTTGTTTGATGCGAAATGGTGTGGTCACGGTCGAGCTGAAGACCCAGTCTTGGTGGACGAAGAGGAGGAGGTCTCGAATGACGAAAGTCTAACGATGCTGATAGATGACACGAAGGTCAAAAGACCAGCACCGGCACAGTCCGATGTGATTGTCATTGAATCTGACGAAGAAACTCCCACGCTAAGGCCAGCAGCACAGAACCTGAACAAGAAGCGCAGGAGGGCTGACGAGAGTGAAGAGTATGCAAGAATGAAGCAGCGCGGCCTCATCAAAGACACTCTGCAGGAACACCTCGCCAAGTTGGCCGCAGACAAAGCTGCCAAGTCTACAGACAAAGACAGAAAGGCAATCATGCCACCTGCTATCCCTGGCCGCTGGTTTTGTGGTGTTTGCACATTAGCCAACAAACTTGGTGAAGCCTACTGTGATGCTTGTGGCACCGAACGGCCCTCTGGAGCGAATCAACTTGGAGACCAATGGCTCTGCGAAGGTTGTCTGCAATTGAACGAAAAGAGCATGTGGATGTGTACACGTAAGTCCCCACACGTTTGTGTGTCTACGACTAATAAGCTAGGTTGTCAAGCGATAAAGAAGAGTTCGTAAATCATAAACCAGAGACTGGATGTATCAAGAGCGCTGGTAGGCACATATCACCCTCAACCCATCTCTGGTAGAGCTCATTTGCCCAGCTCGTTTCGCGCCCACCAGTGCAAGAATAGCCATACTCCCATGCAGTCGCATTTGGCATGCTAAGAAGCTGAATCTTAGAGTCCTTTGGAGGCATCCACTTGGAGAAGCCAAGGTTCATGGCGGTCTTGCGAGCATGAGTATGAGGCCAGACAAGCACTCGAAAGACCTGATGTTTGAGGGCGACCGCAGGTATAAAGGCTTCTGCAATGGCATTGAAGCCCTCTGCGAGGTAGTCAGACATGGCTCGGGCCATTCTGCGAGAGATACCATGAATCATGATATTGCTTGTGACATAGTGCTCCGGACGCCATGTTTCAAGTGTCTTCCAATTTGCTTTGGCAGGTGCACTGATAATGGGATCGAAGGTGACGAGATCTGGCTGTTTCCCTAGCTCTGCAATGGCGGCTAGCAGAGGATCAAACTGATCTGACCAAGGACCTGTGCTCCTGACTTTTGCATTGAAAATCCACGCAAACTCGTAATGGGCGAACTGATTGAAGAATAGGACATCGACGACTTGATTGTAGCGCGTCAAGTACTTGCCCGCATGCCGATCGATATTGAATGATGGTTCATTGATGTGATCTCTATGCTGCGGAAAGGCACGAAAAACTTCGTCGGCATTGAAGAACGTGACGAGTGGACGGAACATCTCTGGCGTACGCGAGTCTGGCCAGTCATCGCGGTTGGTGAATTGCTGTAGGATGCGTACATCCATATTGTGCTGCCATGCGACTTCACTGACGAGTGCTGCAAGATGCCTGTTGAAGTCTGGTGTGTACTGATGGTCCGGCTCGAGGCGGACGACAAGGGCTTGTGTGTTTCCACAGTTATTGGGATTGCCATTGATGTCCTTGAGTGCCTTCTCAAAGGGCATGTAGCGGCTTTTGCAAGTAAAACAGCTCCAAGCGTCTTGCAGTGAAGGATGCAGTGACACTGTCAGGTTTAAAGCCGGTAGCGTTGTTCCCTGAAAGACGGCTTTGCCTCCTGGCGTGACTTGCTTCGCTATAGAGACCATAGTCTCGCGCGTGGCTCGGCAGATATCCAGTTGGGCAGAAGAAACGGGGTCTGCGTTTTCCTGCACAGGCTGCGCCGCATTATCGGCAGGACTTGGCGATTCAGCTTTGGCTTGTGCATCACTTGGCCGTCTCAGGAGGTGGACAGTCGCCCCAGCTAAAAGGCAGAGCAGGAGAAGGAGCAGAAAGAGACGCAGAACCAGCTTGCTGCCTAGTATCCTGAGAGAGGATGGCCGTGTGGCAGCATGGTGACCTGTCTGGAGCAGCTCGTAGGCACTTTTGTCTGGATCAGAGCGGGAGAAGAGCTTGAGGGAGTTCAGCATGCCATCTGTAGTCGACGGCGTTGCTGCCAGGCGTCCAGAAACTTCGCGTTGGTGCCCTGAGTCACGTGCGCCTGTTCCTGTCCCTTCCGGATGCTGCTGACCTCGAAGGTAAGCAGACACAACCACCACACACATCTCAAACCATGCTCGCTCTAAGAAAGCAGGCGCTGCAAGTACATTTCCTCAGGCTATCCTCAGATAGCACAGCATACAGGACACCTGCTAACAGATACCAGTGCCGCGCCTTCTCGACTACCCGCGCAGCCAACAAAATCATCGGCAACCGGCCACTCCGCGCAAAGGAGGCGTCCTCTGTCGGCATGATTGGATCAAAGTACCCAGTCATCGACCATGAGTACGACGCTCTTGTCGTCGGTGCAGGCGGTGCAGGCCTTCGTGCAGCATTTGGGTATGTTCATCTATTGCCACCCCGCATATGAAAAAAGTGTATCATGTAAGCTGACACTTTTCTCTTTCTAGACTTGCAGAAGCTGGATTCAAGACTGCTTGCATTACAAAGCTCTTCCCAACCCGTTCACACACCGTCGCAGCACAGGGCGGTATCAATGCCGCGCTCGGCAATATGACTGAAGACGATTGGCGATGGCACATGTATGACACCGTTAAGGGGTCTGACTGGCTCGGTGACCAAGATGCTATCCATTACATGTGTCGCGAGGCACCACGCACGGTCGTGGAGCTCGAGCACTTTGGTATGCCCTTCTCGCGAACGGATGAAGGCAAAATTTACCAGCGTGCATTCGGTGGACAGTCGCTCAAGTTTGGTAAAGGTGGACAGGCATACAGATGTGCCGCCGTCGCTGACCGAACCGGTCATTCACTTCTACACACGCTTTATGGTCAATCGCTTCGTCATGATACAAACTTCTTTGTTGAGTACTTTGCCCTGGATCTCATCATGGAGAATGGAGAGTGCAAGGGTGTCATTGCCCTGAACCAGGAAGATGGTACGCTTCACCGATTCCGTTCGCATAAAACTGTCTTGGCGACAGGTGGTTACGGTCGCGCTTACTTCTCTTGCACGTCTGCACACTCGTGCACCGGTGACGGTATGGCCATGGTGGCTCGTGCCGGTTTGCCTCTCCAGGACATGGAGTTTGTACAATTCCACCCAACTGGTATCTACGGTGCCGGTTGTCTGATCACAGAAGGTTCTCGTGGTGAGGGCGGTTACCTCCTCAACTCTGAAGGTGAACGATTCATGGAGCGTTATGCACCCACTGCCAAGGATTTGGCTTCGCGTGACGTCGTCTCGCGTTCGATGACAATGGAGATTCGTGAGGGTCGTGGTGTTGGACCAGACAAGGACCACGTCTACTTGCAACTCTCCCACTTGCCTGCAGAAGTGCTCGCTGAGCGTCTGCCTGGTATCTCAGAGACTGCTGCTATCTTCTCCGGTGTCGACGTGACCAAGGAGCCCATCCCAGTTTTGCCAACAGTCCACTACAACATGGGCGGTATTCCAACAAACTTCCACGGCGAGGTATTGACAGTTGACAACGCTGGCAAGGATCAAGTCGTCCCTGGCTTGTTTGCCGCTGGTGAAGCTGCTTGTGTCTCTGTACACGGTGCTAACCGTCTCGGTGCCAACTCGCTCCTCGACATTGTCGTCTTTGGTCGTGCAGTGGCCAACCGTATTCGAGACACATTGACACCCGGAACACCACTCTCAGCCATGCCTGCTGACGCCGGAGCCGCATGTATCGCCGATCTGGATGCTATTCGGACACGCGAGGGAACTCGCTCAACGGCCGAAGTGCGTCTTGAGATGCAAAAGGCTATGCAGAGTGATGCAAGTGTCTTCCGCACTCAAGCGTCTCTTGACGAAGGTGTGCAGAAGCTGGCCGCTGTGGACAAGAAATTTGAGAGTATCCACATTCAGGACAAGTCGATGATTTGGAATTCTGACTTGTTGGAGACGATTGAGCTGAAGAACCTATTGACGTGTGCTCGGCAGACTGTCAATTCTGCAGAGGCTCGTAAGGAGTCTCGTGGTGCGCATGCGCGTGAGGACTTTACAGAGCGTGATGACAAGGACTGGATGAAGCACACTTTGTCCTTCCAGCCTACACCCCACGGCGATGTCAAGCTCAGCTACCGTGGCGTCATGTCCAGCACATTGGACGAGGCAGAGTGCAAGGCTGTGCCACCCTTCAAGCGTGTGTACTAGACGGGACGTATAGTTAAAATAGGAGAATGCTGTTTTTTGCTGAGCTGTCTGTCGACCCATCCCACCTTTTTCCCCTGCAGATGATGAAGCGCGAGAATTTGTATTTTTTGGTCGCGACGAGACAATCATCGGCCAACTGCGATCTCCTTTACCACTCGTTGCTGCGCTTCTGTAGCTCTTGTACTACTAAATAAGACCCACAAGGATGTGCGGTGGTCACAGGACGCCGAGCCAGCTCGGTCGTGCACTCAGCAGTGCAACGTTGGCCGAAAACCATTCATGCGATCCGACCTCCCTCGAAGATGAAAGCGAGCCATCATCGCGCGAAGATCCATACTATGATTTTCACACAGAGCGCAAGCACTTTGACGAAGCGGCGAAGCTAGCGACGCATGCATCTCCCTCACTGACTGCCTTGTCGGGAAGTTTGTCGGGTAGTTTTCATGCTGCTCCTGGTGCGGCATTCTCACTCATGCCAGGTCATTTTGATGCGCCAAAGCGGGCGTCGCTTGTTGGTGAAGCCTCATTTCAAGCAGACGGTGAGAATGTACAAGGCGACATGGTTCAGGAAATGGCGACGCCCCTTTTCCCAATGCCGCATAACCACAATGGCGTCGATGCCGGTTGGAGCCTGAATAAAGATGCAACGGATGAAGAAATTCTGCCTGAGATGAAGGCCATCTATGCCTCTTTAAGGAAGTGTATTGAACTGCGTCACAAGTATCTGGCCAAGTCTTTGCAGCGTGAAGGGGATAACCCAAAGGATGATGATGCCTCATGGGAGGTATATCCACCCTTGCCACCCCCAGCTTGGCAACCAGAGAGTATCGACGGCAAGCCACAGGCCTTTGTAAAGCCAGCCATGGAAGGTCCACCTGGCGAAAACTTCCAATTCGACCGTTGCAAAATTCCAGAGCGCGAAGAGCTCAATTTCGATATGGATGCTAGCGGCGTCTACCAGGTCCTGGATGAAGGAGGCACGTCCCTTGTGGATGTACCTACACTCAAGGACTACTATGTTGATCTAGAAGCAGTACATGATGCGAGCTCTGAGGGCCCAGCCAAGTCGTTTGCTTTCAGACGCCTTCAATACCTCGAGGTCAAATGGAACAGCTACACGTTGCTCAACGAGTTCCAAGAACTCGCCGATACGAAGCGAGTGCCACATCGCGACTTTTACAACGTCCGAAAAGTGGACACTCACGTCCATCACTCGGCATGCATGAACCAAAAGCACTTGCTGCGCTTCATCAAGTCAAAATTGAAGAAGGCACCAGATGAGGTGGTCATCTTCAGAGATGGCAAGTACCTGACTCTGCAAGAAGTATTCGAGTCTCTCAACTTGACCTCGTATGATTTGAGCATCGACACGCTTGATATGCACGCACACAAAGACTCCTTCCATCGCTTCGACAAATTCAATCTCAAGTACAATCCAATTGGCGAGTCTCGTCTCCGAACCGTCTTCCTCAAGACGGACAACGACATTCAGGGCCGCTACTTGGCTGATATTACACGCGAAGTCTTCACCGATCTTGAACAAAGCAAATACCAGATGGCAGAGTACAGAATCTCAATCTATGGTCGCAGTGAAGGCGAATGGGACAAGCTTGCCGCTTGGGTCATCGATAATAAGCTTTACTCCCACAATGTCCGTTGGCTGATACAGGTTCCAAGACTCTATAATCTCTACAAAGAGACCAACGTCGTGGACAATTTTGCAGATGTCATACGAAATATCTTCAAGCCGCTGTTTGAAGTAACGCAAGACCCGTCCAGTCACCCGAATCTGCACGTCTTCCTGCAGCGTGTCATTGGATTTGACTCCGTGGACGATGAGAGCAAGTCTGAGCGTCGTCTGTACCGTAAGTTCCCACTCCCTAAGCAATGGGATACCCGGCAGAATCCGCCATACTCTTACTGGATCTACTACATGTATGCCAACATGGCCACACTCAATGCCTGGCGTCAACGGAGAAAGTTTAACACTTTTGTCTTGCGTCCACACTGTGGTGAAGCAGGCGACACGGATCACTTAGCATCCACCTTCTTGACGAGCCACAGCATATCGCATGGCATTCAGCTTCGCAAGACACCCTTCCTACAGTACCTCTTCTACCTTGACCAAATCGGTCTGGCCATGTCACCGCTCAGTAATAATGCGTTGTTTCTTGCTTATGACAAGAATCCGTTTGTGTCTTTCTTTAAGAAGGGTCTCAATGTCAGTATCTCGACCGACGATCCGCTCATGTTCCATTTTACAAAGGAGCCGCTTATTGAGGAGTACTCTATCGCAACACAGATTTATCGGCTGAGTTCCATCGACACCTGTGAACTGGCACGCAATTCTGTCACGCAGTCTGGGTTTGAGCGCGAAGTCAAGAAACGTTGGTTGGGGAAAGACTTGGAGACCATTGAGAAAACCAATGTGCCATTGCGTCGCACCAATTTCAGGCGAGCGTCCCTCAGAGAGGAGTTGAGCATGATTGGACTAGCTTGAGTTGGACATCTACAATGTCCGTATATAACTGCTAATCTATTGCCATATTACATGCCATAGTAAGCCATTGGCGCATGTGCTGTCCGTTCATTAGTTGGGTAGGTCGACTGAGTGGAACCATTGTCGCGACATGCCAAGTAGGGCTGAATGTCATTTGGCCGCAACTTGGCCAACTCCCCTTGCCGTGCGAGTTGTGCGATGTTCTCCGGCTTCACGACAAATAAGTTGCCTAATTCTTGCAGAAGCCTGAAGCGTTGGTCTAGAACTGGTAAGCCCCAGCCGTGGATACAGTTCTGGTAGAGTGAAATATCTTTGGTGGCAACAAGACCGCCCGTTGCATTGACGGCGAAGCGTTTGTAATGGTCAAGCAGGAGATGCTGCACTCCGACGCCAACTTCAAGAAGGAAGGAGTCCTTATTACTCCCGGTCATGTATTCCTCAGCTTTGTCGCCCACGAATCGTAGAAAGGCAACAACTTGCTGATTGGTAGGTGTTTGCAGCGTAGAAAGGTTGATGTCTTCTTCGCGCGCCTTGTAGTCTCTCTTCTGTTGCTTGCTGAGAAGCATACTCGTCCATTGTAGCGTGGCATCGACGGTTCGTTGCACAAGCGCATTGATCTTGCCGTTGATACGATTCGTATTGTTGCCAATGCGCACCATCATGTCGCGCTTCACTGACAAATTGCTCCCAGCGAGTGGCAGAATCACCGTATCCACATAGGTAAACAATAGGCGTGCAATACTCGAACTCTGCCGGATGCCACTGAAGCACTCGAAGGTGGGCTCGAGCTTACTGTCGGTCGCAATCAGCTCGTCAAGGGCCCTGTCCAGCCAAGTCTCCAGGTATTGCAGCGAATAGTCAAACAGTACACCCAGAAAGGCAAGCGCGTCACGGGCCACTTCGCCCTGAGACAATTCAACACATCGACCGACTGCTTCTGCGTGCCATTTGAGCATTCGACGGACATAATCAGCCTTCAGCTCACCATCAGAGACATCGAGATCGAGCTCCACGTCCGTCGGTTCGCGCGAGTTGCGAGTCACTGTAGGCTTGCGCTCTATACCAGCGAGCCGCAGTAATCCACCAACACGGCCGCCATCTTCTTTTGTATTGAGCTTGCCGACCATACGATCAAAGTAGGTGGTTGACTTTTGATTCTTTCGAGCGTCGTGAAATCTGGTGAACTTGTATAACAAGGATGAGTAAAGTTCAGAAAGCGACTTCTTTTCCTTCTCGACGTAGCGGCCGCTTTCCAAATAAGGTACAAAAAGATCCTCTTCGTTTGTGTCCAGCACCGTGATGAGCAACTGTGAATCTTCAGTCTCGCTCGAGGGCATATTCTTGACTGTATCAACCAAAGCACCAACAAGGGAATGCGTATTCTGCAGTGTCCGCAGATAAGCTAGCGTCGAGGTGTTTTCGGCATATGTCAGAACCTCCTCGAGACGCAATTGAATGGTTTGCGCAAAGATGCGCTGCAGAAAGAGAGACTTGACGGTAACGGCCCTTGGAAAGATGCGATGCATCATTTGAAATTCGTCCTTGAGGGTGCGCTTGATCTCCCTGAAGAGCACCACCAAGCTGGGGTCAAGGCCTGGTGGCTCTGCATCTGGATCGGCGAGCGCAGTCCACAGGTCACTGTGAGCAACAAACTCATCCTCCGGGCGGAAGAAGAAGTCATGCTGGTTGACGAATGCACGGTGCACACTATCACCGCCATTAAATTCGTATAAGACTGTGGCACATCGAGACATGGCGCCTAAGTCGCCTTGCCGATATGCTTCGTCAAATTCTGCCAAGACATCGCGTTCTATTGTCTCTGTGAAGCGCTCAAGCGAGTCGGTCGTGTCATTGTTGCCTTTCAACTCAACGTCGCGGCATACCTGTAGCAAACTCCTGACGAATTTGGCTTCCTCGACAGTCATTTTTTTCCTTGAGAGATCATTCAGCGCTCTGTCATTCTCGCGAAGGGCGAGGTACGTCGAGACGACTCTGGCAGATGCCTGCGCTCTACCTAGTTGTGACGAAAGCAGCTCAAGCGATCGTCCGATTTCAACCGTATTTTGACCTGCACCGGCAATCATCTCATCGAGTGATTGAAAGGTGTTGACTGTCGCCGCGAACCTAGCGTCAAGTTGCTTGACACGACGCGCATGCTGAACCTCCGCCTGCTTGATGGCTTGTTGCGATTTGGAGTGCTCCGCATCAAGTTGTTCTTTCAGCTCCGTAAGTTGCGCAAGAGCCAGCTCAAAGTCTCGTATAAGCGGCTTGGGTTCGAAGGCATCCCCAGGATCAGCCCGCTGGAGCCTTACTTGCCGCCCACTCAGTTGTTCGACAAAAGCTCTGACGTCAAATTTGCCTTGAAAGGCAGCAGGCTCTATAAGCTCTGCAAGCTGAGAATCGACACCAACGCCTGGTGGCCGCGACATGGGAGCAAGTTGTCAGTCTTCTTGAAACAGTGCAAGATCGGGGTGCGCGTGTCGCAGTTGAATGTGGTGGTGTTTTGCTGTTGAAGTTTCGCGGTCGACTCGACGTCAACTGCTCCTCCACGATCTAGCGGTCTCCCAGTCCAGTCTCACTCTGGCCATACCAAAGACCCTGCCTCTACAGGAGTTATTCCATCTCGGCAGCTTTGATCTATATAGCTCCACGCAAGCTTGAAGTCGTTCTAACAGACTCTACCTCGAGGGTTGAGGGCCTATGATACAATTCAAGTCATGCCCGTTGTCCATGGCTATCTTCTAACGCGAGGCGGCACTCGCACGCCTGGCACAAGTCTTGTGGTCGCGAGTGCCGACACTGGTGCGCCCAATTGATTTTGCAAGTACATCGCTTGTGCACTGGCTAGAAGATCGTGCATAGCTCGGATCGCGAGCCAAGCAAACAAATGACACGCGAAAGTAAGCAGATCGCACTTTCATGCCACTCAGGTCTCCTAGCCTACTAGCTACCTGACCTGACCTCGACAAACTTTGAAGATCGTGTCGAGCTATCTGGGAATGAGAAGACAAAGATGGACAGACAAACAAACAAGCCCATTTGATCGTTCCTAGGCTCGCATCTTGTTGCATGGATCAACAAGTCCAAACGACAATGCATGGACGTTTCTAAATCGGCAGTTTCTTCGGTGGGTTTTCTGAATCTATGCAAGTGCATCCTTGCGGTGTCTTACATGTGCTCGTCGTGCTCATACCATCAGAATGTATGACTGCTCTCACGTTCTCTAGCTCCTCGCAATTCTATGCGCTGCATGGCGTCTGTGGTTTTTCAGTGTAATCAAACACTCCTGTCAAACACTCCTGTCAATCATTCAAACATCTCATCTTAAAATTCGCAATGACATTCTCTTAGCGCGTGGTTCAGGCTAAGCATGGTGCACAGACAAGGAAAAGTCTGGCTGTATGTCCAAATACTTGCCATGCAGCGCCTGACCAGCCTGCAATTTTATTCTTGGAACCCCTGACCTATGTTTCTTATAAGTGCCGTTGTCTCTGTCCGGTTCCTAAATCCCTTGTCTTCTTCACAAGCTCCCTTTCATGGTTCATCTGTCTCGCGTCCTCACCGGCCTCCTCCTCAGCGTCCCGACATCACAGTCTCTTGAAGTAGGGAGTGGGCTCAAAGTCTCCACTACTGCTGTTCCACACCATGCACACCACAAGAAGAGGTCTGACACCATCTCAGAGCACCGTGTCAAGCTTTCTGTACTCGTCCAGGGTCATGGCTCTGGCTCAAAGGGCAAAGGCACGACCAAGGCTGGGCCCCTTCCGACAGGTACAGTCAAGCTAGGCGCACAGGAACCAGCCATTGAGTCCAGCCCGCCCATCAATCCTATCGACACTCCTCCTCTGCCCACAACGTCAACCCTACCTGAGGTGGTTTTGCCGACAGAACCGGTGTCTCTGCGACGTAACTCGATGCCTCCTAAAGCGCAACATGGCTCTGGCGCTCTCCCTCCAAAGTTCTCATTACCCGCCGACAGTAAGCTGTGCCAAAAGTCTGAGCAAAAGAAAAAGCAAGATCATCTTGATATCAATGATGACTATACGGATGGTTGTCTCCCAAAGTACATTGTCAAGGATGACCACACCTTTGTGGGTGATCCGTCTGACCCAGTCAATCCGACAACGCATTTTTCTTCCAACTTTGAGTTTACAACCACGCCCTACCCAGATGACTTTGGTCCAGAACAACCATTACCCCAGGGTGGTCCAGGGTGCTATAGCAGCGATCTTCTTTATCGCTCTTACAAAGAGGATCCCAGTCAATGTACTGTCTCTCACATGTCCGATCTTCCCAACTGTCTTGCTAAACATTATAACGTCATCATCCTGGCCAATCTCCAAGTTCCTCCAAAGACACCACTTCGCCTGCATTTGAACAAACAGACTCTCTGGGTCAAAGGCGAAGTCACCTTTCAGAGGGAAAAAGATGTCGACTACAAGAACCGAAAGTTCTCGAAGTGGGGAAGGAACAACGATGAACGCCTCATGTTCATCTCCGGCTCACACATTCGCATCACAGGCGAGGCCAAAAAAGGCGCGGTGTTTGGTACCTTGAAAGCTGAGGGTGAGTTCTACTGGGACGGACAAGGATCCGAATCGCAGGCACCAATGGCAAAGCCAAAGTTCCTCAACTTGGTCTCGGTGGACAACGTGCTTATGGATCACATCTCTTTCGTCAATGCTCCCGTTCAGGCCATTGCCATCGACACAGCCGTTAATGTGCAGCTACAGGAAGTGCGCTTTGATAACAGGGCTGGCGACGGTGGCAGCGACGGGAAATCCACTCTGGGTCGCAACACTGACTGCGTTGATGTCAGTAAATCGCATAACATCTCCATCAATCGAATTGTGGCATGGTCTCAGGATGACATGGTCGCGGCACACAGCGTTGAAAATATTTGCGTTACCAATTCCATCGCCATCGGCACCCATGGTATCGCCGCTGGCAGCCTCAAGAAGGGCGAGAAAGTGGAGAACTTCTATGTGGCAAACAATCTCCTCATCAGGCCGATGTATGCTTTCCGAATCAAGGCCCTCGCCCATGCTGATGGCACGGTAAATATCTTCAACATTTGGAACAACCACGTCATTGAAGCAAAGCGCGCCATCCTTGCACTATACCAGAATTACGCCGGCGGTTCGGCAAATTCCCAAATCTCGCAAGATGCCAGGATTACTGGTCTCAACCTCGTTGGCAATACTGGCACTGGCTTCATGATTGCGGACGTGCATGTCAATTCATATACAAGATACGGCACTCTCTATGCCAACAGGCTCACAGCAACAACCGCCGCCAGTACCCTGCCTGGCCCCTTGAAAGAATTGGCCTTGGCACCGTTGTGAGTTATGCCGCTGGTGCTATGAGCATATCACTAGCCGGTCTAGCGAATGTGTTCCCGCTTCCTTCAATCCGTGCTTCTTCAATTCCCACGCCAGAGCGCAACTTATTCCGTAGCACAATTATCGCGTTTTCAATTGATCCATTGTTGACGGTGCACCTAGGCGATACGTAAGTGAAGTCACTTTTTGCAGTGCGCTTGCCCATCTGGGCATCTTAATGTAGAAAGCGCTCGTGGTATTCTGGGAGCTTCAAAACCTAGCACTGACGGAAAGCAACACATTGGCTAGCTAAAATCTGTAAGATACGGTATGGAGAAAGACTATTTATCCCTGAGATTTGCCTGGGATGGAAATGCCAGAGACGTCAACAGAGCCAGTGATGCCATCGTGGGCGATCGTGAAATTCTTACAAGCTGCACACACAATTTGTAGAGCCTTGTCGTTCGACGAGCCAGTATTGCCAGTGACAGTAACGTCCTGTATCGTAACGCCCTTTCCAGGAGAACCGGAGGCTGTTTCTCCATTGTAGTTCTGCAAGATAGCGACAGCCGCTACCTTTATGTTATTGAATCGGTTGTTCTGCCACAAGACGCCTTTAACGACTCCTCTGCCGCCAACTTTTGATGTCTTCACACGCGCGCCGTACCTCCCACCATTAACAGTACAGCCGGAAACCGTTACATTTTCCACAGTTCCTTGGGAGACACCGATGGAAAAGCCATGGGTACCTTGTGCCACGACTCCAGTGATGGAGATGTGCTTGCCATCGTTAACAACAACAGCGTCGTCTTGTGTTGTGATTTTGCCTCCGATGATATTGATGTGTTCGGACCTGCCAATATCGAAGCCGTCCGTATTCTGAGCCTGGAACTGCTCACCAGCTGCATTGTCAATTTTGACATTGTTGATATTGAGGCCACGAGCAAGGATGCTAACAGCCTGTATTGGAGTATTCTTGATTGTAATATCTCGAACTTCCGAATTGTCGAGTTCATGCAGCCAGACTGCGTCTGGCTTGGTGCCGTCGTCTACCTTGTTCGCCCAGTGCCGCTGGCCGCCACCATCGATGACGCCATTCCCGCCTACCTTGACATTCTGACCACTGATAGACAAGAGAGGACCTTTGCCCTTGGCATAAGCGAACTTGATCGTGCCAAGGATGGTGAGTCTTGCACCTGTTGCCATGTTGAAAGCAAGTGTTGTCGAAGCAGGTACAATCATATCACCAACAACCACGTGCGGTTTACCTTTGCACTTGTTGTGGGAAGTCATGTCGGTGACCAGGCATGAGCCGGCAGGAGCACCTTGAATTTGCGAAGAGGCTGCCGTAGCGCCTTTAGGGCTCGATGGCATGTGGGTACCTTCCATTTCGTTCTTCTGCTTGTCATGCTTGTCTTTACCCAAGTGCTGACCATGTGTGATCGAGTCAGAATTGTCTCTCTTCTCGAGTGAGACAAGGTCTGCACACAGTTTTGCAGGCGCGTTTCGAGGTTGTAGGACATTGTCAATCAAAGTTTGATTGCATGGGAGGTGTGGGCTGCCATATCCAGGCAGGCTTTCCACGAGGTTCATCCAAGAGTAAAGAAGAGCAAGATTGAGCATAATGAAGGTTGAGAAGCCAAAGTAACTCCGTATTAGGAGAAAGGGAGCTAGCCATTTATATAGCGACTGGTCAGCACCCATCAGCAACCTTCTCCGGGGTACAAGTCAATCACACATGGCTAGACTTCCATGGAGAACTGTTGCCACTATTTCTGAAACACCAACTCTGTGTTGTGAAAATGGCATTTGACAAAGGGACATGCCGGGAAATGAAGCAGCCAAAGAAGTGTGGCAAGGCACATTTCCGAGTGGCCAAAATTTGCTCTTTGCGACAAGAAGACCAGAGCAATCTTGCAAAGTCCTCTCTAACAGGGGCGCAGATGAGAAACTTATTGCAAGGCTTGCCTGTCTGAGCTCAAGAGCCAGAAGTACAGACCGATGTTTATGCTTCAGCAGTAGAGACTGTCCATGTTTTTTGGTGTTATTTAGCAAAGGAATACTTGATTGCAAAGATGCATTGGTAACAAGTCAACAAGACAAGCACCTGAGGTTGCATAAATTTATGATGGATGTTTGTTTCGTTGTCAAGGTAGCAAGACTCAGCGCAACGGTAAGCCATGTTGAGACTTCGCATATTTCCTTGCTGTGTGCCTGGAGTATTGTTTGGAACTCAAGTCTGTCTGTAGTCCCCCTTGAGACCACCAAGCCAGAAGGTTTGCGGCAGAATCAGAACAGGGGGAAGAGACACGAGGATGGCGTTATTTTAAGCATGCAAAGTTTTGCAAGCTCAGTCTGCCAGCCTAGAAGATGGAGCTGGTATGAGACTGAGCAGGATACAGATCTGCTGTCCATTGCCAGACCTATGTATGGCCGGCGGTAGTTGTCTGGCCGTCTCAGTGCTTTCTGCAGTGGACGTCGCCCAGCTATTTTCAGATGGCACGATCCCCACGTGATGGCAGTCACAGCATTGACAATTTCAATTTTGCCGCGAAAGAGGGCGCAACGACTCATCGCTCAGGCACACGCTCGTCCTTGCTACCCTCCAAAATCTTTTGACTGTCTCTCTGAAGACTTAAACTTGTTAAAGATATCATGAAGGTTCTCGCTGCATACTTGCTCCTCGTCCAGGGTGGAAACACGTCCCCCAAGGGTATGTCCAATAGCTGGCGGTGGTCGAAAGCGATTGTGGGAGCGATAGCAGGGCTTGCTGCCTGACTTGTTTGCGGCTTACAGGGAGTTATCGGCGACATGAGAGATCTTTGTCTTCCTTTATCCTGTATGCAGTACAGCAGGCTTCCCCCTAACGCGTCTACAATCACTTGACTACGCATTCACCAAACATGACGCTAACAAACGACAGCTGCCGACATCACAGCTCTCCTCGAGACTGTGGGCATTGAGGCTGACGACTCTCGCATCTCTGCCCTCCTCGCTGAGGTTGAGGGCAAGGACATCAACGAGCTCATCACTGAGGGTACCAGCAAGCTTGGCTCTGTGCCATCCGGTGGTGCTTCATCTGGCTCTGCACCTGCCGCTTCCGCCGGTGGTGCCGCTGCCGCTGAGGCTCCTGCAGAGGAGAAGGCTGAGGAGAAGGAGGAGTCTGACGACGACATGGGTTTCGGTATGTTTTCTGTCATTCAGCCGTGTTCACTGCTAACCATCTTCAGGTCTCTTCGACTAAACACCGTCGCGCACTTCACCCTCATATTCAATCCCTCACTGCATCTCCACCTTCCACATCCCTGTGATTTTGACAAACTTCTATTGATAATTTGATCATATATTTGCTTCTTCCAAGGTAGGCCTACTTGCGTTCATGCCGGACCCACTGGCCCTCAGGCACAGATTCCTCCAACGCCTCCCACGGCTTCCAGAGCAGCATTCGCTCCGCCAACACCAACTCCGCCTGTGCAGTCTCTAAAATCTCCTCAACAAGTCCATCCTCGAGCTGCGTCTCCACCTCTGGCAACGCACCAGCAGCTGCTTGTTCTGTAGCAGGTCGCTCTGTCGCCGCTTCAACAACTTTGAGACGATGCTGCGTAAGAGCTTCTGTAGCTTGCCTATACACGGCATGATGTGGCATGCGTTGCAGGACTTGTAGTGTTTTGTTGTACGTCTCAACGAGCAACGGTTTTGGGTTTTCAACCGGATTCAGACCAGTTAGACCTAATCGAAGTGTTAGCTCGGCTCCAGCATGTTTATCAAACAGGCAGAGATGCTTTGCAGCACGACATCCTTGTTGATTCCATCAGTAGAGAGAACTTACCTGTCGTGGCAAAGCGTTTGACGCTGCTGAAAAGTGCGCGAGAGATGTGCATCTCAATCAAATCTTACTGAGGACTGCAGATCTTGCTATCGAGTGCTGATGGTCAGTCCACGAGCGCTTGCTGTAGGGTATCTACCTGTCGCTGTTGTGCTGCAGTCGTTGAGAGTGGCAACCTGTTCAGATGGCAGGGTCAGACCAAGCAAGTCGGTCCGTAGTCGGCAGCTCTCGGGCTCAACTCAGGCTTACTCGCCAGATGAGAAGGACAGGGAGGAAGAAAGGAAATGTAATAGTAGTCTAGGTAAAGAGAGATCCACCTGCAGAAGCTCAGGAATGGAATTACGTTCCAGCTGTAGGGAGCTTGACACCGCAGTTATAGCTGTATCGAAACTTCTTTTCAACCAAGGTTCGAGATACCTGGCAAGCGAACTTGACACAGGGATAGAGTGCAGAGAAATTGACAGGATCTGCCATGCAGAACCATCGGTTGCGTGGAGTCTTGGGCTTCGCATTTTCCGCGACCAGAACGCAATAACCAATTATTCCAGATTCCTGTCCAGTGGCAGTTCGAGGGAGACTATTAATACTTTCCCAAATAGCAATGAAGCTATATGTGTCAAATGGTGAGCCGTAAGCTGGAACATAAAACCGGTTGTTCGCACAGACTGGCTTTGGCTGAACCAAATTAAGGCGGTACTCTGCTGTAGGCGTACCACAGTTGTACTCGAACTCTCGCCCGTCGTTCCTCAACACAATCCGGATATGGCAAGCAGTGGTGATGCAAGGCACAAATCCGCGTTCAAGGTCCGTGACACAATTCCAAACAGATTCCTTATCGGTCACTGGCCTACCGGGCTTGGGACCTCGCACGCACCAAAGATATGGTGGGAGGCTATCTTTTGCGGCATCGAGTGTGATGAGCTTACCCCCAGAATAGTCAAAGTCGTAATAGGTGAGTGTTTTGGTATTGGCAAATTGGTATGCCAAGGGCATGTGGAAGCGACCGCGATAGCAGCCGTAATTGATCAGTTCCGACGTCGGATAGCCGCAATCAACGTACAGCGAATACGAATCGAATACGCTCATAGCCTTGTACCGTCGCTTGAAGCGACAATGGCGATCAATGCAAGGCGGCCATACCCTGGGATCCAGAGTGCAGACCCATAGTGAATGAGGCGCATCATTCTTCTCACCAGGGTGGGGACCGAGTACGCACAGCAGGCTTTGATAGCTCAAATCTTCCGAATCGGCATTGACTTGATAGATTTTGTCTTCATTGTAAATGACATATTTGAACGTGTCGATAGAAGCGTGGACGGCTGGCACAGTGAACCGACCTCCACTACAATGCGGGTCGAGGAGATTCCCACGCTTGAGCTGACGCACGTTTTGGCAGTTCACCACAATCGTTTTACCCAGATGTAGGAAGGTGCAGACTGTGCCTACGCAATTGTTCCATTCGTTGGGATCTTCCGTGCATACCCAGTGAGACTTGGCTGCTGTGTCGGATTCGTAGGGTAGTGGACCGAGTAGACAGTACAGGAAGCCTGGCAACGGAACCGTCTTGAACTCCGGATCAACTTGATAGGCCTGGCCATCATCCTTCAAGAAGTAATTAAGGCGGCCTGTTATGCTTTGTTGGTCCGGCGGGGCCGGAATGTATCTGCCTCCGTAGCACTTAGAGCTCAAAGCACCTGGCGCGGTTCAACCGCAACGAGGGACATAGACGTAATCCCCAGAGTAATCGAGCTCCTCTTCAAACTGGCAGTAATGAGTGATGCACTTGCTCCATCGGCTCATATCCGTCACGCAAACCCAGTGAACATGAGGGGCGTCATTCTTCTGGTTTGACGCTGGACCTAGCACACAGAGAAGATATTGGAGCTTGCGAGCCTCAAATGTAGTTCTGAAGTCCTTACCATGTTTGCCGTTGAAAAGTATCTCTTTAGGATCGCCGTACATGTAATAGCTGACAGTTCGGCGTCGACCAGGTGAATCAATCGGGCTTGTAAGTCTGCCATTGTCGCATTTCGGGTCTAGATAATTGCCCCTCTTAACGGCTACGTCGCAATCAAACGTGATTCTTCCAGGACTTTCTTCAATGATGCAGTGAGTCTTGACGCATTCATCCACCCAGTCATTGGGATCATTGACGCAAACCAGTTGGCCCGCTTTGCGAAAATTATCCGCTTTGAAGGATTGCACACAGTACAGTGCCGCAGGCATAACTGCGCCTTCGACGCTTACATCGATAAAGCTGGCGGTCCTGCTGACTTTTCCGTTTTCGAGCATATAGTACTGAAGTTTGGGGCTGCTTGGGCCGAAATCACGAGGCGGAGTCCTGAGATCGAGCTTGCCGCAAAGTGTTTGATGGTGGTACATGTAGAGACCTGAGAGGCCTGGAGCACCCAGGACGGGCCCGTCAGTCCAAGCGACAGAACGGTGAATAAGGCATAGGAAGAGCGCAATGGTCGAGGGCACGAGCATTGCAGACTTGATCGAACGCAAGGGCGCCGCTGTAGACGCAGATGAAAAGGTCTTTGCTGGACATCATGCCAGCGCGGCAGCTTGTAGGTCGGCCAAAGGATTTGGCGTACCCCTAAAATGGCATTGCAGGGGCAGATCAGGGACTGCAGAGTCCCTATTCAAGCTTCATTGTAGGGTTTGTGCTCGCCGTCTGCTAAATGACTCTAAGGTCAGTTGTATTAGGGACTATTTTGAGCACCGAAGCGAGATTCGTACAAGCGAATCTGCGTACTACTCTTGAAGTTTATCAAAGGACCCGGCACTGTTGGGGACGACTTGGGCCCCTCGATGAGCTAAGCACAAGGCTAGAGGTCAGCCCCTAGCTGATGTCACATAGAAAAGCAATCTTGCAAGCAAATGCAAAGAGGAGGCACGCTTTTACTCAACACTGACGAGCTCTACGAGAACAGCCTTGAGAAAACTACTTTTGGCAATCAGGCTTCCGTTGCAAGCTGCCGACAAGCCAGGACTGTCAAGGTCTGACGAGTACGGCGTTGACGCTTGCCTCAGGAAATTTCGGACGCATCAGATGGGGGCTCACTTCAGACGGCAAGGCTCAGCTCAGAGGAGGACTTAAACATAATAATAGAAAGAAGTAGTACAGACGCCATCATGATAGCAAACGAAAATGAAGAGCGTGACACGGATGTATTCAGAAGAACCAAACGGACTGAAGCACCTCACGACTTCATCGGCCGAGCTGTATAATCTGGTGATGGTCCAGTAACGCTGGTCAACGTCCGTTTCTCGGAGCCAGGCGCTGGTGTCATTTGTTGATTCGCCGGACGATACCCCTCTCGACGTCTCCTCCACCACGCAATCAACACACCCAGTGCAACAATCATAAAGACCACAAAGAGTGCCATGGCAAGCGCAATACCAATCACGGCGCCCTTAGAAAGGCCTGAACCGGTACTCCTACCAAACGTCGCTTGCTGTTCTGTAAATATCGTGCGGATGACACCCGAGCGTGTCTCTGATTGCGATGTGCCACTCGCTAGGAGATAGGGCGACCAGGCAACACCATCAAACAATGCAGCGGCAAAGGTACCATTGCCAGTGAGGTTCAAACTACCAGCGACCAAGAGCCGTCGATCAGGCGCCATGATGCTGTTGGATGTACCACCAGACCGCTTCGCAAGCTCCACGAATTGCAAGTCGTAAATGACACTGCCTGCACCAAGCGCACCGTTACTCAAATCAAGAATGGCTGAGCCGTTCCACTTTGCGAGGTAAGAGGAGGAATTGTCTGCACGCATACCAGCGACGTAGATGGAGCTTGTTGCATTTGTATCCGTTACAGCAACATAGGCAGGTCCAGGAAACATTTCGCTACCCGTCACACTCGCAAATGAGCCCGTATCAAAGGCAAAGGTTGCAAGTGACAAGGAAGAGCCATTGATGCTGAGATCGCCAGCGAGCAATAGTACCGAATTGCCGATCCACGTCGCTTGCGAGACATTGCCAGAAAGACCCACTCCAGGCCGCTGCCAAGTCGTGGTAGCAAGATCCAGGACACACAGCGACGGACACGTCAATGCACCGGCAGCATCAAAATTCCCAGCAACAACAAGCTGTCGGACGCCAGGACGTGTCGAGATGGACTGTACGCGGACATTACTCCCCGTCAATGCAGCAGGTTGTGTTGTTGCCATACTGTCACTTGCAAGGTTATACAATGCAAGGCCGCCGAGTGTAGATGCGCCGGAACCGGTGATATTGCCACCAAGGTACAAGACATCGCCATCGACATGCGACGCAAAGATGGTACTTGCAGTAGCCAGGCCGCCATTGTTGGTCAAACCGGCTGTTGTGCCATCTGCAGAGAGCAAGGCGACGTTGGCGATACTGCGGCCATTTGAATCCGTTGTGTCGAAACGACCACTAACAATGGTGATGGACTTGGTACTGCTGTTGTAAAAGTTGAGAGTCTGTACATCGAAGTTGCTTGTTGTTGTGTTGGTTGCAAGGGAGCGAAGTCGAGTTGTACCATTACTTGAAGAGAGCAACGAAGCGACACCCGGTGCCGCAAGCGCATAGGAAGCCTGAAGACTGCCTGTGAGATAGGTTCCATTGACTGCTGCAGAGGCTGTTGAAATGCGACCAGCGGCATTATTGACTGAAGCAGCCCAAGTACTTGTTGATGGGTTCCAAAATGCTGATCCTCGCGCCGAAATCGCTGCTTGACCGCCATTCGCATTGATGCTTGAGAAAGTACCCGAACAGCCCACTGTGCCATTTAGCAAGAACAGACTGCCCACCGCACCGTCGAGGCCTGAGCCGAGTGCTTGCCAGCTGTCTTTGGCGGTATCATATGCGACAACATGACTCGCTGACGTTGTTGCATTGATGAGAGCAGTGAAGTTGCCACCAAGGTAGAGGATGCCATTATATACCAGTAATGCCGACACTGCTGCATTCGTGCCTGCATTGCCAAGCGAGGAAACCGCATTGTCTTGCAACTTGAGCACGTTGGCGACACCAGTGCCAGAGAAGTTACCGGCAGCGTAAACCGTATTGCCAGACGTCACGAGTTGTGTAATAACAGCATCAAAGCCGAGCGAACGACCAACCTGGTCAACTGTTGCATTGAGTGTCGAGACCGTCGACACGCTCGGATCATATTCAAATAAACCATTCAAACTTTCCGCACCTTCCAGTGTGCTAAGCGAAATGAATTGAACACGCGATGCTACCGTATTTTGAACAGGTCCCGCACTACCCAACGCAGACAAAACGACGCGAGGCCTGAATGAAGCAGTCGAGGCAGCTACAGTCCCTTGAAAGACGGTATCATACTTTTCGTAATTGTTTGTTTGGAAGAGCGTAATGTTGGTCGGTTGTGCATCGGGTGAGGGATAGACGCTGACGAGAACTTGGCCGCGGGAGGCGCAAGAACCTGCAATCAGACATCCGGGCGTGTACAAACGGACAGAGTACGTTCCCTTTTGTGAAATCTGAGGAAAGAAGGTGACGCGCGCCGTGTTGTCAGTAGTAGAGAGGAAACCAGGGTCATCGCCGAGCTTTGCAGAGATCCAATTTCCAACCTGTTGCGAGGTGGAGGTAAAAGTGCCGGTAGCACAGGTCGGCGCATTGAACGCCGTCACTGCATACGCATTGATGTCATCGGTAAATAGCTCAAATCCACGCAATCCAGCACTCAACCCATACCACCCACTAATGGCGATTGTAAAGCCAGTCATTTGAATGACATTGACAAACTCAAATTCGGTGAAGATGACGCTCGTTGAGTCGCTCAACGGACAGCGCGCATCGCAGTAGGCACGGTTGCCAGTGGTCGGATCGATGTACGTCAAGTTGAGGATACCATTGATGGGTTTTGCGATGAAACGAAATTCGCGCACGCCGCGGCCATCTCGATGTGTATTATACATGCGAAATTTGGTGGGTCTGATAGTGTAGTTGAGGGCAGAGGACCAGGAGGCAGGGGTGTTGTCAGCGGCGAGCCAGACGGATCCCGGCTCGTCTTGCTTTGAGGAGCACAAGATGTTGTTTGGATTGAGGAAGCCTGGAATGGAGGAAGGGTTCTCAGATGTGATGTAGGAGCTTTGCAGGTTGACTTGCTGAGAGGTATTGGAGATTGAAGTGGTACCCTTGTCAATCATGTCAAATCGCCCACCAAATAAGATTGTATTGCCACGGGCCGTAATTGCTTTGACAGGGCCATCAAAGCCGCCAAACGACAGATCCAGGAAGGAGTTAGAGGAAGTCGACCAGGCTGCAGCATTGCTCATGTTGGCGTTGTCGTTAAAATCGCCACCCATGTATACAACGTTGCGGGAAGTGTCGCAATAGAGCGCCGAAACTGGGCCTGGTACGCCTGTTGAAAGCGGCGCAAAGGTGCCTGCAGCAGCATCATACCTTGCAACATTACTCGCCTGTACACTGCCGATTTGTGAAAAGTTGCCGGCAATGTAGAGGGCTGTCGTTGTGGATGAGCTATTGAATGCGCACACTGCAGAAATGACACCATTACTTGTGCCAAGATTGTTGTAATATCCGTCCGGCGACTGAAGCACTAGGGAGTCCGTGCTAGCGTTGGAGAGTGATTCGAGCTGTCGCGTATCTTGATAGAGACTGATGCCGGAGAACCGACCACCAACAACGACGCGTCCAAGGGAGGAGATATCGAGGGCCGGCTGGGTGACGGCAGTTGCATCTGTAGAGCAGAGTGCTAGGCTGAAGAGTACGAGTGAAGACGCATATTGCATCGAGAAGATAGGAAAGGAAGCAGTGACTTTTTTCAAGTGCGGCTCCGAATAGATAAATTTGAGAGGCTGCGGTCGCTAGTCGCGGATGTAGGAAACGAGTGTGGGTGCCAGTGGGTGGTGATTGTCGCTCTCTTCTGCACTCTGATGCTTGCGGGCCCTCTTGCCGTGTCTGCGCTCGTAGGGGTGTGCTCTTGGTCTCCTCCCTCTTGTGTGTTGTGGTTTTTCCCCCTTGGTTGCCCGGCACGTGCAGCCAGAATTAAGGGGCGACTTGCTACTCTTGACTGTAGTTGTACTTGTACTGTAGTGTACTGTACTGTACTGTACTGTATTTGTACTGTAGTTGTACCTCTACTTCTCCTGTACTCTTCATGTACTAGCTTGGTAACGCTTCTGCCCAGCACTCAGACAACCTCCCTCGCTTCCACTGCACTCCAAAATGCAGCATAGCTCCACGTCAAATCACGCGCACCCATCTGCTTACCATCCTCCCGGTGAAACTGCTCCGACATGCCCAGAGACTTGGTCACAAACTGCTGCTCAACCTCCAGAAATGAATCTGCAAATTGGTGCATCTTGTCTAGGAAATCCGTCAGCTCTCTATCTCTCAGAGTTTGCCCTGATTTCAGCTTCCTGTCGACCATTTGTGCGAAATAGACATTAATATCGTTCACCTGGAACTGCTTGACGGCTGAAATCTCCCGGACGGCACGGTACAGGATTTCTGCAACAGTCGACGTGCATAGAAACCAAGGGTTTCCCAGCGAATCTGTCGTATGTCCATCATAGGTGTCACATGGGTAGCGACCAATCGCAACACCATTCAATTTCTTGTTGAGTGGGTACAGCGACTGCATCGATTTCACTAGTGATGCCAAGGATGCCAGGGTTTTGGCACTAGACGGACGATACAGCGGTGCCGTTCCCCCAGCGCCGTGCAAGACACCCAATAGATTGCCGCAGTCCACACCGGTCTTTTTGCCACTCTTCTTTAGCGACATGTGCGACCTGAAGGTACCTTCGTTTGTGTAATCCCAAAATGCTTCAATCTGCACTGCGAGCTTTTGATGCTGCATTCGATACCACTCCGAAGCACCCGTATCACCAGCTTGCCAAAAGACCTCTACAGCTTCTCGCAAGCACCGAGATTGTACCATACTAGTGAAAAAGTGTAGACCTTGCTGTTCCTCCCACAGATCAAAGCCCTTGTCATCCTGCCAAGTTCGTGAAACATATTCGACATCTGGCTTGACTACATTGTGAAGTGTCTCGGATACGTATGCTGTATCCTTAAAGTGACGCAGTGCTTCCATGATGACAAGGGCACGTAAAGCTGGGCCATCGTGTTGTGGGCGTCCCCAGTCTCCGTTATATGCTGTACCATTGACGTGGAACTGATCATTAGGGTCTGGTCTCCTGCTTGGAGTCTTACCTTTGGCTCACCGAGTCCGCGACTCACACCTTCAGTCAATCCATCACTCAGGTTTGGCACTTGTTGCAATTTTGCAGTATTCGCAATGAATGCCCTGATCAAGGGCTCTAGATCTTTTCTACCACCCGCGAACAGCTTGATCACGGGCTTCATCACAATTGCTGCATCTCTGGTCCACTGGTAGTAGTAGTTCGCACCGTCTTGTGGCGCTGCAATGACGACACCAGGATACGGAGAATCGAGACCATAGATGTTGCGAAAGAGCCCGGTCAAGGAAACATTCTTTTGCGCAGTGAGCCATTCTGTGAATGGTAAGTTTTGCGGTGTACTACTACTGACGAGGTCCCTGAAAAAGGGTGTTTGTGGGTGAGTATGCTTGAGTTGTTGAGCAGTACTTGTCAGGAAGGAGCGTGTACTCAGCAGAGCAAAGCAGCAAGATCGGAGCTGGACCTTCATTACAGCAGATTCAAGGCCTGAGTCTCTATGTATTTGGCGTAGCTCGAGTACTGATGGCAGGCAATGGAGGTGGTTGCCATTTGCCTTCAGATGAAACGGCGCGACCTCTACGCTCAATCAACACACGCAACACCCATCACTCGCTTCGTCCTCATGCGCTAGCCTACACCCTCTGCTCTGCCAATGGACCAGGCAGACAAGCGCAAACAAGAGATTGCCGCGAAAAAGGCAAAACTAGAGTTGCTACGGCAACAACGGATCGATCGACAAGCGGCCACCACTACACTCCCGGTTCGCACCACTTCACCACCTTCTGCAGAGGTAAGAGTCCTTTTTTATGTATAAGAACGCAGCACTCATGCATAGACTCGCGCGCAGGAACGAAAACAGATTGATGAATTAGTCAATGCACTCGTCGGCGATGCACACTCGAGACGGAGTTCGCGACCAAGCACCGCTGTATCTGCTAACAATGGCACGCCTGCATTGTCATCGAGCGAATCGCCCATCGCACCTCTCAAAGAAGCGGCGTTTGTAGAGGTCCCTGTCACTGCTCCTGTTGCGGTAGTAGGTGTTCAGCATGCACCCATGAACGGTGCAGCGACAGCGAAACGCGAGACAGTGATGTATACAAAAGCGACACAGACAGCAGATGATGCAGAAATCGAAGAGGATACAGATGAGGAAGAATCCGCGCGTGATGTTGCCGCCGCGGATGCCGCTGCAACTCAAGCGACACTCGCTGCACAAGAAGCACTCATTGCTCAGTTGAGGGAAGAGATTCGCGCAGAGCTGCTCGCGAGAGAAGAGGAAGAGCGTCAACGTCGGCTTGAACAAGTATCACCACCTCCTCAATTGCCTGCCGAGTTGAGCACCGAGCGAATGATAGAGCGGTATACAGCGGACGACAATGATCTTGATACGAATGGGCAGGACGCCCAAATACGGCTACTAGCTCAGCTAAAGAGCTCTTACTCTGCGCATCGCAGTATCACGTTTACTCACTTCTCACCAAAATTCCCAGAACTCATTTTGGCGGCGTATAGCCGCAACCCATTGGCACCCAGCGAACCCGATGGTCTGGTTCAGGTGTTTAGTCTACTGAAGCCTGATGAGCCAGTCTTCACCTTGACGGCTGGTTCAGAAATCCATATTGCGCAATTCTCACCATTCCATCCTCAGCTCATCTTTGGTGGTGCTTACTCTGGTCAAGTACTGGTTTGGGACACGAGAACACCAGGTCTACCAATCCTCAAATCACCCCAAACAGCCGGACGTGGCCACAGTCATCCAGTCACAGCCATGCAATTAGTTGGAACAAGACATGCACACAGTCTTGTGAGTATCGCAGCAGATGGCACAGTCTGTTCCTGGTCCCTCGACGTCCTCGCAAAACCACAAGACTTTCTACAACTACGCAACCTACCGCCTGCAAAACTCGAAGATATCGCACCAACGGGGATTGCAGTTGATGCAACAGACTCAACACGGTTTTTGATGTCCACTGAAGAAGGCCATCTCGTACGTGTCCATCGACAAGATCGAGCAGATGCTAAAGCCGGTGTCGATCCACGTATTGTATACCGTGGACATCTCGCCTCCATTACAAACCTCGATACACATCCGGCAGCGGCGCATCCAGGACAGCAGAGTCAATCCGGTGGTTTGGCTGGGTGGGTTCTCACAAGTTCGTTGGATTGGAGTGTGAAGCTTTGGGATACAACACCTCCAACGCGTCCGATTGCAACGGCTGCAGTGTCGTCACAGCATCCCTATGGCGCAACAGACGACGTCCCCCAAATTGTGGTCTCACCAATCATGGACTTTCCCAACACACAACCGGTGTATGATGTGCGTTGGGCACCGCATCGACCGGGAGTCTTTGCACAAGTCGATGGTGCTGGTGAAGTGCAAATTTGGGATCTATGTCAAGGTTCAGAAGTACCCGTGTCTCGAATGACGCCGGTCTCGGGTACAGGTGGACCTGCAAGGGCGCTCAACAGACTTGCATGGGAGATGGAGCATGGAAGGCGTATTGCAGTCGGTGGGTTGGATGGCATCTTGAGTGTCCTGGATATCGGTGAGCTAGGTGGTCCAGCCACTCAAGAGGAATGGTCGGCCCTTTCAATGCTGATTGACAGGATGCATTGAAATCTAGATGGATGTAAGTGCCATATCCTATGACAGCATCAATCAATGACGAGTCATGCGCTGTTCAGACATATGTAATGAAGGCTCCACCACAGGCTGTTGCAAAGCAACCCCTCGGGCCGTTTCCAACATCAAGTCACCACGTCCTGGCATATTATCCTGCGACATGATGTGGCCCTGTCGATGTGCATGCTGTAATCGTACTTGCTCTTCCTGCGCTTTAAGGGATGCAGCCACTGCAGCTGCAGCCTGCGCGACCTTCACACCTCTTTGCGCTCGCTGTTTTTGAATCTTAGGAGGCATGCGTGAATTAGACAAACCAGGTCCACTTCCCTGTGACTGTCCATTCTGCGCCATTGAATAGGGGGAGGGCGCTTGCTGTTGTTGTTGATGCGTCAATAGCGAGTCGATGGCCAACATACTGGGTACATAGGGAACTTGATCACGACTTGTCGCCAACACTGCACTTTGTGGATCCAGCGGCGTCGAGGATGCCGTGGCAGGATCACTATACGCTAAAGTCGCCTGTGCTTGTGCGATGGCTGCTTGCTGTTGTGCCATTTGTAGAGTGGCTGCAGTGCGTGGATCCATCTCGAATAGGTTCGTCGCAGCTGGATCTTCATGCGCTGGCTGATGCTGCGTGCTGATTGTTGAAGCTGATTGTGTCTGTTGGCTTTGACTTGCGAGTGCTGCATCAAGGCGTGTTTGGAAGTCTGCAACAACTTGAGCTGTTCTTGGGAATGCTGGCGCAGTTGTGTCGAGTAGATGCGGTAGACCCAGCCTATCGCTCTGCTGCGACGGGTCATGCGAGGGATGACGCGCCGTATTGGCCAGCATATCATCCATCATATTCAGATTCTGCGATGGCACCAATGCAGACCCATTCTCCTGGCCGGCAAGCAGCCCTTGTCGTGGCTGTTGACCTGATCCCTCACCTTGCTCCATGACTGCTGCTTTCCGTTTCCGCCTGACGGTGGGTAGCCGTGCATCACGATGTGCAGACCCCGCTTTGAGGAGTTCCAGGAAGGCCGCCTTTTGCTTTGCATACTCACTCTTACTGAGCGTTGTGGACCATCCTCCACAGCTGAGATGCATGCGTGAGCACGAGCCACATATAGGTTTCAACTCGTCACTGAGCTTGTTAGTATTGGCTGTCGGATGTGTGGATGGCTACCACTTGACTTTGCGAAACTTGCAGTTGAGACAGCCTTGCTTGCTGCGGCGAAAGACCGTCTTGGATGTTTCAGTCTGGTCGATTGGCGTGCCTAAAAGAGTATCGCGTCAGTCTGTGTGCTTCCTGAATACTTGGCACGCCTGTAGGCTCGTTGCCTACACCGTACAGTCGCAGCGAGGCACTGCGCAACAGGCGTATGAGCCGCGGCGATGGGCTCACTTACTCATGGTCTGTGTTCCTGGGTGGGCGTCGAGCTCAGGAACAGCCGAAGCTTGCTGTGCGTGTTGTGTGTCTGGATGCTCGCTGCCTGATTGTGGGAGAATATTCAGCGCTGCATCTACACAGACTCGACCGCTACTTCAGCCGCACATACGAACTCGGGAACAGGCCCTTCTCACCAGCAGCATTGCGGCCCTCCCACCAGCCCTCGTCCACCTGCTCGATGTGTGTAATTTCCTCTCCCTCCTCAAAGCCAACCTCGCCTTCCTCAGCCACCTCGTAGCCATACTCGGCAACAGCGCACTGGCCCTTGTCTGTCCCCGCGCCAGTCTTGCTCACAGGAGCAGCAAGAGCAATGGGGGCAGCCTCCTGTGTGTCCGTGTCGCCTTCCACAAGCTCCACATAGTTCGCAGGGAATAAGCCTTGCTCGCCCACGTCGTTCGTGCCAGACCACCAACCTTCGTCAATCTGATCAATCTCGGTCACCAACGCACCTTCAGCAAGTGAGACCTCTCCTTCTTCAGCAGCTTCATAGTCATACAGCACACGCGCTTGTGGTTTACCACTTGATTGTTTTGCGGGCGCAGAAGACGTTGCTACTGCAGGCGTCACGGGCCCACCACCAATCTTGGCGGCAAGCTGGTCCTTGAAACTGGATTGCGTTGGAGCAGCCGGTTCTGCTTCTGCCTCCGCTTCTTCTTCTTCCTCAACTTCCTCTTCAGTCTCTGGCTCTGGCTCAGCCTGAGCCTCACGTGCTCCTGAAGGTCGCGTGTTCATAGGTGGTGGTGGGGGTGCTGCTACCACCTCTTCTTGTTCTTCCTCTTCTTCCTCTTCCTCTTCCTCTGGTTCAGGTGATGCTGCACGAACAGGCGGTACACTCTTTGCTACAGCAGCGGGATGTGGTGTTGGTGCTACTGCAACAGCAGCAAACTTCTCCTTCAACGCACCCACACCACGTTCTTCCTCCTCCTGTCCATACTGTGCAGCCTTTACCGGTGCTTCTCTCTGCACGGGTTCTGGGATCGATTCACCGCGTTCCCGTGCTTTGCGCTCTTGCCAAAGTTGTGCAGGTGTTTTGCCATCTTCTGCACCAAAGTTCTTACTGAGTCCACCGAGTGCCCTGGAGCCGCTTGTTTGTTGTCCAGGGAGTGCGGGTTTAGTGCCAAAGGAAGTCTGACCGAATCGACTGGCTAGTGGATTAGACAATTGACGTGGTCGTGTTGTTGTAGGCGGCGACGTAGGGGCTGTTTTGTTATTCGTAAAAGCAGACATTCGATCGGCCAAAGCGCCTGTCTTGGGTACCTCCGCAGGACGATAGGCAGTTCCTGTACTTCCTCGAGACGGCGCTTCTTGGTCACCGGATCCTTGAGCACGCAGTGCGGCAATGTCAGGTCGGCCAATAGGTTGATAACTTGACTTGACGGGTGCATCAGCTGTATCTGTTGTTTTAGGAGCTCCCTTCATGCCTGGCAGCTTGACTGGTTCTGCCTGCTGCTCAGAATCCCAATCTTCCACTTTTCTCGTAGATGCAGTCCTGACAGTCGGCTTTGTGCTTGTTGGTGCACCCGGTGGCAACCTAGGTGCGGTTTGCGCTAATGGCTTTCTCGCAGACACAAGCGGAGCACTGCTACTCTGCTGTTTGAGTTGATTGACAAGTGAGTTGGTCTTCTTTGAACTTGTTGTTCCAAAGATAGAGGATGCTTGGCTGACGGTATACTTTGCGCCGGATGCATCTGCCACCTTCTTCTCAATCTCTGCCATTTCCACATCATCACTCGAGCGTGCTGTTACTTGGACATGGTAACCAGTGAGTTTCCCCGCGACAGAGGCAAAGTGCTGTTGAAAGATCCCTTTCCTCGGAGCGCCATCACCACACCATCCTACAAGGACAAACTTTGGTAATTGACTATTCGGTTCAACGACTTTGAGGAAGGCGTACTGTAGCCGTCCATCGCTGAATTCTTCCGGAAATTCGTCATAGTCGGTGCTGCTCGTAGCTTGGACTTTGAGGGATTGTTGGCCTTCATAGCCAAAGACTGCCCATAGAAGATCACCTGCTTTGATTTGCTCGTAGGCATGCTGCACATCTGTGCCAATGGAGATGCTCATGCTGTTGCTGGTGGATGATGATGATGATGATGATGAGGGTGGTGTGGAGTTGAAGCTGAGATGCTCGACTGCAACGACTGCGACCTGCCGCCAAGACTCAGTCAGGCTGTGTCTGTGTGCTAGCTGGCAGAGAATCTGATACTCTCGCGCTGTTCTTGGCACAGTGCAGGACCGCTACAGGTCGGGCTCTATTGACCACTTGCTCACCACGGCGGTTGATGCACACACATGCACAACATGCACAAAAGAAGCTGACACCGTCATCCAGCAGCAAGAGCAAACAAATTGATGCAATTGATGTGACGTTCCTTGGAACAGCCTCCGCTGTACCAAGTGCGACCCGTGCTCATTCATCCCTTGCAGTCCGCATAGCAGGCGAAATATGGCTTTTCGATGCAGGAGAAGGTGTACAACTCCAGCTCTATAAGTCTTCCCTCAAGCCTGGTCATGTTCAGCGAATCTTCATCACCCATATGCATGGTGATCATGTGTTTGGGCTACCCCCACTCGTTGCTTCTCTTGCACAAGCGCATGAAGAGGCACAGACAGATCCACACGCTCCACCGCGCATCGTCCTGGAGATTTATGGACCTCGTGGACTTCGTGCATACCTCAGAAATGCCTTGCGGTATACGTACACCATGACAAGTGGGTTATGGTGTGTACATGAGTTGCTCTTGCCAGGGGAATCGCCCGTCCTTTCGCCTGAGCAAGACGAGAAGGACAAGCATTCGTGTGAAGCAGTCGGTAAGACTCTGTATGCCTCTCAAACACAAGGAACCACTATGTTTGCTGATGTGCTACAAAGTCCACATCCATACGTATGCGTCCATGCAGCGCCCATTCAACACAGCTGTCCATGCCTCGGCTTTGTCCTTGTCGAAAAGGATGTTGCAGGAACCATTCCCTCAACCATGATTCAAGCCATCCAACGCAATGCAGCAGCCATCAAGGCAGACTGGGGCCTTACGCAACCCATGTCGCTACTCCAGCGCATCAAGGAAGGCGAGTCCATCACTTGTCCAGATGGGACATTATTGAGGCCACCACCTCGACAGCAGGGAAGGAAGCTTGTTATTCTGGGAGATACGTTTGATCCAAGCAATATCATTTCATTGGCCATGGATGCCAATTTACTCATACATGAAGCCACGAATGCGTACTTGCCCGGTGTGGCCGGCGCTGAAGTCAAAGAGACAGACAGTGCTGCGTCTATTCAGGCAACAGCTAGAGCGCATGGCCACTCAACCCCTGACTTGGCAGGTGCATTTGCAAAGCGGATTCGAGCAAAGCAACTCGTCATGAACCACTTCTCATCCAGGTACAAGGGCGATATGGCTGATGCTGAGGCAGTGGCTATCATGGAAGCGATTCGTCAGCGGGCTGTCGATACGTTTGGCAGCGCAGAGGTCATGACGGCGTATGACTGGATGAATGTGGTTGTTCGCAAAAGCAAGCAGTAGAGTAGACCGTAGAGTTGGTGAATCAAAAGTTGACATCATGTTTCTGTACCCAGTCAGCCCAACGCACGAGCACAACGACTACATGTCGAGGCCGCGAGGGAGCGACCTGCCGGCGTTTCCTACACCCTCGCAATTTCAGTCCTCTCAGCAACCGTCTGCGCACCCAGCTCGTTCGTCTAACGCTCAAATACAACAGCCGCCGCGGCAGCAGCAACGACCCGATCCTCGTTACGAGCCTCGTCCGACAAGCGCTCGGCCGCCCTCTGCCAATACTTTGCCGCCTACCTCGCGGCATGCTTCACATGGGTATGATCCGCGCCAGTCAACAGAGAGTCTGACACACGATATGCGACAGGCGAGTCTTAGTGGCGCTTCACACCGTTCATCAACGAGCAGCGCATCGCACTATACGGCTCACCCACAGCAACGCGGACCCATTGTAGGCATTCAGCCGCATGCGCGTGCGAGTCCAGCGACTTTTCATGGTCAAGCTTTTGGCATAGCACCGGAAACAACCAGAGAACCACCTTACGACAAAGTCCTGTGGAATTTATTCTGTCAGGTGGATACAGATGGCAGTGGTGCCATTTCACCAAAAGAGCTATCCGGTGCCTTAATTAATGGCAACTTTACGCCCTTTGATATCGTTACGGTACAACTCATGGTTCGCATGTTTGACGAAGATCGGTCAGGCACGATCAGCTTTGCTGAATTTGCAAAACTATGGGCCTACCTACTCGAATGGAAACAGCTCTTTGCGCGCTTCGACACAGATGCATCCGGAACCATTTCCTTTATCGAGTTTTCTGATGCACTTGCTGCGTTTGGGTATCGTTTGTCAACCGAGTTTGCTCAATTCCTCTTTAGACATCACGAGCGTGATCGCAAGCAGCGGACAAAGGAAATGACGTTTGACTTGTTCGTTCAAGCATGCATCACGTTGCGTTCCTATACAGACATCTTCAAAGCCTTTGATACGGATCAGGACGGAGTCATTACAATTGGCTTTGAGGATTTCTTGAGGGTGCTCATCAAGAACAGGTCATAATGCAGTTTTATGAATATCATTGTAGTACCAACCCTATCATAATTGCCTAAGCAGCAACAGGAAGCTGTGTGCTTGCTGACACTGTACTATGAGGCGATCCAGAGTCTTCCCTTGACTCATGCACAAACTGCAATGAGGCAGCGACAACAGCTGCAGCTGCAGCAGCCGCCGCTTCCGATGTAGGACTTGGAGGCAAGTTCCTGAAACGCTTGCGTCGAGAAACTTTCTCCTTGCGCATGCCAACAGGCCTGGCCTTGCCATGCAACTTGCTGTACAATCCACATGCATTGCATACAATCGCACCATGCTCGTCTTTCCTCCACAAGGAGGTTTGCGTACCGCAGCAGTTGGTGCAAACAATTGGCGTTGTGCCTTCTTCGATTTTCGTGGTGAGTTGGCGTTGGACGCGGTTGAGGGGACGATCGTGATTGTACTGCTTGAGATACAAACCACATGCATTGCAAAGCGAGTGTCGCTTACACGGCGTGCGTCGCCAGAGTGGCGTCTTTGTGACGCCACAATTGTGGCATTGCGTCAATGGCTCTTCGTCGCTGCTCAGTCGTGACTTTTTGAGCTTTTGTCGGGGTTCCTCTTCTTCAGTGAGTCCCTCATGCTCTGCAACGCTGCTCTCGCGCGAATAGGAAAGCGTGCTTTGTGCAGGACTCAGCGTTTGTGGCGGCACATCGGCTTGTTCTCGCTGCTGTCGCAATTGATGCTGCATAGAGGTTGCCTGCAGGCTTGTGGCATATATGGTTGAGCCAGCCAAGCTGAATTGATCTGCCATGGCGCGCTCAAAGGCCAGCGTCGACATCGTTGGGAGATGGACATCTACGAGCGATGCATCCGCTTGGTCCCAATCGAACATCGTCTCAACATCAAAGCCTGGTCCGCGCAACGCGGGCGCTTCGAGTTCGAGCGACTCGAAGGGAAGTGGTTGTTGTAAGGCATCTGGTGAGCTCTGCAATGAGCTCGCCTCAGAGCCAGACGTATGCCCGTCCTTTGCGTCAAGGTCATAGTCTTGAGGTGCTGTAAACCAGCTAGCCTCTGTCATGGGTGTGTCCATGAACGTCGTCTTTTCGTCGACATACCCCAGATCAGCCGACCCTATGCGCTGCAAAGCAGACGAACCTGCAGGGCGGGCGAAGATCTGGGTGTAGTCGATAGCGCTTTCTGGATCAATCAACATCATTCCCGACGTGTCCTGAGCCTGTTCCGTAGAAGAATGCCATTTTGAAAACTTTGGTTGTTGAAAGTAGCCTGGGTTCTTCGATTCAAGCAGACATGATGGATGTAATGTATCCGGTGTCTGTTTGTATGTGGAGGAAGAAGCCTGCCCTGGGAATGTTGTATGGATGAGGGGTGAGGGAGCGAGGGAGCGTCTTTTAAGTCTTTTTGATGGATACCTGATGCGTTGGTGTGAGTCATGCTGTGACTTGCCTCGCCCTTCCGTCTCTTCCGCCAGATGCGCATGACTCATATGCAGGGGAAACGCTGCCTCGCTCTGACTGGGCACAATGGGAGCTTGTAGAAGGAGCACCTGAGTGCCTGTAGGACGATGCTGCCTCCTGGCTCTTCTGTCCGCTTTTTTGTGACTGTCGATTTCACGTCCGCATTGAAGGTGGTCAAGGTCCTCGATGGCAACGTCTGCAGTCAGTATGGTGAGTGTAGGAGGGTCGCGTACCGTGGCTGCATGCCGCTGCCTGTGTCTCTGTCCCAACACGCTGTCGCTCTGTCCTTGCGGCATCGGGCGCTGCTGTTGTGCGTCGTGCTCGTGCTGCAGCCGTCGCTGGTGTGTTGAGAGGCCTCCACCTGTGCGCTTGTAGCTTTGTACGCTTTGCTGGCCGCTCTTGCGGTGGATGACTGTCTGATGCTTCGAGTTGGAGGTGCTGCGAGACCCTGTCCGCCATTCAACGCAGCATCTGGCGCTCTTCCCTTCTATCCTTCCGCTTTCTTTCTTTCTTTCTTTCGTGCTGCCGACTGCTAATCAAATCAGATCCGGATCTCCGGATTCCTGGAGGGTGCGTCTGGGAATCTGATAGCGCAACGAGATGGGCAGCAGGCGTCAGTTTTGCCAGCAACGTAGCCAGATGTACTAGACCCTCATAGCGCGTGTCATCCGTGGAGAGGGTCATGGAGATTGAAATATTGCTGTGACGGTGCCTATTCTGCGGAGAATACTTAGCCGTGAGCAACTAAGCTTCTGCTGTCCACTGGCTCTGACACAGTCAGCCAGACATGATCTCTGCCCCAGACACCATTGTTCTAGCTTGCATTGGACTGATGTATGCTCATGCAAGGCACGCAAGGCACGCAATGAGACTCTCTGCCAGTCCTGGGCGATCTGGCTAACCTCCCATCTGAACACTCCCTTGGCATGACGCCGCTTCACGACAGCGTTGGCTGCTCACTCGACACATCCATCCTGGATCGCACTGCCTACTTATGGAGGACGTTCTTGAATCTGTACAATGGGACCGGTCAGAACCTGCTAATAGCGACGTCCAATCTCTCGCCGCCGAAACGAGAGCTGCTGTTGAGTCCGCCGCTTCTCCACCGCCTGCAACGGGCAGCGGTGCACCCATGGCGCAGTATACAGCTGGAGAGGCGCCGACTCTCTTCAACACCCATCCTGCCATGCGTCCCACAAGTGAACAAGATGAGCGGACAAAGATTGCCTGCGTTGTGAGTGAACCCATTCACGAAGCTCCCGGTACGCGCGACGCCTATGTCTCCTACCTCATCACCACCACCTCGACGTTCCCTAGTTTTCAGAAGCCAGCGTTTCGAGTGCGGAGACGCTACAATGATTTCGTTATGCTTCACACTGCACTAAGCAATAACTTCCCAGCCTCTGTCGTTCCCCCGCTTCCAGACAAACATGCATCCGCCTACCTCAAAGGCGGTCGCTTCGATACAGAATTCACAGCACGCCGCTGTTTTTCACTGAACCGATTTCTACATCGCTGCACCCTGCATCCGAACCTCAAGCGGGCGACCGAATTGCATACCTTTTTGGAATCACCAGACTGGCATGCGTATACACGCACAATGCATCATACACGGCGCGGCACGATGGATGGTCCTCCTAGCGGTGGTATGATGGATGGCCTTACAGACTCTCTCATGGGCGCCTTTGCAAAACTCGCCAAGACGGATAAACGCTTTACGGATGTCCGCGAGCGTTCAGAAAAGCTAAGCAAGGATCTGGCAACGATTGAGAAACTCTCTGGAAAGCTGGTACGGCGCGAGACGGATATTCAAGCGGATTTTGATGAGATGGCAGGACATTTCGTTAAACTGGCAGAGATTGAGCCAGAGCTCGATGATGCCTTTCGTGCCTTTGCAAAAGCAATGAGTGGGACGGCGCTGCATGTTCGCGATCTCAGAGCGCATACCGATGCAGCGTACTTGACGTCGCTACGTGATCAAGCATCTTACAATACATCACTCAAGCAACTCCTCAAACTGCGCGACCAGAAACAGCTTGATTTCGAAGCATTGACGGAGTATCAGTTCAAAACGACGCTCGAGCGCGATCAGCTCGCGAGTGGTCAACCGCATACAAGCTTTATTCAGCACAAGGTGGAGAATCTGCGTGGTTTGAATCATGATGCGGTACGCAAGGAAAAGTTACGCAAGTTGGAAACAAAAGTGCATGAATTACAATCAGAGGTCGAATCAGCGCGGCTTACGAGTGAAGCTTTCGATGAAGAGGTTGTGCGTGAAGTCAAGATATTCGAGAGCACAAAGGGCGTCGAGATGAAGGCGAGCATGCGAGACTTTGCACGCGCCAATATGGACTTCTACAAGAGCATCATCAAAGAGTGGGAATCTGCTGGCAAGAGGCAAGAGGCGTAATCGTGGAAGCGTAATCGTTTACAAAAACACTCTATCATGAATCTTGCCATCCATTCCTCGCATTGTATATGACAGGACGCCTTCTGGCAAGAGCTCGAGTATTCCGTAGTGGTGGTCTAGCTCGGTGATGCTCATGACCGATGCTTGTTCGGACACGACACGCTGAAAGTCCAAGGTGCCACCACCGCCACCTGTTGTGATGTACGTGACACCCTTGACTTCGCCACGCTGGTAGTTATGCTGATGCCCAGATAGGACCAAGTCCACCTCGTACTTTTCAAACAACGGCGCATACCGTTCTTTGACAACGTGTCCCCACTGCGATTCACCACCTGTCGTCCATGCCTCTGGCTCCCAAAACTCGACAAACGCCGGGATATGCACCACGACAATCCGTTTTGCCGCTGACATGCATGGTTTTGTGGAGAGTGCCTCCTGCAACCACCTTTCCTGATCAGTATTGCTGTCTAGCAGTAATAAGCAGACATGACCAGGTAATATCAGCGTGGCTGTTGCAACAGACGTGCCATAGGTGCTCGGTGCATCATGATTGCCACGCGCCATGAGCCATGCAAGGCCAGTGAGTCGAGCGTGTGCCACCGGCATGAAGAAGTCGGTCGACCAAGCACGCGCAGATGCTGCAGTCTGAACTGCATCACCTACATGAATCATACCATCGAGTGCTTGTGGGCGCAGCCGTTTGAGCAAACGCACAAAGAGACTTGCTGCAAATTGATTGTCGCCCACCACACCGAGACGCCAGGTGGGCGTCCCTCCGCCAAAACTCGCACATGTATACGTCTTTGAGAGCCACTCTCCGACCTTGATGCGGTACTGAAACGCAACTGCATGTGTGTGTGTGACGAGCGCGCGATATACGAATGTGTCTTGATCTCGGGAAGCGTCGAGTTTGGCTGGCATGACCACGGCGTCGGCGCCGAGTAAGAGCGCTACTGCGGAAGACTTGCGATCATGGCGTAGCTCAAAGACAACCTCATAGGCGTCTTGGCCGATGACTTGGACGAGTGGTTCCTTGCTTAAGAGGGAGGCATAGCCAATAGCATAGAGAGCGTGGTGATACTTGTAGCGCAAGTGGAAGGCTTGCACGGCAAGGCCAGCGCGTACTACTGGCGCATAAGAACGCAGCAGTAGGAGGAGAGCAAGAGTACTGAGCAGGACGGCAGCTTGCCGCCGCCTCGGCATGCGCATGCAATTCAAGATCCGTAGTGGTCAGAAAGGACGTCGCCAAAACTATACAAATATACGCTACACAAGAAGAATCGCATTGACACAGCCATCATTCTCTGGGTTGTTGGTCACCTGGGCGTATTTACCCCAGACTACCTTGCCACCTGCCGTGACCATACCGAGCTCCGAGACGTTCACCTCAATGACTGTTCCCTTGGTCAAGACACCCAACTGCGTATACATGGGACTCTGTGGGTTCTTCTTGACACCAAGGATAGGGAACTGCATGGTGACACGCAATTCGGGGTGTGTGACATTGGCCTTCTTTTGCCGCAGCGCCATCGGCCGAATGAAGCGCTCATACTTGACAGGCGTGCGCGTGAAGCCTTCGCCCACAAACGTCGCCTTGGTCAACATACGCTTCCATGCTTTTTGGTTCTTGCTTCCAGTTTTGATGACTTTGAACATCTCATCCTCCGCAACACCGCGTACTTTCGGCAGTGGAACAGCAAACTTGGCAGCTTTTTCCTTTCGCTTCTGCTTCACCATGTTCGAGAGCATCTTGGCATTCTTTTCGCCCTCACGATCCAAGAGGTACGCAGGCACTGCACCTTGCGGTGTAGCATCTGGTGCTTTTTGTTTTGTATTCCGCTCTTCATGCTGCCGCAGTGTCTTCTTGAGCTGAATCTTCTCGTTCGCCCGCTTCTTGTTGAGAATCTTGGCCTTGATGCCGGTGACTTTCTGCGCATACTGTGATTTGCTATGTGCTTCACGTGCGAGCTTCTTGCGCTTCTTCTCTTCGTGGTCGAGGCGCTTTCCATAACGCCTCTGGTGCTCTTCGATGTACTCGTTCTGAGGCATCTTGCGCCGTTTCTTGTCTTGGTTCTGTGTGGTGTAGAAAAAAAGAGTTGAGCGGCGCAATCCGAAATCCCACGCAGCAGAAGCCCACGACACTTGCAGGCGTTCGCATTCTCGCCCAAACGACGGTCTATTGCGAGGCGTCCATGGCAGAGCGGAAACGGAAGCGCGCGCTAGAGACCAGTGTAGTGGATGCAAATCTACAGAGAAGACCGCCGTCGCCCCTGTGCAAGCGCATCAAACCAATCTGCCCAAGTAAACCAGACCCCGTGATTACCCTGCACACGCCACGACGCGTAAGCGCGCCTAAGACGCTCTCAGAGTTCAAGTGCGCTGTCTGTAAGCGTCATCAATATCTACGGAAGCGAACCATTCAGGCGGAAGACTTGCTCATTGTCTGTGCCACATGCGAAAGAGACGTGTGCATGGTTTGTAGGCGCGTCTGTGAGCGCTGCGGCAAGGATGTATGCAGTGGGTGTGCGATAGACAAGGGACAGGAGGTGCAGTGCAAGAACATCTGTGAGCAGCATGAAGAATACCCTACGGGGATTGCATAAACGCGAGCATCTCGTCTTGCGTCATAACCCTACCATGGAGTGTATGCAGGCTACTCATGCCAAGCATCGTCAGGTCCATGCGATACAGCGCCGGTAGACTATTCGGCTTGGAAGCATCACCCAGGCACGGCCACGCCGGTGTAGGCATCAAATAAGTGACGCCGTCTTCTGCCAGCATATGACTTCGATCGCTGCGGAAGTCACGCACATACGCCATTGCAGAGATGATGCGAAACAAGCGATGAAAAGTTGGCTGCAAAAACGTCTCGTCTTTGAGCACCTCGCTCGCGTATTCTGCCAGGGGACAAGGCCAGGCTACATCGCTGTCAAAGTCGTACACAACAACATCTGAGGCATTCTGCTGGAGGAGAATAACATGGTAGTCCCAAACCACAAGGCCTTGTGGATCGCCGAGTTCAAGCCGCCGTCTGTTGCGCCACAAAGGGAAGCGGCCGTCTGCGTTGCTGATTATGGCAACGTATAACTCCCCTTCTTCGGCAGACTGCAAGCTCCGTGCGAGGTGGTATATATTTTCTTCGCAATAGCAAGTAGCATAGAGCAACTCGGAGCGATCGATTGGCATTTATCGAGCTTCAGTATTGTATCTAGGAGCGTTGAGCAAATGCAAAGCTTGCGCAAACAACTGAAAGCACGTCCTGCAGGAATTCGGCCTCAGCAGATCTCAGTCGGCCTCAGCGAACTTTCAGCAGGTCAAAGCCATGGAGATTCTCACTGTAGCTACCTGGGAGTCATAGTGACGTTTACTGCTGCCATAGTCTTGTAAATGTCCCACGCCCGCATCCCTTCTTACAACATAACCCATTCTTGTCCATGAACAGACCCATGCGCACCTCGAGCCTCTCTGGTAACAGCAAAACTGTTCGAAAGAGGTCCTTGACGTTACTCGATCTCAAAAGGTACGCAACGAACGCTGCCATTATATTTCAAAAAAGCTCCGCAACCAAAAGGCGAAGTTGCTTAAGAGCAAATTTACATTCCCCAGCCGGGAATCGAACCCGGGTCTAGTCGGTGAGAGCGACTTATGATAACCCCTACACTACTGAGGATGTTATCACGAAGATCACTAGATAAAATATAAAGGCATTTCTTTCAATCTTTCCCGGCGCAAAAATTACTCCAGAAATCTACTCACAGCTACATTCTAACTTGCAATACAATACAGTGATTCAGCGCAATCATTGTCAGAATCTGTCGAGGCGGGCCAATCATGGAAGATCATCCTCGTTGACCCATTCCTGAATATTGCTTCGGCCCGGTGATTTGCATCAGGCCAATAATGCGGCAGCCCTTCTGCGAAGACTGCAGGCTATCTGAGCCTTTTGACTAGATGTGATGGTCGCAATCTTCCGTTACAATCGTCAACTTGGTTGCAGCACGGTATAGGAAGCTTAACGTGTGCAGAAACAATTGCTTGCCTGGCATTTTTGAAATATACGACGAATATCTCTACAAGGCAATTAGGCTCGCCAAGGCATGAAGTCTTATAAAAAAATCCGCAAAAGCGCTTGGTTATCTTTGCAGAGCTACTGTCTATGACGTCTGTCGCAAGCGGTCGGAGCGTAATGCCATCTTTCCCGCACCGTAGATGGCTGCTGGGAGCTATCCTATCAGATGGGCTATCACCCCTGAAGTATTGCCATTTCACAGCAAAGTGTGCGCCAATCAAGTGCGGAGCGATGTGAAGCCAAAACCTTGGCCACCACTTGGCTCGCTTCAGATACAATGGGTACCACAAGAGTACATAAAAATGTATGAAGTGCTAATGACCTTCTCTGGTGCAATAGCCCATAGCCTTAAACAATACGCTGAATGCTGTTTTCAGCAGGTGCTAAAAGTCATCCAAAGCGTTGAGATGGCAGCATGTTGGACTTATGCAGCAGATTGTAACGTTCTCGTCGACTCTTTATAGGTGTGTCTCGTTGGCTTGAAGCTGTGGTCAGACAATGCCAGAGGGCCAATCATTTTGCATAGCACACTAAGCTCTCCCTAAGCCTCTCGTACAGGCATGCATGAGGTCATTCCAGCTGCACCCTATGCGACTGGGGCGATTGACGAGGAAGCTCGCATGTGACAACTGACAAACGTATGCCAAGATACCCACCGTCTACAATCGTTCATGGATTTTTGACCATGAGAATATAACTTTGTAGAAGTAAGACGACACCGAGATTACACGGATTCTAGCTGGTGCAAATGGTCTCCCAGCTTGGATGTCCTTGTACCAGCATGCGTCTTGGCGCCGCGCACACTCTTTTGGCCTGCCCTTAAAGGTGTTTGCAAAATACCAGCTGCCTCATCGTCTTCCGTGTAGTTGTCTTCATATGAAATGACAAGCTGCTTGATGGTGGCTTGCTCTGCCAATTCTGCTTTCCTAGACGCTTGCGCGGACAAGACAAGCTTGTTGTCTGCCGGGAGTTGTAAATCGCGCGTCTTGCCCTTCCGCGACAAAAAACTGAACTGTACTTGTCCCGAAGTGGGCGTTTCTTGTATTGGCTGAATGCGGCGTATGGGCATGGCAACTTCAAGGGGCCGCCGCGTCTCGTGCTTGCGTGCATCAATAGACTCTGTCATCATCTTGCTAAATTCTCTTGCAAAATCTGCCTCGGCCTCCTTGTCGAGGTCATCTTGTTCTTTGCGCTTCTGGAGCAAAACAACTTGTTCGCCGTCGTCCTCATCGAGCTGTAGATCTTGAATCTCCTCTTCGTCATCCGACTGAAAGTGAGCTTGTGGTGATGTCTCAGACTCATCACTTGAATCCTCCACATCGACAATCATGGCTGCAGCCTTGGCAGCTTCGTCCAGCGTGACATTCGCCTCATCAAGCGTCTCTGCCATGTGCCAATTCTTGTCGACTGCAGCAAATGTATCGACTACACCAAATTCAATCTCGAGCGGTAATGGCGCCTTGCAAAAGATGTAACTTTGCAGTAAAGCCAAGCTCAAGCTGCGTTTAGCGAGGAGTGGCGGTCGTTGAAAGGCAGAAGCGCAGGTATCAAGCAGGATGCACGCCAGTCGTACACGAAAGTGGTCATTTCGTGGATCCATAGCACACTCAGTGGGCAAAGGACGGGGTCCATGGCCGAGCGTGAGCAACAATTGCAGCTGTTCCATTACCACTTGTCCATCAACGAGCCGGTGGTTGTATAATTCACCGAGATACTTGGCAAGCGCAATACGCTTTTGATGTTGTCGAAAGTTATTTTCTTCCAAGCCAACACGCATCTCTTCTAGGACTGCGTCAATGACGTACGTTGTAAAGCTAGGATGATACTTGACCAAGCCACCGAGGACAATGGCAAGCAGTGGAATTGCCGAGAATTTGACTTTCCAGACTTTGATAAAGATGTTTTTGAGCCAGTCAGGACCGTCGCCATTCCATGGCAGCTTCCGAATTTGCTTGGTTACCATCTCGTAGGTACGACGAGAGAGATCAACATAAATCAATTGTCGAATATAACGCTCCACGGGCTCGCGTTGCTTGATGGGAATGATTTCACGCTCTGGCGGGTTGACATAATAGAATGCATTATCGATGAGAGACCTCTCTACCCCTGATGCATTTTTACTTTTGCGATGCAGTACCTCGAGGAAAGCAGCCATTCTTGTGTGCGTGGCATCACTGCGCAAGAGGTAGCGTCCACAATTTTCCAGCATACCCGCAAGCACTTCAATATCTGTTTTTGAAAAGTTTTCGACAAGGAGCTTCAAACAGTGGAAGGTGACTGGTGCACTGACTAGATCAAACTTGATGAGTTCAGTCAAGAAAAGAGCATTGATAGCGCGCAACGGGTAGTCTTTATTCAGTCCTTTGCCATTTACATAACGCCTCAAGTCGCGATGCAAAGACTCGATCACCTTTTGAGCGATCGAGGGCATGTGTTTAGAAAGTGTGGCAATGAGCCGAGCGTAGTAGGGAAGAATATCGATGCGTGTCTTGCTGACTTGTAAAAGCATTTTGACTAGGCGATTGCGTGAGGCTTTTGTGTTGAGAAAGCTGAAATCAATGCATGCCTGATCAATAAGTTCTCGATTGTTGAGCTCTGGCAGTCTCAGCAGTAGCGTATCGAGCTTTGCTCCAATGGTGGCAGGTTGAGGCTCATCCTCTTCCTCTTCGATTGGTTCCACGTCGTCAAAGTCCTCCTTCTCTGGCTCAATATCTTTCTTCGACTCCTTGTCGTCATTGAGCAAGTCGCCAGGTACAACCTCTTTGAGGTCCACCAATTCGCGGTAGAAACGGCGCTGATCATCATCCTCCCACAGCGCCAGATAGTCGTCGCCTTCGTCGCCGCGCCTGTCGACGCCAAATCCACGAATCATGCTGGCTTCTTCTGCCAATTGCTCTTCCAAAGTTTGCAATATTGGGAAGTCTTGATGAAGAACTTCAGCGAGCGCTTGTGCACCAGCGACTTGCTTTTCTTGAATCCGTTGTTGCTCGAACAGTGCTTGTTCTCGTCGGGAAGACGTTTGACCTTGTACAAGAACATGTTCTTGTATACGTGCAGCCTCACGAATCAATCGATCATGCCGGGCCAGTGTGTGCGATTTGAGCAGCTCAAAATACTTGAGCAGGATGTTACACATGCTTGCCGTATCATGTGGAAGGATGATGAATTCAGACACATCGCTCTGGGCGAGATGACCAAATGCTTTGACAAAGGAAACGACAATACTCAAGTTGACAAAGTCCTTGTCGTTTGCGAGAAGCTCTCGAAGGCAAAAGATGGGTAGCGGTTCCTCCATTTTGCGTTTCCTTGGCTCTGCACTCGCACCGTCGAGGGCATCTTGAATCGTCCTAAAGACACCAACAAGCCATAGCTCCGTCACAACACGCAGTAGTGTACGCTGCCGAATCACACGCGTCGACTCTTCCTTCTCGCGCTGCTCTGCCGATAGATTGTTGAGATAGCTTTGAGGAGGCGGCGCGAGTCCACGCACTAGCTGGAAGGCAAGCTGAATAGTGAATGGCCGCGAGAAACGTCGATGAAGGAGCTCGACCGTCTCTACCGCAGCGGAAACGTCTGCCGTCTTGACCTTGGCGAGTCCTTCTGCAAAAGCTGACACAACTTCGCTCATGTACTTTTCAAGCGACAACGTCACGACATCCTTCGCAAAGACTGGGACATTTTCCGCATTGAGAGCCATCCGCGAACGCTTGATAAAGGCTGTATTCTTCTTGAGGGAGCTGTCGAGAGATGCACTCACTTCGAGCGTCATTTCACCAGTCCAAGCTGCATGATTGAGGGCCCTGCGGTGGCCATACGGATCGCCTTGACTTGGTGCGCCTGTACCTGGTTGCTGTCGATTTGCATCTGCCTGATCCATCCATGTAGTCGTAGTTGATATGTGAGTTGTCTTGGTCAATGCGCATTTTGAAGCACAACAACTTGCACTGACTAGCGACCACGTCCCCAGCGTGCATAGTGGCCAGACCGGCAGCAGCAGCTCTTGATCAGCGTCAAGACATCTACGCCCGTCTACAGTTCAGTCTTGGTATACTTGCTTAGTCAGCCTCCTGGAGTATCAGTGGACCAGCTGCATTGTCCACTACATCACACTGCGCACGCCCTCCAGGAGTCATAGAGTCGACATTCAGGGCCCCGGCGCGGCCCACGCACCGCTCTAGCTCACCAACCAAGCAGGCGACTAGTCCTCCACAACGACGCACGCACCTAGGCCATAAGCGCGAGTCGAGCATCACCTCATCTGTCGAGTTCCTCAAAATGAATTCAGAGACGATGTCGCAGATGCAACGGCCTCAGCGGACGCCATCATCTATTAGCACCATGAGTAGCCGGGACTCTTTGGATGCGCAGGTGGAGAAGCCCGAGGAGGAAGAATTAATGCACATGGATGAAGAAGCAGCACTGCCTGTGCGACGCAAACAAAGTAGATGGAGTCTTTGGACCGCGAGGAGGCATCTGCTCATCGTTGGCGTCATCGGACTCGTCATATGGATAGGCGCCCTTGCCTCCTTTGTCTTTCACGGCTCATTTGATTCACACACACATCATCCGATTGCAGAGAGTCGTCGATTGACGCTTGATACGGCGCAGTCGCCTATCTGGCGTGCGCATGAGCATCAAGTCGATTGGACAGATGCACATGGAGAAGATGGTATGTTTTTGATACAGTCAGAGCAAGACCTGCGCCTAGCCAGTGTAAATGGCACGAACGAGGTGTTCGTCAAGGCTTCTGATATTCGTGCAGATCAATTAAAAGGCAGTCCACCGATTCCAGCATCAAAGTATTGGATTTCAGCAGACATGAAGTACCTGTTGCTTGCTTCAGAGGTACGACCTAATTGGCGACACTCCTTCACTGCAAAGTATTGGGTGCACAACGTGGAGAAGAAGCAGACCATCTCACTAATTCCCGATGATCCAGACGCCATCCTTGCACATGCTGCATGGGCACGCAAAGGACATTCCATGGCATTTGTCAAGGACAATGATGTTTATGTACGCCACAACATGGGCGATGTGGAGCGTGTCACTTCCGACGGCTCAAAGAACATTTTCAATGGTATCGCGGACTGGGTGTATGAAGAGGAAGTGTTCGCCAATGATCAGGCACTCTGGTGGGCGCCTGATGGCAAATCATTTGCCTACCTCAAGACAGATGAAAAGCGTGTGAGGGAGTATCCTCTTGAAATGTTTGTCGGTGATGATGCTCCTCAGCAGTATCCAGACATTGAGTGGCTCAAGTACCCAAAACCAGGTACTGCCAACCCCATTGTGAAGCTCTTTCACTATAACTTGGAAAGCAAAGAATCGACGCAAGTGACTGCAGAGGGCAGCTTTCCAGACAATGATCGTCTCATTACCGAAATCAAGTGGCTCGGCCCCGAAAAGCTTTTCATGCGCGAAAACAATCGCGACAGCGTTATACAGCAGACTATCATTGCGACGCCCGGCAAGGAAGCCAGAGTGACGCAGACGCTCAATATCTCTAGCATTGACGGCGGCTGGTTCGAAATTACCCACAACACTCACTACATTCCGGCGAATTCAGCACACAATCGACCAGATGACGGGTATATTGATATTGTTATAAGCGAAGGTCACCTGCATCTTGCACTCTTCTCTCCAGTTGATGCAGCTGAGCCCAAGATGCTGACATCTGGCAACTGGGAAATCACGGGTGGTGTTCAGGCTATTGACCTCGAACGTGGCCTCGTCTACTTTTTATCCACAAAACAAAGTTCCACAGAGCGGCATTTGTCCAGCGTCTCCATGGTAACTGGCGAGATTTCAGATAGCACAAGCACAAACGGTGAAGGATACTTTAAAACAAGCTTCTCACCAAAGGCTGGCTACTATCTCCTCACCTACTCTGGTCCAGGCGTACCCTATCAAAAGTTCCTGAGCACAAACGACCCTTCCTTTGAAATTATGCTTGAAGCAAACCCGGCCATTAAAGCTGAAATGGACAAGTACGACTTACCTACGAAACACTACTCCACCGTCACGATCGATGGTCTTGAGATGAATGTCATGGAGCTGCGTCCGCCAAACTTCGATGGCTCCGGCAAGACCAAGTATCCAGTGCTGTTCAATCCTTATGGAGGGCCAGCGTCTCAGCAAGTTCACAAACGATTCAAGCAAGGCTGGGAGGCATACCTCGTGTCTGATCCGACCCTTGAATATCTTGTCGTCACAGTTGACGGACGTGGTACTGGCTTCAAGGGGCGCTCGCTACGAACACCGATCCGTGGTCACCTTGGCAGGTATGAGGCTAAAGATCAAATTGAAGCGGCCAAGATTTGGCAAGCAAAGCCATATACAGACAAAAACAAGTTCGCCATCTGGGGCTGGTCCTTTGGCGGATTCTTGACACTCAAAGTACTCGAGGCTGCGTCTGGTGTTTTTCAATATGGTATGGCAGTAGCCCCTGTGACGGATTGGCGGTTCTACGACTCTGTGTATACTGAACGGTTCATGGGTTTGTTGGAGGAGAATCAAGCAGGCTATGAAGAAACAGCCGTGACCAACATGACTGCATTCTCTGAAGCAAAACGGTTGCTCATCATGCACGGTACAGGTGACGACAACGTCCACTATCAAAACACACTTACATTCATTGATCACCTCAATCAAGCTGGTGTTGAGAATTACGACCTGCACGTCTTTCCAGACTCGGATCACAGCATCTACTTTCACAATGCGAATCGGCAAGTCTATCATCGCTTGACAACTTGGCTGACACGAGCGTTTGGTAAGCGTGACCCGGCAGGTGAAGATAGGTCTTGGGTTGTTCCTGCATAGTTTCTTGTAGCAGTTTAGCGTGTTCCTCCTTGTTTCTGTCCGTCGTCATTGACCGCAACTCCCGCAACCACACCCGCGCAATAAGCTACAGACAGTTGCAATGGCTCAGATGCTGGGCATATGCAAGGCCCTCTATGACTATGCATCGCAGCAGCCAGATTCAAGTGTGGAAGACAGAGAGTAAAGCATATTTGCTACCATAACATAACTGACACCAGATTGTCCATCGAAGAAGGTGAGCTGCTGTACATTTTAGATGAAGGCGAGGATGGCTGGTGGAAGGTCAAGAAGAAGGCCGAAGGCGAACAAGAAGAAGGCGACGATGGTCTAGTACCGGCCAATTATGTGGAACGCGTGAGTCTTCATCAGCGTAGATTCATCTGACAGGCAGGCGCAACCCATCTCTACCGCGACGGCGTTGTACGACTATGAGCGACAAACGACAGAGGAAATCACCCTAAAAGAAGGCAGTCTTGTACAGGTCTACGATAAAGATGATGCAGATTGGTATCTTGTTGGCACAGCAGGCAGCTATGGATTTGCACCGAGCAATTACTTGGAAGAAGGCGGTGCTCCTACGGCCCCTATCGCGCCTGCTCAGGCTGCTCGACCTTCCTCTCTACTGGCTCTACCTACGACGCTGCCCATAAGAAGCCAAGCTCCCGATTTTACTGACCACACGCTGGCTGAGACGGATGAAGACGATGAACAACCTCCGCAGCAAGCGCCACGGCCTGTACTGCCTACACGAGCGCCGTCTGTCCAAGCAACGCCACCCAGAGCAGTAGAACAACCTATTATGGCCCCTCGGCCGGCTCCTGTTGCCGCAGTGACACAGTATGATGAGCCTCAGCACGCATCCAAGCCATATCGGACATGGTCAGTGCAAGAGGTCGAAGGCAAAAAGAAGAAGAAGAAGGGAACCTTGGGTTTGGGCAATATGGAGATTTCCTGGGCGCCAGACAAGGCATCTGAGTCCATCACAACATGGCCCATTACAAGCATTGTGCGTTACTCGACGGAAAAGAAGCACGTCTTCATTGACTTACAAGGACCGCCACACGGTGCGTCCTTTGACTTTCACGCAGGATCAAGCGACACGGCCGATGAGATTAGTACGTGCCTTGGAGAACTGGTGGGTGCGGCGCGTGCGCCAGGTATTCGCGAGATTGCAGGTGCCTTGAAGGCGCCCATTCCCGACTTGCCAGAGAATTCCGGATTAGCACGCAAGGAAAGAGAAGGTGGATTTGCCTCACAGCGTCGCTCAGACGATGAAGGAGATGGCGCGGAGCTACCTGGCCCTGGTGAGAAAATGGCAACTGTCATGTACGACTTTGAAGCGCAAGGTGACGATGAAGTGACTGTGAGGGCTGGTGCGCGTGTTGTGATTTTAGACGACAAAGCGAGTCGAGATTGGTGGAAGATTCGTGCTGGACGACATGAAGGTGTCATTCCTGCGGATTACCTTGAGGTGGCTGCGCCGAAGAAGCAGCGCGCAACAAGCGGTCAAGAGCGGACACGCAGTCGTTCTCGTGGCGGTGAGCGTGCCAAGGAGCTCAAGCCGCAAAATACAGGTGGCAAGAGTAAGCCGGATCCGAGCAAAGTTCGGTCTTGGACAGATCGATCGCGTTCGTTCAAGGTGGATGCGCAATTACTTGGCTGCTCAGACGGCAAGATTCACTTACACAAAGTCAATGGTGTCAAGATCTCAGTGCCGGTAGCCAAGATGTGCGATGAGGATATTGAGTATGTGGAGCACAAGACGGGTCGTTCCCTGTCTGCACCAGAACCCAAACAACTTGATGCACAAGAAGTTGCGCGACAAAGGGAGGAAGACAAGGAGGTGCGCCGCAGAGAAGCAGCTGCTGCAGCGGCTGCAAATAAACCTGCCTCGAGCTTTGACTGGTTTGACTTTTTCCTGGCAGCTGGCTGTGATCCAAATATCTGTCAGCGCTACACGAATGCGTTTGAGAAAGAGGGACTCGCTGAAGAGGATATGGCTGACTTGCAACCAGAACTGCTCCGCAGGATGGGATGTAAGGAGGGCGATATCCTCAAGATTGGCAGACATGTGAATGCCAAGCTAGGACGCACACAGTCTCGTGAAGAGACGAGCTCACCGTCCCTTATCTCTGGACCTGGTGGTGTTCTCAAGAACAACACACGGCGTGGTCGACCAGAAAGGAACGGGCAAGTCAATGATACAGTACAAGCTAGTGGTCTCAAGATGGAAGGCTCAAGCAGTGCACAAGGCTTTGAGGATGATGCTTGGCAGGCTCCTAGTCAGCCTTCACGACCTGCAGCGAGTGCGAGTAAAGCGATGGATGATTTGTCATTGCTCGATCAGCCACTCCAACCGTCGCATACACCTGCAAAAGACTTGGGACCTCTGCCACCTGCTCAGCTCGAAGCACAACGAACGGCTGCAACCACGCGCTCTCAATCTGTTCCACCACAAGCGATCGCCCAACAAAAACAACAACAGCCTGATCTTATGGAGCACATTGCACGCATCAAGGCACAACAAACGGCTGCTGCTGTTCCTGCATTCATGCCACAGACGCAGTTTGGCAGTGCGATTGTTGCACACAAGACTGGAGGTGGTGACATGAGTCAATTTGTAGCACCTCCCCTCTATCCGCACCAAACTGGGTATCAGCAACAACAGATGATGATGCAACAACAGCAACTGGCGATGATGCAACCGGCGCCATTCCAGGATCCGTTCAAGACTGGCAGTGCTGCACCTTATCAGGATCCCTTCAAGACGGGTGCTGCACCTCAAATGAGTGGCTTTGTACAACCCATGATGACGGGTTATGTGCCACAGCAGCAACAGCCCATGGGAGTCTTCCAGCAGCAACCCATGATGGCCTTGCAACCCCAGCAAACTGCATTTGCTCAGCAACAGACCGGCTTCAACCCTGCACAACCGTTTGGACACTCTGCATTGCCACCCTTTGGCGGTCCGATGGCGCCTCAGCAGACTGGATATTTACCCCCTCAACAAAATGTATTTATGCAACCGCAACAGACTGGCTTCATGCCACAGCAGCAGCAGCAGCCATTTGGTGGTTTTACTGGATTTGCAGGGGGAATGCAGCAACAACCACAAATGATGATGCAGCAACCGCAACCGCAGATGAGTGCTGGTATGATCAAGATGCAGGAAATGATGGCTCAAGCACAAGCCCAAGGCGGAGGCCAACAGGGTGGCGGTGTCTTTGGGAGAAGTGCATCCGCTGGCCCCAATACAGGCGCGCGACGAGCAAATCTCAACGCGGCGAGTGCATCGAATCCTTTTGGCTTCTAGAAAGTGTTCTTTTAGGGAGTCATCATAGTCTGGTTTTATCTATGAGACCTTGCCTCAGTCCATCGACAATATCCATAATGGTCAGTGCATAGGCTTCGTCGCCGCCGCCTTTGAGAAGTCCCATGACGTGCGAAGTCAGCTGCATCATGACATCGTCTTCACATCGTAGACCAGCGACTGCGATGGCAGACGTGAGCTCTCGTCCAATTAATTGAGTTGGGGAAAGAGCAGCGCCATAGCTGCCTTGAATAATGAGGTCTGCGAGGTTCGGATGGAACGTAGAAATTTTACCACGTAGCTTTGTGGCGAGTTGATGGGGTGCATAGATATCATCCCAGAGACCCAAGCCCGCTTCCATCTGTTGTGAGGAGGAGGTCTCTTCTGGTTTTGGCCGAAGCGGCAGTAATATCTGTGTAATATCCTGTTGCAGAGCTTTCCCCTGAGCGGCTTGAAGTGGTGCGAGACAAAGCAAAACGCGGGGTATACCCAGGAAAGGGATACACTTCAGTACAGCTTCCCTCATGGCCGCACCAATTTGTGCATGCTGCGAGGCAGGGATTTGTGGATCCTGCAGGATAGCTTGCCAGAGACACTGCATGCCCTGTGGGAAGTTGAAGCCTGTATAGCATGCAGCAAGAATAAAAGGCCAGTCATGAGCGCGATGGCACTGGAGCCTGCGTCTTGCAGCCTGGATGCTTGCATTTGTTTCTGACTGAGATTGCTCCTTGTTGAAGCCGCGTGGAAGCTGGACAGATTGTCTGGCAATAGCGGATTTGAGCTCTGGAGATAGCGAGGGCATGTTCGCTGGTGGCCTTCCTCTGCACCCACACTCTCTTTGCTGGACCCACACTGCTCTCTGCTCTCTGTCGTGCTTCGAATGCGCCGGGAGGAGCCGATCAGATGGACCGCCGCCAGATACGCAGTCACAGGAAAAACAAGACATAATTCCCAGACACGTGCACGCGCAGTGGGCAGAGAGAGCGAGCGAGTTTGAGAGAGCGCACAACCAGCACAGGAAGAAGGAAGCACCCAGCAATCACTCATCCATCCGCCATGGCTCCTGTCGCAAAGTCAGGACTCCCCGTCGGTGCCAACAAGGGACACATCGTCACTCCCTTCACTGCCCCAGTCAAGCCATCCCGCAGAAAGGGAACGCTTGCCAAGCGTACTGCCTTTGTGCGTGACTTGATCCGCGAAGTCGCCGGTCTCGCTCCGTATGAGCGTCGCGTCATTGAGTTGCTCCGTAACAGCAAGGACAAGCGTGCACGAAAGCTTGCAAAGAAGAGACTCGGCACACATGGTCGTTCCCAGCGCAAGATTGAGGAGTTGACCAACTACATTGCAGAGTCCAGGTATGTTCTCGCCAGCATTCCGCATCAAGCTAACCAATCCAGGCGTGCAGGACACTAGACAGCTTCTGTTCTCGCTTTTCACGACCTTCTCTCTCTCGAGTCACGAGCGTTGCTTCGACTTGCTCAGTCTCATACCTCAATCAAAACCATGCATATCCACAACGTATCTTCTATGCCTATGCTTTCTATTCCAATGCTCTGAATGCATCACGCCCGAATCGATGCCGCCAGCCGACTTGATTCACAATCTCGCTTAGGAAGCGTTTGACTTCCTCACTGCTTCCGTGCCCACCGACACACTTCAGCACTGTGACGCCACGATGTTGTGCCACCGTCCAAATCAAATTCTCCTCTTGTTGCTGTGCTGCAGCAGAGGCTGCTTTTGATCGAAACCCCATGATCCGTTCTTCTGCCTTGAATCTTGCCAAGAGCAGCGTACTTGCCTGTTCTGTCTCTGGTCCAGCTAGCAATAAGGTTGCAAGACAGTGTCGTCTGCCAAATTGTCTTGCTGTGCCATACTGCCGTTCCAAGAGCTGTGCGTCTCTTAGGAGTAGCCGTTCCTGAGGATCACCCGCCAGGAAAATGTGATTGATGCTCTTGTAACGTTCGAATGCCCAAATCTCCCCATTCGCAACACGACCACCTAAGATCCAATCTAGGACGATACAAGAACTTGTCTCGTCTGCTAGATGGAAGCGTTGTTCTTGGTTATAGTTTGCGTCTGTGAAAGGCTGTACTGGATCTGGTAGCAGTACAACAGTCGCTCCGTGTGCAACTCGCACATCGAGCGATTGACGTGTCTCTCGTACCTCGACCTGGCTGGGGATACTTGAGATGATCTGCCCGTGTGAACGGACCTTGAAGACTTTTGTGGAGCCTTGAGTGAGGAGTGCCAACGTAGCGCCCTCTTCAATCGTAGCGTCTAGCGCGATACAATCACCACCGACCAGGCCACCACCATAAGAGAGCATGTATATAGATTGACATCCCCGCGAAGGTTTCGGTGCAATGAGTTTCAATGGCTGGGCGTCTTAGTGTTCAGTGTGTGCGTAGACAAGAGCTTACATAGGTGAAGGCGAGCTGTGAGAGGTGGAAGGATCCATGTAACTTGCAGAGCGTCAAGTGGCCTCGACCAACTTGTTCAGCAATAGGTCTAACGGATGCGTCAGGAGTCATGAGCTAGCAGCACGTCTATAGCTGTAGAGCGCATGGACTGGTCAGAGATAAGGAGATGCGTTTTCAGATGAGGCTGCTATACTGCAAGTTGTAGACTTGTGCCAAAGTTTATTTCTATGGTCTTCGTAGTCTATTGCTTACTACAACGTGCAATCATCACCATCCCAATAAACAACAGTGTGTGTGATGCACAAGGGAAAGAGTCGCCTCATTTCGACAAAGCATAGCAAGAGTGCGACCAAGACTGTTTTTAATGGCATCAAGGATATTACAGCGCCCCCACTGAATCATGTTAGCAATGTGTAGGAAGAGGACATGAAGCGAAATACAATAGTCCTCCTTCATGGTGCCAATCGCAAACTGTACAACTGTGTAAGCAAAAATAAACAGATCACAAAGAAATAAGGGAAGCGTACAATCTCTGTGGCATCCACACGCGTTCCAACGAGCTTTAGCCGGACTTTTGAGCCGCGTTCGACTTGCATGTCATCGCCAGAGTAATTGGGTGGATTCGCTGTAGGTTCAAACTTGAGTTCTGAGGGAAGAAGCTGCAGGTGTTAGCTTTCATTTTCTGAGTCTTGCGCAAGGGATGCCAAGCCGTACATGAGTCGAGACAAATACAGACAGCGGTCCTGCATCAGCAAAGAAGCCCATTTTATTGACAACAGAGACGATGGCATCCACAACTTCTCCCTGGATTTGTGTGAGTCTGAATCCGCAACAGAGCTAGAACATACCTTGAATGGCTTCCATACGATAGCTTGGTAGGCAACTCTAAACTCCGCTACGCCTTGACCTTGAATGATCTTACCAGGCGGTATATCGAGTGAATCTGAATTGAGAACACAAATGATGTAACCGTATTGACCATTGCAGGTGCCTTCAACATCTGCTAGCAGTTTTGACCGAATAAAATTCCGGATATTGGGTCCAAAGAAGGACGGATGAAGCTTGATGGTGTGTGTGAGCTCGAGTAGGTAGAACATGGAGAGCTTGTGTATTGGTGTTTTTAAAAATGCAAGCAGCAAGAAGAGCGAAAAGCGATAATAGTAAAAGCGAAGAGCAATGCGGGTAGGCGGTGAAGCAAAAGAGACTTTTGAGCTGTGATAAACACGAGCGAGAGGGAGCAGTAAGCTGAGGACGGCTTGGACTGCTGTGAGGATGAGCCAAAAAGAGGCGGGTCTATCGCCGAGTCGATGTTTCGACACACAAGCAACCAATAGAGTGAGCACAGCCAGAAGACTACTCAGAGCCGGGAACTTGAGAGACGTTGAAGTGACCGAACACGCCCTATCACAGTACAGCCTCTAGTAAAAGAGGCCTTGCAGATGAAAGATTGTCGCGTTTTTGTTGTCGCTGCTATACAGGCCCGGGGGAGGTGAAACCTAAAGGGAAACCAAAAGAAAAAGTGCTCGAGTCTTCTCCTCTTGTGGTCGATGGTCCCTTTCGGTGGCGGGCAAGCTCGGCGGATGAGAGACGCCTTGCAGGTGCGGTTGTGTTGATGGCGGGCGCTGTGTGTGGTTGCGTTTTTGCTTGTGCGCTTCTTTCGCTGCTACTCGCGACCCAGACTGCAAACACTCATCGTGCTCATCTGCTAGTAGCGTTGCTTACTCCCTCTTGCTGCTGCCGTCTGGCTGCTCCCTATCTCCTAGCTAGTAATGGACTCGGTTCTCTTTTCTTTTAGAGCTCTAGCATGGCTGACGAGGTACACTTTGCTCTTACACGCATTATCATGTGATTAACTCATCTCAGTTCTGCCATTGCTACAACAGGAGCCGTCGTTGGGCTGACCTGCTCAGCCATTATTCGTCCGTTTAGCCGGCGTAGCTGCTATGACCTCAATTCGTTCATCGCAGGCAACCTCTGGCGGTACTTTCAATGGCTATTGTATGTCATTTATAGAGGTCTTACATTCTAACTCTCCAGTACTGGCCCTCATCAAGCACGCGTCACACTCTCTGGAGATGCACTGCCAGAAGGGGAAAACGCGATAGTCATTGCAAACCACACATCCTACTCAGACTTCCAACTTATTCACTCCGTTGCTAGCAGTAAAAAAATGCAAGGCCGGTGTCGATACTTTGCCAAGTAAGACCACTATTTTGTGTTCAAACTAACAAAAGGGACGAGCTCAAGTATATACCCATCCTAGGCTGGGCTATTTACCTGTGTGACATGGTTCTCGTATCTCGCAACTGGATAACCGACCAGAAAGAACTCCTCAACGTGTTTGGGCCAATCCGGAAACTACAACTACCCATGTGGCTCATCACCTACGTCGAAGGCACACGCTACACACCCAAGAAATGCAAAGCCTCGCAGGAGTTTTGTGAGAGTCGCAATAAACCCATCTTGAAGCATGTCTTGTACCCACGCGTTCGTGGTTTCTATGCGACACTTGAGCAATTTCGGACGTCACACATCAACGTGGTGTATGACCTGACTCTTGTCTGGAGTAAGGATGGAAAGCTACATGGTGCACCGACCCCTATCGAGGTCCATGGCATTTCCGACCTCAACAAGCACTACAAGTTCCATGTCCATGTTCGGCGATTCAAACTTCAGGATCTGCCAGAAGATGAGGCAGCAGTCGCTGGATGGCTTGAAGAGAGATGGATTGAAAAGGACAAGGTGCTCGAGGCTTTTGCACAAGACTTTGAAGGAGCACGAAAGACATATGAGGCATTGGATATGTAGGCCCTGAACCATATAGATGGAACCCCTGTACCTCTATGCTATGACGACGTCAATGACGTCGCATTCAGTGCTGCCGCCAGGTTGCGCTCGATGGCATCGTCCAATGCTGACACTGGCTTGGCGTCGTTGTCGGATGCAGCCTCCTCATCTTCATCCTCGTCTGCTGTTCCATTCTCCTCATCGCTGTCCTCTTCCAGATCATCGAGCTCGTCAAGCTCACCAACGCCACGTTCTTCGAAAAGTGCTTGCAGCTGCTCAATGCTTCCATCCTCTTCAGCGAACTTGTTGCCGTTGAGCTCCACAAGCGCAACAACGGGTAAACCTTGCTTCGCTGCCAGCACCAATGCCTCCAAGCCTTTTGCATCGATTTCGTTGTACTGCAACCGGAGTGTCTCTACTTTTGAGTTTTCGCCCTTAGCGAGTGCTTCAAAGACATTAATACCGCCTCGCGCAGAGAGCAAGCAATCACCGACAGCCAATTCTCGAAGACCTGGCCAATTTGGCAATGCAGCAGCCAGCGCTGCAGAGCCACGCTGTGTAAATGTATTATCCTGCATATCCAGACACTCGAGTGCAGCGCAACGACTCAATCCATCCCGCATGAGTCCCTCAATCCCTTCCGGCCGGATTCCATTTTGTGGCATCTTGACAGTTTTGAGGGTCTCTGCGTGCTGTGTAAAGCACGTCACCCAGCTACTGCAACTACCATTCTCCAAACGATTACGACCACAGATGAGTGTCTCGAGTTTTGCATCCGTGTTGGCAGCTAATGCGCGAGCCATACGAGCGCCTGCTTCAGGTCCCATTCCATTGTTTTGCAGAAACAGATGCTTCAAGGGCTTGTGCTTTGTGAAGAAGTCTTCGAGTGGCAGTGCAGCAGTGGGTCCAAATGCATTGTCACACAAGTTGACGGTGTGCAAGTCTGGACATTGCAAGAGAGCGCCGAGGAGATGTGTCAAGGCAGCAGGAATTTCCTCACGTAGACGACCAGTGAAGATGTCGGCCATTTGCGCGTTCTTTCGTTAGATGCGTTACTTATCAGCAGACATACCTCGAGCTTCCGCTTGTCCTTGAGTACGGCAGCAAGCGCTTCAGAGGCTTCTACGCCAAATGTGTTTCCCGAAAGGCGAATCTCTGTCACATCATCTCTGAGGTCTTTGAGAAAGGGCTCGATGTCGGCTGCGGTATTGAACTTGATGCCTTTGCCCTCTAGCGAGAACACAGAGGCTGCCATGTGCACAGATGTTGTTTGCGTGTTGATGGTTGGTTGCTCAAAGTCAGCGCATCCATAATCAATCTGCGACAAGGAAAGAGACAGTCACATCGCAGAAGAAAGGGACACGTATTAGATTGCGATGACTAGACCAAGACCTACAAGAAATGAGATGACCCTCCTCCAAATGTACAAGAGTATACAGGCTCTTTGATAATGCAGCACACCAACTTTTTGAATAAACGCTCTTGCCTTACTCAAGCCGAGCTGCTTTTCGAGGAGACGAATGAGTAGTCACCGGTGTAACGGGTGATGACCAGTTCCCATGTTGCCGTGCAGATCGTTCTGCTGTTGCTGCTTCAAGCTGCACGGAATCGCTATCAACACGCAACGCCGGTTTCGTTGCGGAGGAAGCATTGCTGCTTGCCGTTCCCTGTGAATCCTGTGGACGCCGAGTAATAGCCTCGACTGTATGACTCGACACTGCTGTCCGCGTCGCGAGCTTTTCCTCACATCGCTTGAGAATATCTTTCGTCGTCAAATCTGCCGAACCGGAAAACAGGCTTGTATCTGCCAAGATGGTCATCAAATCTTCCGGCACGACGGAAAATTCCTCGCTGTACTTGATCATAGCATACACGGCCTCAATCGCAGCGAACGACTCATCCATATTGCTGGCTTTGCCGTTGGTGGTGCGTGAATACAAGATATTAGGGGCAACAACGGTGGCAAGATTGTGTTCATCCATCTTGCTGCCAGACTCTTCATCAACGTGAGCAAATTGCGCGACCCACGCAAGGAATGAAAGCACCACCTCCAAAGTATCTCGATGAGCTTTTGGCAGCAGGCAGCATGTGAGATGCATGATGCGATACCTGACCTCCTCACTCTCATTCCGTTGAGACAAGACAAATAATTTGTGCAGCTTGAATGTCATGAGTGGATCTGGCAAGTCTCGCAAAAACTTCTTCAGCAGAGCTGCAAGTTGAACGGGCGTCTCCTCAGCAAAGTTGACGCTGTTGCTTCCCTTGTCAATAGCTTCACTGAGATCTTTCAGACGCCGAATATTACCATTTTTGCGAAAGACACCCTCGATAGACATGTCCATACCTTTCATCGCCATAATCAAGTCATCCACAACATCCGGAATGCGCAGCTGACCTGGACCGTTCCCCAGTGTACTTTCAACAGCATTCCGCTCGACCAACATTTCTAGTGGAATCTCAAAAGTGCCCTTCTTTTTAGTCTTCTTCTCATCCTTCGGCGGCTTGAATGCTTTACCAAACTTGCCCCAAAATCCACCTTTGCGCGTTTCAATGAGATCAAGGAGCTCCTCCATATTGAAGTAATCCCGCACAAGTGGTTCCAGCGACAAGACGGCGATATGCCGTACGATGAAGGCTTCGAGAGCAGACAATTCTGAAAAGTAAGTCTTTGTGCGCATACCAAGCGACAGCATCGATTCATTCTGACTCGACAGCTTCTTTCGCAGATTCTCAGGACCCGACAAGTCACCTTCTTGCCGGAGTTGTTCACTCGAGCTCTTTTTGAGGGGTGAGCCGGGTTTTCCTTTTGGCTTGCGCAAAAAGGACATGGGTCTTTTCTGCTTTTGTTGTTCAGTTTGGACGAGCTTGCTGAGATCGTCAAACGTAATGCTGCGTTCCTTTGGCATTCCGCCTGCTTGACCATTGCTTGTATGGTCATCAAGCAACTCCCTCGGACTATCACTCACATCTGAGGGTCCACGCTCGTCGGCCAGGTGTAATTGCCTTGCTTTGGGCGGTTGTGTCGATTGTGGTCGTTTCATGTGCGTTGACCGTAATCGTCTGATATCATTCAGTGTCGTTGCATACGACCCAGATCCATCTGCTTGCGTATCCTCTGCATCGAAGGATTTTGAACGGTTCTCAGCCTGTAATTTGCCTGGTGCAGGTAAATCAGCACCATGACCGCTCGACGAGTCGTACTCCTTGAGGTTTGGATCTTCTACAGGGTTAGCATGTCCTAATTAAAAGAACCTTTCACGAACCTGAAGTATGTGGCAACGAGTGACCAGTCTTGAGAGTTCCATAGAGCCGCGATAATGCGGCATGCAGCAGAAAAATATACTGAGACAGCCGACTCACATACACAAACCCTTCCCGTGAACCAGGCCGAGCACTCGCGCATGCCGCACACGTTACATGCCCTTGTTGCCGATTCAATTGCGCATCTGACCATTCGCGCTGTAAATCACGTTGACAATACGCGCAACGCATACAAGCGAGATGGAATCGCAGAGGGCCTGTCTTGACGCATGCTTCATCGATGGGTTGTCGGCATGCAAAACAGCATTCATCAAATTGCTCTCTTGTATGGCGTTGTTGGTCTGTATTCGCTGCTACGCCATTTTCAGGCATATACGGTGATGGGAGGGAGTGTGCCACTGCTTCACGACTGAGACTGTCGAGTTTCGTGAGGTACATGCCAACAGCTTTTGTGTCACCGCGGTCTCTTTCCAGCTTGAGTGAGCCAGTTAGAGAGATGCGAATGAGGAGCTTGAGGTAGTGCGCGAGACCGGTCACCAGGGACAAGAGTTCTTGCGTGATGCCCAGTTTGCGCACGCCGACTTCTTGCGTCTTGGCAAGGAGCGTAAAGAAAGCAATCACTTTTTTGCATAGCATCTTGGCTTCTCGGCTGTATGGCAAGCCCTTGCCACTGCTTTGAACGAGTGCCGCTTCGAGTTGATCGAGTGCAGAAAACAAGACTTCGACGTGTGCGATGAACTTGACCGCGACGAGGACACCGTCAATGTAGGCGCCATTCGAGACATTCAAGAGCATATCGCTGATGCACGCAGCACTCGATTCCTCGAAACCCGACAAGACATTCCAGATTTGATTGACCTTTTCCTCCATCTGTGCTTCCCTCTGCTTCGCTTCTTCCGCTGGTAGTTGCGCAAACTCCAGTGTGAGACGTTCTTCTTCTGATCTCGAAGCAAGCTTTACATTCCAAAACTTTTGAATCATGTAGCACTCTGGATGCCAATGCTGATCCACGCCATGGCGTTGAATCTCCACAAACTGCTTGAGGATGGAGGTCTGACACCCATAACACTTTTGTGCAAATTTGAGGGAGAAGTGATAATGGCACAGAACATTGCCTTCATGCTCATAGTATGAGTCTTGCGCGCCAAAGACTGTGGGACAGATACTGCACGTAAAGTGTTCGAGGTGGAACTTCTTGTCAAGGGCCGTGATGTAGGAGCCGCGGAGTGCACCTTTGCATGTATGACATAGCAGATTGAGGCGTCGAAAGTAGTCGGTCTCGCAGAGGGGCCGTTGGTGGCCTGGCCGATCGGGGTCATCCAGTGGGAAGAACTTGGCGGCCACGGTTGTTTGACAGTCCTGATGTGTTAGCAAGCTTGCACGTAGCATAGACATTGCATACGCCGCATCTGAAGCAGTCGAGATGGTAGATGCCGCCCAGCGCCCGTACAAACTGGCCTGATGCTCGTTAGCGCGTCACTCAGTAACTTCCAAGAGGAAGAAGCGCATACCTGTCATCTGTAAGCCACAATGGCTACATAGTTGTCTGCTGCGATCCGCGCGGTCTCCTGCATCATTGCTCTGTCTCGCTTGTGACCCGACATGGTTTTGTACTTCATTTGTTGTGCCGAGGGTGAAGCCAGCAACGGCTTCATGGAGCTCTTGTCTAGGCTTCTCTGCCATAGATGGCGCGCAACGAGGTGTAGTGTGAGAGAGGGTGCGTCAAATTACCAAAATCGAACGCAGCCTCTGGCCTCGCGTGTGGGGGAGACCACGTCGATGGCGGGCTACCTCTGGGTGCTCGAGTGAGAAGGTGGCCGCGTCTCTAGCAGATGCAATGGTCGAACGTGGTTGTGTGTGTCGCGACGGATCGTCCAGCGCGGGCCCTGTTGTCGCTGTTATTTGCGAATTTTGTGTGCCTATCCAGCTGGGGGTGTGTGTGGAGCTTGAGCTTGAGCTTTCCCTGGCTATGTGTGGGAGGAAGGCCTGTGTGCTTGCTCGTCGGCAGATGGCAGCAGTTGGGCGCCTGTGTGTATGGATCTCCCTCCTCCGCCAGCAGACTCCAAATGCCTGCTCCCCTTTCCCTTTGCCTGTCTTTCCTGCGTGCCCTGTTCTGTCTTTCCTTTCCCTGTGCTTTCTTTTGCCTTTCTCCCTTTCCTCCTTTCCTTTTCCCTTCCTGCGTCTTCAGGTCTGCCGCTTCATCTGCACGTGTTTTCATCAGGGGAAAGTGCTACACCCAACACAGACAAGACTGCACTACAACGATCTGCTGCTGCTGCTGCTGCTGCTATCATTGCTCTCCTCAGCTCAATCATAGAGAGATACGCTATCAAGACTCAGTAGCTATTGCATCACATCCCCTGCTCTCACCACTTGATACCCTGTACAACTGGCAAGGCTAAGCCACCATCAACGTCTTGCAAGCTACAATGCTCACAGAAAGCCAGCTTCAAGCCCTGAATGCCCCCCATACAGACCCGAATGAACGTGTCGACGCCTTTGTGGAGCAGATGAGGCCGCCCAGTCCGAGCGCAAGCCTAGACTCACTGCACTTCTCCTCACCCACCGCCTCACAGCGCCAGAGAGCTGAAGCGGCAGCAGCGCAGGCCATGTCTTGCTCCTCCAAACAGTCGCAAGAGGAGCTCGAAGGGCGACCCAGTGCAGCACCATCAGCACAATCAGCGAAACTCAGTCCACCGAACGAATCTAGCAAGCGAGGACCTCCCTCAGAGGACGGTTCTCTCCTTCAACCATACTACGCCCTGGCACACTGCCAACTCATCCCAGATGCTTGCACAACACAACAGACGATCGATTCGACACAGCACGACAACACGCCGCAGCCCTACCAACGCCGACCACGCGCAAAACCACGCAAGAGAGATGCAGACGGTCGTATCCTCCCCAAGACACCGCCACCTAAAGGAAGCCACGTACGTCGCCATAAACCAGCGACTGTTCTGGCAAAGAAATCAACATTACCGGGTCCATCACAACCTTCGAGGTTCGTCAATACAAGTCGGCGTGTCACGGTAAGTCTTGCCATTCTAAGCAGCAATGCTCATGGTAGCTGGTGCAAAAGTATACAAGCATGTCGAAACATGCAAAAGCAGGCGGTGTCCCAGACTTGACATTTCCAAGCATGCAAGCTTTTGCTAGACCGACAGACGATGCAACGTTGCCATTGCAGGATGTTCAGGTGAATGCAGCGACGTCACGCTCGGCAACGCCCATCACTTGGTCAAAATCACGCTCCCCGCGTTTACCTAGCGCGTTGCCCTTCTGTGCCTCTGTGCCTGCAGTTGGTTCAACGAGACTGACGCATCCACTTCCTGTTTCGCCGCAGTCAAGAGTGTATTGTCCAAGTTCAGAGAGACCAACTAGACCTGTCGTCATGGTTCCTTTAGAGCCACCTGGTATTGACACAAGGGAAGAGGAAGGTTGGCACATCCATCGACCTAGAATCAGGACGCCACCGTCACCTGTTTTGCCGAATATCTTCACACATCGTCGTTTACCCGCGCCAAAGCCAGTTCGGCACCAGCACTCGACCACCGGGTACGATGTTTGGTGTCGTGCACCCACAATGCAAGGCTACCCAAACGAGGGTGGAGCTTCGACCTCTCGTGGACGGCAGTATTCTGATCCTGAGTATGACTCTGCTGATGAGGCATATCCTGCACAGAGCGGGTTTCCTCCACAGACGACACAGTCTGAAGCACCCGTTGCTTTCTGGCGACCCTTTCGACGTGGCTAATGCTCTGTCAGTATGCACAACCTGATAGCCTTAAATAAAAGAGCTTCCTTAGCAACTTGCATCATCAAGCTCCGAGAGAAACCAGTGCCTTCTTCAGCTCGGCAATACCCGTCTCAATATCCTCAAAGTTCAGAGCGCTGACTGCCCATTTTGTGTGTTTGATGGCTGCATCGATGTCATCCTGTGATAATTTTTGAACAGGCTCGATGGGCGCAGGCGATGGAGGAGTCGCCACGACTGGTACGTTGGCGGGTACATTGACCTGCCTTGTTGCTGGTGGCGAAGAGGGCTGTAGAATCGGTGCACCATAGGACGCAGGTGAAGCGCTCGCAGGCATACGCTCTTCCTCATCGTCGACAGAGGGAAAGTAGGGATTGGTAGCTGATAGATCACGCGGTGTCTCTGGTTGCAGTATCGACGGTGCATTGACATCTGCACCTCCACTTGCATCTCGAGCAGTTCCTTGCATGAGCGCATCCAACTCTGCTTGCTCTGCAACGGTCGGTGCAGCCTCTTCAACAGGCAAGGCTTCACGTCGTTTCTGGTTCGGATCTTTGCCAGCGGCGAAAGCAGACTGAATACGCATCGCCTGGACTTTTGCATACTTACGCTTATCGGCCAACTCCTTCTCCACAGCACCGAAACAGCTGCATAGTTCAAGAAACCCCGCTGCAGCAAGAAACTTGGCGGCAGTGGATTGTGTTGCTTGAGCAGCTTTCTCCTCGCGATCAGCATTGTCAAAGACTTTCAGGGCAAATGAAGTGACTTTTGACTTTCCTGCTGCGTCATCTTCAATCTCAATGAGACCCTTGTGCTTCCTTCGCATAGATTCTAGGCCATCTAGTAAAGAAGAGAGGTAGCCATCCACTGCTGTACTGCGAAGTTTCTGAGCAACAGCCTTTTGCACAATGTAGTAGCGTGACCAGTATGCAATAGCAGGCTCGATTGGTTCTAGCTCATCCGCACGTATTGCTATAGGACGTAGACTTTTGAGCTCTTCGGGAAACGACATGATGATGCGTCCAGCACAAAGCTAACTGTCTAGCACGTTTGAGCAAGGTCTGAATCTGAGGTGTTGTGGTAGTGCAATAAAATCTGGGGCGAGACAACGCACAAACACAGCTCATCCGCAGCGACAGGTACAACCAGCACTGACGACTTTCCTCTTCCTTGCTCGACTTCGAGCACGCATCCAGCCTCCGGCCTCTCAGCAGTCTGTTAATCCTTCTTGGTCATCCTTTGCAGTAATTCTTGATTTGAGTGCTCATCTTTCATGAGACTCTATGCGCTCTCGTTGCTAGCAGTCTTAGCATCAGCCTATTCAGCAGCGGCACATACAAGGCCCAGAGATTATGAGCATCGAGATTATTACGCGCTTGAGCTAGCGCATGGGGCACATCTCGACGATGTTCTCAAGAATCTTGGCGCAACGCTCGAACATCCCTTTGGTGCCCTGCCGAATCACTATATGGTTTCTGTTGGGAAAGAGGAAGGCTTACATCTACATAAGCGAGATGGCAGAGTACCTTACTTGATTCCACAAATACCAAAGCAACGCGTCAAGCGTGGTGTTGTCCCTCGGCAAGCTGTAGATCAGTCGACGGTGCAGCTTGACGAGAACAAGACTCTTGTCGACTTCATCACAGGTGTACAGCAACGGCAAGATATCCGCGACCCGATACTCTATCAGCAATGGTATTTATTTAACAGGCGCGATGCTGGGATGGACATCAATGTAACGGGTGTCTGGGAACAAGGTATTTTAGGGAAAGGCGCCGTTGTGGCCCTCATTGATGATGGTATCGACATGAACTCGGAAGATCTCGCAGCAAATTACTATGCAGAAGGTTCTTATGATTTCAACGACCACAACCCGGTTCCCGTACCAAAGTTGTTTGATGATTATCACGGCACCAGGTGTGCCGGCGAAATTGCAGCCGTACGCAACGATGTGTGCGGTATTGGTATTGCATACGAAGCCAAGGTCTCTGGCTTGCGCATCCTGTCTGGTGTCATTACCGATGGCGACGAAGCCATCTCCCTCAACTATGACATGGAAAACAATTGGATATATTCTTGTTCCTGGGGTCCTACCGATGATGGCAAGACGATGGAAGGTCCGCATGATCTGATCAAGCGCGCTATGGTGCATGGCGTGCAAGAAGGTCGAGGTGGCAAAGGCAGTATTTATGTCTTTGCAAGTGGCAACGGCGCCATGTATGGCGATAATTGCAATTTTGATGGCTACACAAACAGCATTTTCAGCATTACTATTGGCGGAATTGATCGAGTCGACCGGCATCCATCCTACTCTGAGCTCTGCGCAGCACAGCTTGCAGTCACCTATTCATCAGGGGCGGGTTCCTATATCCACACTACCGATGTCGGTGGCAAGTGCGCCACCTCTCATGGTGGAACATCTGCCGCTGCGCCCATCGGCGCTGGCATCTTTGCGCTCGTCCTTGGCGAGCGTCCAGATTTGACTTGGCGGGATTTGCAGTACCTGTGCATGCAAACAGCTATCCCCATGGACCTGGAGGATACAGACTGGGAAGATACACCAGCTGGTTACCGATTCAATCACAAATACGGATATGGCAAAATGGACGCTTGGGCGATCGTCGAAAAGGCCAAGACTTGGAAGTCGGTGAAGCCACAGTCGTGGTTCAGTACCCCTAAGATTGTCGTGGAAACACCGCTGGGCGATGCAGACCACAAGGAAATCAAGTCTACTTTCAAGATTACCGAAGACCACCTCAAGGAAGCCAATCTTGAACGGGTCGAGCATGTGACGGTGACGGTCAATATCCAACATCAACGGCGTGGTGATGTGACTGTAGATCTCTACTCACCCCATGGAATCCGCTCAAGCTTGGCGACTATGCGATCAAGGGACGTAGCAGATACGGGCTTCGTCGATTGGACATTCATGACAGTCAAGCATTGGGGTGAAGCTGGCCTGGGCAATTGGCAGCTTGTAGTTGGCGACCATGAGGAGAATAGCCAATCCGGCAAGTTTCTGGATTGGACCCTGACGCTGTGGGGTGAATCTCAAGATGCAACCAAGGTCAAAAAGCTCCCAATCCCAGGCGAGGTGGTGCAGGAGCCGGTAGCGACTACGTCGGCGATCGTGGACGTGACATCCAAACCAACCCTGCCAAAAGTGGAGCTCCCTACAAGTACGCCCGACATACCAGTGCCTGATCGACCTGTTGTCGAGAAACCGGAGGAAGCGCCAGTATCGCAAGACGAAGAACAGGAACCTATGCCCACTACCATCATCCAGCCTTTGCCGGACGATATTCAAGATGATAAGAAGCCTCTGAAATGGTCTTCAAAGAAAGCCGTATGGATTTACGTGGCAGCTGCTGCGAGTGTTGCATTCGTCTTGTCCGTGGCACTCTTCTGGTGGCTCTATGCACGACGTACTCAGACCGTGTCGCGTGAAGACTATGAGTTCAAGGAGCTCCGAGCGTCGGGCGGTCAAGCTGGCGAGCTGTACGATGCCTTCGCTGTGAATGACTCTGATGATGACTCAATACAAGACCTGGACGAGCTAGATCCACTCGCCGGGAGACATTCATAGGACTTGGTAGGATTCTGTTCTGCTCATCTGAACTGCCTTCCCACGTGAATTCCAACCTGGCAGCTGGACCACATCAGGCGTCATTGTCGCATCCGTACAGCAACACGCTCAGCATGCGGCTCTGGAGAATAGCCTACTGGCTAGCTTCCCTATGTACCCTGGGAGAGGCAGCAAAAGCCCCCACCGTCAAAAAGACGGGGTTTGATACATTGCCACAGAGATATACATACTTTGAAGACAGTTCCGTCATACTATACCACGACGGCCGGCATGGCAGGCTGCTGCGCTCAGAAGACGATGGCGTCAATTGGAAACCAGTCGAAGATGTCCCTGATGAATTTGTTACTGGTATCTTGCTGCATCCATTTAGTGACAAGGTAGCATTCGTCATGGGTCCCGACAAGGCACACTACAAAACGACAGACCGTGGTGCTTCATGGAAGGAGTTCAAGACGCCACTACCGCAATCTCAAGTGCAGATGCCATTGGCGTTCAATGCGAAGAAGCACGGCCACATCTTGTTTGCTGGTGAAGAGTGCGACGGCAAGGGTGGCTTCTGGGGACGGCATTGTTACGACACTACTTATTACACGACAGACATGTTTGACAGCGAGCCACAGAAGATGCGCGAGCATACACAAAACTGCATCTTCGCGAGATCAACCAAAGTCTTCAAGGAAGGAGCCAAGGACGCGGTGCTGTGCGTTGACGAGGATACCGACTCAAAGCAAAAGTTTCCGCTTAATCTGCGGCTCATGGCTTCACACGACTGGTTCAAGACAGAGACGCACATTTCGAGCGACAACGGCCCTATTCGTGGTGTGATTGGCTTGGGAGCGGTACAGACTTTCATTGTCGCTGCTACTAGGTCGCCAGGCACAGATGAGATGGTGCTTTATGTGACCGACGACGGCGAACTGTGGGACGTGGCTCAATTTCCGCATGACCAGGATGGACTTAAGGAGGATGCATACACCATTCTTGAGTCGCGGCCTTATGGTATTCAGGTCGATGTGCAGCAAACCCATTCGTTTGGAGCTCTTTTCTTGTCAAATTCGAATGGCACATACTTCACAAAGAGTATTGACTACACTAATCGCAATGACCTGGGCATTGTTGATTTCGAGAACGTCGCCAATGTGGAGGGAATTGTCCTTACCAATATTGTCGCCAATCACAAAGAAATGTCCAAGAGTCGCTCAGTGAACAAGAAGCTCCAGTCACGCATCTCTTTCGATGACGGCCGGAAATGGAAGCCTTTAGAAGCTCCAGAGGACAGTAAATGCAAGGTCAGCGATGAGAATTGCTCACTCCACCTGTACTCTGCGGCTGCGCCTCACAACGCTGGTCGTATCTTTAGCAGCACAGTACCAGGTATCTTAATGGGTGTGGGTAGCGTTGGCGAATACCTGCTGCCTTATGATGAGTGTGACTTGTTCATCTCCGAGGATGCCGGCGCGACTTGGCGCTTGACGAAGAAGGAAGCTCACAAGTACGAATGGGGAGACCAAGGCAGTGTTCTTGTTGCCGTGTTTGATGAGGATGCTACTGACAAGCTCTTCTACTCCTTCAACAGAGGGAAAGACTGGGACTCAGTTGACCTTGGCATCAAGGTGCGCGCTCGTATTCTTACTACGACCCCAGACTCGACTACTGAAAAGTTTACGCTTGTGGCAAGCCGGGGCAAAGGGGAAGAAGACGAAAACAATGCATACGTGTTTTCAATTGATTTTACCGGTATGCGCAGCAACAAGTGCAAACTCGATAAAACGGATGACAAGGCGAGCGACTTTGAAAAATGGTATGCTCGCTATGATCCTGTTGGCAATCCGACTTGCTTGATGGGCCACAGACAATTCTTTTGGCGCAAGAAAGCGGACCGGGATTGCTACGTTGGCGAGATTTACGACGACCCTGCCGCGTACGAAGAAGACTGTCCTTGCACCGACACTGACTTTGAGTGCGACTACAATTTCGAGCGCAAAGACGGAAAGTGTCTGCCTGCGAAGTTGTCTCTCATCAAGCCAAAAGATGCTTGCAAAGACGGCGCTACGACTTTCCAGGGTCCAAGTGGCTACCGACTCATCCCTGGGAACACCTGCAATAGAGAAAAGGGTGTTACTATGGATGCTCCGATCGAGCGTGATTGTGACGGCGGTGATGCGCCCGAGAGAGACGTCCCAGAAGCAGATGGCAAAATCATCACTAAGACTACAGACTTTGACGGCCACGTTCGACAGTATTACTACCTAGAGCGCTCAGAGACTTCTTCCGGTAGTGACGAGACCATTATCATGGTGCTTGACGTCGATCATGTGTACAAGAGTCATGACGGTGGCAAGACCTGGGAGCAAATACTCAAGGGCTCTTCTATCATTGCTGTTGTTCCCAACAGGTACTTTAAGGACAGGGTGTACTTTTTTACCTCTGATAAGGATGCTTTCTATTCAAAGGATCGCGCCAAGACAATTACGTCCCTAGAGCTGCCATCGCCACCCAATAGACATGGCAAGGATATCCTCGACTTCCACGCTGCCAAGTCAACCCGTATGTTGTTCACGGGCGAGATGGGCTGTGAGTCCAAGTCTGAGGGCGAGTGTCGCCCTACCACTTTCTACACTGAAGATGGTGGCGAGTCTTGGGACAAGCTTCTTGATTACACGGATGATTGTCGCTACATCGGTTCGACAAAGGTGCAGGCAGACTCCAAACTCATCTACTGCTCTGCCTGGGCACCAGATTCAGACACCGATGCATTGCAGCTCTTTTCCTCGGTCGACTACTTTGAAGAGACCGTCACGTTGTTTACAAGTATTGTTGGCTTCGCCGTCTTTGAAGAGTTTATCGTTGTTGCGGAGATTGCTGAGGGCAAGCAGTTGCAGATGCAGTCATCTATTGATGGTGAAACCTTCGCTGTTGCGCAGTTCCCTCCCAAGTTCTCGGTTGATCATCAGCAAGCGTTCACGGTGCTCGACTCTGTCACAGAGGCCATCTTTCTACATGTTACGACGAATGCGCACAAAGGCCAAGAGTGGGGCTCTGTGCTCAAATCTAATTCGAATGGTACCTATTACGTTACCTCGCTCGATTACGTCAATCGCGATTCGAGTGGCTATGTGGACTTTGAGAAGTTGCAAGGCTTGGAAGGCGTCGCAGTGGTAAACACTATTGCGAATCATGCAGAGGTGCTCAGTAAAGGTGTACGCAAAGCTCTTCGTACGCAAATGACGCACAACGATGGCGGAGTTTGGAACTATTTGACTCCACCGAAGACTGATTCGGAAGGCAAAGGCTTCAGCTGTTCAGGCAGTCTCGACAAGTGCTCGCTAAACCTACACGGCTACACTGAGCGTGCTGATGTGCGAGACACTTACTCATCCGGCTCAGCTGTTGGTATGATGCTTGGTGTTGGCTCTGTTGGACCTGAGGTCTCAAGCTATGAAGAGAGCAACACATTCATCAGCTCCGACGGCGGCATCACTTGGCGAGAAGTGCACAAGGGACCCTACCAGTGGGAGTTCGGAGACCAAGGTAGCATCGTTGTGGTGGTCAAGGATGGCGAGCCAACGGATCGCGTACTCTACTCGACCGATGATGGCGCTTCTTGGCAAGAACATACTTTCGCTGGCGAAAAAATGCTCATCCACGACATTTCCACTGTTCCGTCTGATACGAGTCGCCAATTTCTGCTCTATGCTAAGCCAGAATCCAGCAAAGACGAGATGCGTACCATCAGTCTCGACTTTGCCGGGTTGACGGACCGGAAATGTGAGCTCGATGAAACGGACAAGAGCCACACTGACTTCTACCTTTGGACGCCATCGCACCCATCCAACGAGGATCTGTGCTTGTTTGGCCACGTTGCCGAGTACCATCGCAAGGATCCTGCTAAGACGTGTTATGTTGGTAGCAAGATCCCTGCTCTGCACAAGGTGTTGCAGAATTGTACCTGCTCCCATTATGACTTTGAGTGCGATTTCAACTACCAACGCGCTTCAGACGGGACCTGCCAACTGATTCCTGGATTGGCGCCGCCAAACCACGCACAGATTTGTACACAAGAAGGTGTTGTCGACTGGATGGAACCTACTGGCTACCGTAAAATTCCTCTGACAACGTGCGTTGGCGGTCAAGCATTCGACGAAGGCACTCGGCATCCCTGTCCTGGACACGAAGAAGAGTTCCGCAAGTCTCGGAAGCGTCTTGGTGGATTCTGGTTGTTTATGCTGATTGCATTGCCGTTTGGGTTGGCTGGCTGCGTTGGGTACATTGTGTATCAGCGTATGGGATACAGTCAATTGGGTCAAATCAGGCTTGGCGATGATGCGCTTGGTGCAGGTCCAGGACGTATCACGGCGGCCGACTTGCTGGAGTACCCTATTATTGCGATCTCCGCGGTAGTTGCACTCTTGTCAGCGATACCCATGATGGCCAAGCTGACCTATGGTGCAATGTCACGTCGCTTTGGTCGATCGAGTCCCTTTGACTCGCGCGGTTCATTTGCTCGCAGCGGGTATGACCCACTGGCTCGGGACGATGCTGGATTATTGTCGGACGACGATGACTTGTGATAGCCACTTTAGAATTGCAAGAATGATGATATGTGCATTATGGGAACAAGCGCTATGAATGAATGAATGAATGAATGAATGAATGAATGAATGAATGAATGAATGAATGAATGAATGAATGAATGAGATGCTGATGCAATGTAATCGTTATTGTTCTTTGGCACGCTGAACTTGTGACGGCGCATTGGGTAGCACGACATCGGAGAAATCATCTTGCTTAACGGCTGTGATGGAGTACGTGTCTTTAAAAGTCAGTCTTGAGCCGGATGTGATTGCGACTCTGCCTTACAGACTGAGGCGATGAAGCCAACGAGGGCAAGACCAATAGCCGCATTGCCAAGTTTGTAAGGGCTGCGTGCCCGCTTAAGCGCATCTGAAACGCCAAAGCCGCGCGGATTGTGATAAGAGTGTGTCCCTTGAGCCATTTGTATTATTGCAGCGATGAAGTGTCTTTGTATGTCGCTGTTCAAGGCGCCTCATCGCAAGTGTCGCAAATCGCAGCGTGGGAATTACAACGACCACGAATCATGGAATCACTCAACGACCAACTCACTCTCTTTCTTTACCATCTCCAGATAGCAGCCTGCTAGGCGCATCCGCGTGACATTGTAGCTCGACATCAGACTCAAAAGGTGATCTGAGAGTTCCGGCGAAGAAGCAGTAGACCGTGAGGGAAAAGAAGCCGTGATCAAATTCTGATTGTTTTATACATTGGAGGCATCTGCAGACGTATTGGCACGCGTATTAGTCAGGGACTGCTGAACTTATACAGCGCGCAATCCATAACAGATGAGCGCTGTCGCGTCAAGACTCAAACAGCTTCAACAAGCGAAAGACCTCGTCGACAATGATCCGTCCTTCTTTACACAGATAGTCGTCGGCTTGTTGCCTTTGACGAGCGATCCTGAAGTCGTTGTTCAACGATGGGTCGCCGACTTTCTTCTTCAAGCCTTTTCGAGCGTGCAATTAGATACAGAGGCCAAGTTGGACTTGTCGCTCAAATGCCTCGAGACACTGTGCACGCTCATGGTACAGGGGCGCGATGTATCGACGACAAAGAGTGTGATTCAGGCTGCAACCATTGCCTATCCGCTTCTCTTCCGACATGTGTATGTAGCCTCCACCGCAGCATTGCCTGACTTATCTGGTGTAGTTCGGCTGCCTTTCAGGTACGCCGTCTACTTCAAGATGGGTAGGGCAATGTGACCACTGCATTTGCGATACAAAAGCTGACCATTGTACAGGGCCTTACACCCACAAGCAAGCGAAATTTGGAAACGTACCTCTGCCCTGAAATCAGCCATCATGGGCTATTGGGACGGTGCACACGAGGGTCTTCGTGTATGTTGTTTCAAATTTGCTCAACGCGTGATTACAACGCAGATGATGGGTGCTAAAGATCCTCGACTTGCAGATAAGATGGACATATCCTTGTTGCTTGTTCAACCACAGCATCCGTTATTGCGTGAAACAGAGTTGACTGCTGAAGCACAGGGTTTGCTGGACCGGATGTGTTTTACCCTGACTGATCAACCAACGTATGCCTGCTCATCCTTACATACGATTCGCTAATGTGCAGTATTCCTGGCATATTGACGGCGTGTATCAACTGTCTTTGTGTATTGGTCAAGACTCGACCTATTGTTGCCAACAAGATTATTGGCGCTTTACTAGCATTGGATACAAGCAAGCTCGTGGAGCAGGATGGTACCATGAAGGCCAAATTACAAGCCAAGTTTATTGACAAGACCATTCGACTTGCCCTGACACATCTCCTTAAGTATGCCTCACTCTTGTCTGAGCTCACTGACATGCAGACATAATGCCGCTGGTCCACTCGGTAACCGCATTCAACAATACCTCCTTGGCACTGCACGCAGAGATGAGGAGCAGAACAAAAAGAGGGCCGCTGTGGAAGCGACCGATCCAACAGCCAAACGGTTGAAACTTGGCGATGCTGTAGATGGTCGCGGCACACCCACACCAAATGTTCTGTCCATTCCGCCACTGCCAGAAGGTCCTGTGTCGCTTGCAACTGTCTTCAATTTGGCCAATGACAATGCCTTGGCTGCCTTTGACGTCCACCAACTGCCTTCCCATCTCGTCAACCAAATTGTGTTGGCGTCCCTTGCCGCTGTTGACTCTGAGAAGTTGGCTGCTGCCGTTCAGACGACACGCGATCGGTATGCAGCTGTTCAGCTTCGTGCTTCGACGGCCGCTACGTCAGCAACGGATCTTGTTTCGGGTAAGTCTGCGGAGGCGGCGTTGCAAGGCCCCGTGTTTGCACAGGTCTTTAAAATGCCTGAACCACCGGAACAGACATCTGCCACGTTACAACAGTTGTGCACGTCACTCTGTGCGCGAGTCCTGGCAAGCCGTGCAACAGCTGAAGCGGGAAGCAGTCAATCTTTGGGGGTTGCTGGAAAGCAGCAACGTCCAGGCGGTCTTGCGAAACGCTTGGGTGCTGCGTGGGATAAAGAGAGTTGGTTGTTTATGACGATTCGGCTTGCCAGTCGTGGACTTGGTAGAGAAGGGCTGGAGGAGTCGGCTGGTTCTAGTCAGGTATTGAGTAAGAGTGGGTCTTTTGGAGGAGCGTCCCAAGCGGCGCGAGAAATGCTGTATGCGTACATCATGCAGGACTTCAGGGGTCGACTGGATGTCTGTACTGCTTGGCTCACTGAGGAGTGGTACCACGGACAAGTCTCTTTGACGCGTGCAGAAGATATGGCGCAGCCTAGTCAGTATGAGTCGTTGGCTTTGCGCGTGCTAGATGGCATCTTACCATTTATTGAAGGGAAGGACCGTTTATTTATGCGTTTCCTGTCGGATTTGCCAGACTTGACAGTTCAACTGATTGGGAAGCTCAGAGTGCTTTGTCTGGATCCAGATCGGTCTGCATTGGGTTATACGACGCTGCAGTATCTGGTGATGTTGCGTCCACCTGTCCGAGAGATGTGCTTGGATGTGGTTGAGCGGCTGTACATGGAGGACAAGTCAGAGTTGGCACAGCAGGAGAAGATTTTGAAGAGATGGAGACCTGCTGCGATTGATGCTGCAGCTGTTGTCAAGCAGGAGGCTGCTGTACCCATGCAGGTAGGTGCGTAGTCTTTCTCGAGGTCTCTTGATTTCCATCTCGTCGCATCGAATTTGATTTTGGTCGCGACTTGAACCGCACGATCGCATCAGGGCCGACAGAGTACAGGGCCGCCAAGAAGGCATAGGGTGACCTCCAATCAGGGTACAGCAAGAAGATCCATTGAAAGACTCATAAGCGGCTGGCGATTTGTGTCGGGCGAGGAAGCATCATGCTCCATCATTCCATGCGGCCGACAACCTCCAATCAAGAAAGAGACGCCGAAACAACACAGATGATGCGCGACGAGGCACGGATAGAGGCAGATCGACTGCGAAAGGAGATCAATCAGAGTGCAGATGAGCTGCAACGGCTCGAAAAACTGAGCCAGCAGGTACGGCAAGGTGGGTATAAACGCAGTGTTACGCCGCCTCCTCTACAGCCAAGCAAGATGACACGGCCGGCATCTGGTACGAATGGGCTGGAAGCACGCGTACCGAGTCAAGGGAGCTTGCGTTCACCCACAACCAATGGCGCACGATCGAGCAGTACTGGGAAACTGATTGAACACCTACAGCATGAAATGAGCGGTCTCAAGTTGACAGCAGAGTCGTATCGTCGTCAATTTGAATCAGAAAAGGGTGCACGAGAGGCCCTCAAGGTCAAGTATGATAATGTCGAAGGGACCCTCTCCACGGCGAGGGTAGAAAGCCGGTCCCACGCCTTGTCACTAGCAAGAAGCGATAAAGCGCTCTCTGCTGCGATTGCGGAGCAAGGTCGACTTGCTGGAAGGCTCAAGGAGGAGGAAGCTACACGGCGAGCGATTGAAGAGGCTCGTGAAGGCGACGTGAAGGCGATTGAGGCCTTGAAGGAAGCTGTTGCCAAGGAAGTGGCTATGCGCGTACAAGTTGAGCAGGAACATGCTGTCCTTGCAGACCATCATCGTCGTTTCAAAGAAGAGAGTCTCGCACAGCTTGCAGCATTACAAGAACAGTTTGCAGCATTGAGAAAGGATCTTGTGGGGGACGCAACTTCACAGAAGGGTATACAGCAAGCACAGGCTGAGCTTGCCACATTGCGCGCAGAGCAGGCAGCGCAGCTTGCGACCGTCAAGGCAGATCAGAAGGCGCTAGCTGCTGCACGGGAGGAGGAAGCACGGATACTGCGTGAGACGGTGCGCCAACTAGAGGAGGACGTGGCTCGCGTGACAGGAGAGATGGACCTGCGGACGGGGATGTTAGAGGAACTGCAGGGACAATGGGAGCAATTGAAGCAGAACGGTCTTGTGCGGTCTGCTGGATGATAGCTGAAGATGGACGCATGTTGATGGAAGACTCCGCCGTAGCTTCAGGTACTTCATGTTTCCTCCTGTGACGAAATTCAAGCAGCAGACGACACAGCTCAAGACACGACCACGCAGGCCTCTGGAAGAAGCAAATAGCAAGAGGCAAAGGTAGGCACAAGGAGCGTGGAAGAGCCAGAAACGCGCTTGCATGCAGAGAAGCTACACGCCTTCACGCGCAGGCAACACAGATTCGCCATTTGACCTGGGCGCCTACAACACGCCAGACAGGCGGCCCTCGACCAGTATATCCACGCCGCTGCCGAACGACAAGATGTCCAATTCTCTGGAAGATCTCATTCCGCTTGTCAACAAAGTAAGCTCATCTGCGTTTCGTTTCTTGAGAGCAAAAGGCTAACCTTTGTGCTAGCTCCAAGATTTGGTGTTCAATACGATCGGCTCTGATACAATAGACTTGCCGCAGGTTGTCGTTGTAGGCAGTCAGTCAAGTGGCAAGTCGTCTGTCCTTGAAAACATTGGTACTTCGTCTCTTGTTGGAAGACATTCACTAATGCATCTATAGTGGGACGTGACTTTTTACCGCGAGGAATAGGTATTGTGACGAGACGACCGTTGATTCTCCAATTGGTCAATACAGCGCCGCACAAGAGTGCTCTGTCAAAATCCCCGCGTGGTTCAGGATCGACTGGAGCACGTCATGTGTCTGCGCTGCAATCACCATCGCCAGCAATGCCCAATGCACAAGCTACAGACGGTGGAGATGAATGGGCAGAGTTTCTACATCTCCCTGCGCGTCGGTTCCAAGACTTCAATCAAGTGCGTACAGAGATTGAGCAGGAGACGTCGCGCATCGCTGGTCTCAATAAGGGCATCAATCGGCAACCCATTCATCTCAAAATCTACTCACCGCATGTCTTAAACTTGACATTGGTGGACTTGCCTGGGCTGACCAAGATCCCAATTGGCGATCAGCCAGGTGATATTGAGCGCCAAGTCCTGGCACTCATTAGGGAGTATATTGCAAAGCCTAACAGCATCATCCTTGCTGTTTCACCAGCCAATGTGGATCTGGTCAACTCGGAAGGTCTCAAGCTAGCACGACAAGTGGATCCACAAGGAAAAAGAACGATTGGTGTCTTAACGAAGCTCGATCTAATGGATCACGGCACCAATGCACTCGACATTCTTTCTGGCCGTGTGTATCCACTCAAACTCGGCTTCATTGGGTGTGTCAATCGCAGTCAGCAGGACATACAGGGTGGCAAACCGCTTGCCGATGCACTAGGTGCAGAGCGAGAGTTCTTCGACAATCACCCGGCATATCGCAATATTGGTAACAAATGTGGTACTGCTGTCCTTGCTAAGACGCTGAATACAATCCTTATGCAACATATCCGCGAGAAGCTACCCGATATCAAGGCTCGGCTGAATACACTGATTGGCTCGACACAGCACGAACTCAACACGCTCGGTGGTGAAATGATGGGCAAGGCGCATCGCGGTTCGACCATCCTACAACTCATGACGCGTTTTGCTACACGCTTTGTCGCTTCCATTGATGGCACGTCTTCTGAAATCTCAACAAAGGAGTTGAGTGGAGGTGCGCGTGTTTACCACATCTTCCATGCTGTGTATGGCAATGCTCTCTCACAAATTGACCCGACGTTCAATTTGAGTACGGGTGATATTCGCACAGCGATTCGCAATGCAACGGGACCACGCGCCTCGTTATTCGTTCCAGAATTGGCATTTGACTTGCTCGTGAAGCCACAAATCCAATTACTTGAACCACCCAGTCAACGATGCGTGGAACTTGTGTATGAGGAGCTGATGAAGATTTGTCATGCTTGCGGTGGGAATGAACTTGCGCGGTACCCGAAATTACAGATGCGACTGATTGAGGTGGTGTCTGATCTTTTGAGGGAACGACTCAAGCCAACGAGTGATTATGTTGAGAGCCTGATTGCCATTCAGCGTGCGTACATCAATACAAATCATCCCAACTTCTTGGGTGGTGCAGGGGCCGTTTCGACGGTGTTGCAGCAGAAGAATGATAAGGAGCAACAACGGCTACGGGAGCAACAGCTGCAACTGCCTGGCAGTCACGGATCAGGTTTGCAGACGCCTCAGACGGATCGTATGAAGCGAGAGTCCGCGGGTAAGCATGCAAAACCACATGATGCGTATAAATTGCGTACAGGGTCGCCTGCACCAGGTGATGGCGTGAATGACAATATGCCCGGTCGTGATCAATATGCTTCAGAGCCCTCTACAAATGGACATACCCGTACCTCTAGTATGGCGCAACCTGGGACTGCTGCAAATGCTAAAGATGGGTTTTTGACATACTTCTTCGGCAGCAAGGAGCATGACCCTCAACAACACGCTGGTGTTCCTCAATTACCACCGCGTGCACATGCCGTGGATCATCATGCAGTGGTGCATGACGGGTTTCGTATGACGAGTATGACACGACAAGCTGAGGATATTGCCAGCAGCATGTCTGCTGATATGCAGGAACCCCAACTGACAGACCGCGAACAGATGGAGACGGACTTGATTCGAAATTTGATTTCTAGCTACTTCCACATTGTCAGGGAGACGGTGCAGGATCAAGTGCCGAAGGCTGTGATGCATCTATTGGTAAACCACAGCAAGAGTGCAATTCAGAATCGGTTGGTGGCTGAGCTGTACAAGGAGGAGTACTTTGACATGCTGCTATATGAGGACGAGGGGATTGCGCAGGAGCGAGACAAGTGTGCGACCCTGCTTGGTGTGTACAGTGAGGCGAGCAAGATCATCCAGGAGGTGCTGTAGGGGCTCTCTATCTTCTTAGCAGTGAAGCAGCTCATTCGCACCCAATTTTGTGTTGGGATTCAAAAGTTGACGCTGACACGAGCAGACAACAGAGCCAAGGAGCAGCAGTAGCAGCAGTAGCAACTAGACTACAGAGGGGCAGAGACAGGGCGCAAGAGACAACTGCCGTCCGTATCCTCCACTGACAGAGCACGGCCTGCTTCCGCATACAGCCTCACAAGCACAGTACTGCGCATCCACTTTTGAAACGCGCCCGCGCTCACCTCATCGGCCTACTTGCGCCGTCACCCACTGACCAGCGCAGCGCTTCCTTGTGTACCGGCTGTGCATTGGCAAATCAAGTAGCAAGTTCCTCCGTCCATTCGACACAGCAGTTGCGCTTTGCACTCTGCCTCACCCAGCACTGACGCGGGGAAAAGCGAACATCTCCGTTTGCAAGGTGACAATCGACGACGTGCTTCATTGCTCCTGAGTCGCTTCGAACGACTGAGCGCAACCTACCCGGCTGCATCCACAGGAGGCAAGTTAGCAAGCGAAGAGCAAAGAGGGATTCGTTCCACGGCCGACTCTTATCATACACCCGCTTGACGGATCGAAGCGAGTAAGATCTATATTAGGCTTCACTGAGCTCGTCGCCAGAGTCTGCTCCTACACCAACAGACCCTGTCAATCCAATCATGTCAGGATCAATGGGCGCTCGCGAAGAGATCTGTCTACCGAACTACCAAACGAGCCATATCGAAGAACTGCCTTCGCCAACACAAGCACAGCCAGAGTCAGAGTCACCTGGTAAGCCTAACCTTTCTCTAATGTACATTGCTGACAACCTGCCAGAATCGTCGAGATCCTCGTCACCTTCCCTCAACATCCTTGTACCTTCAGACGATATTGCTATCAAAGTCGACCCAGACCGGCATGTCGACTACCTCTCCCACGAATGGACGGAGAACGATATCTGGGTGTCTTGGCGCCAAGTAACAAAGCAAAAAGCCTTCCTTCAAAGTGGTGTGCGCTTAGAGAATGCGTCCTGGCGGACCTGGGCAAAGAGTCGCAATAATCTCAAGACCATATCACCAGAGACGCTCAATTGGCTCAAGGATTGTGATGTCACCTGGCTTTATGGACCACTGCATCGTGGAACACAGTTCATATCGGCACCGCAAGTCAATCACGTCACGAATCCACTCTTGACGCCGAATGGACGACCTCATCGTCGAGGAAGTGAAGACTGGCTGCCGACGGCGCGCTTGGATCAGGTAGAATTGCCGTTTGCGGCGCAAAAGGCGGTACAACGGCAAGCGAAGCCCATCTTGAAGAAGAGGTCCAACTCGGAGATGATGCTTGCTCGGCATAATATCGTCAAGGTCGATCCACTACCGCATACCATTGCGATACTACGGCAAGAAGATACAGAGGAGGATACAACAGATTCGGAGTCAAGGCCGACCAGCTCAAGTTCACTTACAAGACCAGTAGCAACACGTTCCTACTCGGCTCATTCTGCTCTGCGTTCTGCGAGGAAACAACATTTTAGAAAAGAAACAGGCGGCGACCTGCCTATAAAGCGCAGGATCCACTTCAATGAATCCGTGGAGCAATGCATCTCTATCATTAAACCTGATCCAGATGACGAAGACTACGACTCACAGTCAAGTGATGATATGCCCGTCATGCGCATCTCTGCTCCACGGCCGCCTATCAACATTGCAAAACTACCAAGCACGACGCTTAAGATGCCAGCTGCGAATATGAATGGACATGTGGCCAGCTACGGCACCCCGTCTAGTATCTTTAATGAAGACGACTTGTCTGATGACGAAACACATGAATCAGCATCAAGGTCGGGCAAGAGTCCCGTGGTACCGTCTACGCGATCAAGCAGGTCAAACTCCAACGATAGCGCCATTTTGCCGAATTATGACGGTGACCGTGAAGATGAACCGGCGCCTGGCATTCTTGGCAGGGCCGCTGAAGTTGTGACAAGTGCGAGGGATCTCGTGAGCGTCATTTGGAGCGCATCTGGTTGGCGGCGAACCACGGATACACTCTAATCATCATTCAACAGAAAGGTTCTTTCTGCAAGCATTCATCCCCATTTATTGTTAGATGGCGTGCTCACTACACCTTTGTTTTTTTCCTCCTTTTCTTTTGGCTCGGCGAAGCCATGAGTCGCGTCACTTTTTTCCTGCGACCTGCAACGTTCCCAGCGCATTTATTCGCACTGCTGTTTTTTCCGGGCTTGAAGAGCTTACTTGCTCATTTTTGCAGTAGACCGTTTCAGGTTTCCAACTCTGTCTCAGCTCGCTTGACCGGCATATGCACCTTCTTTTCTCCCTATTGCTACTCTTGGCTGTGTATGGTATCTCCAGTCTTCATAGGTCATTCTTTCACTGTTGACTTTATGGATTACTTTTACAAAGCCCCTGGCAATGGATCGCTTGACTTTGCTGCCGCTGACGCCGCTGCACGCTCGCAACGCCGTGCATGTTTCATATTTGCCATCTCAACACGCATCGCCGCTGCACTTGATCGGAAGACCTCTGCTTCACTCTTTGCTAATTGACAACGCGTTTGCAGTAATGCAACTGTCGCTTGTTGCTGTGCAATAATACTCCGTAGTGATCCTTGTTGCTGATGCGCAGCATTCAACAGACGGGCTTGCTTATCAGTGAAGCGTCTTAGTGCAACGGTCAGTGTTTCTGAGAGTTGTGGTTGCAGCGTCGCTATGAGGGCAAGCAGTGCCGCTGCTTCTTTGTTCTCCAATGGTTTTCTAGGGGATTTCGATGGGGACTCAGAGCCAATTCTTGATTGATGCTGCGTGCGATGTCCCGTCTTGGCGGGTGTAGGCAGTTGTTGGTTGTGAGCGGGTCGTTTTGGCGTCATGGGTGATTCTGTCTCGAGACCTGCAGCAGAGCCCGTTCTCTTCTGCGAAGCCGACCCATCTTGCTTGAAGACATCCATCGTTCGCGCAATATGAGGAGTGACGGGTGTGATCAGTGGTTGCGGTGGCAGGCCGGCTGCTGGACCTGCAGCCGGACTCTCCTCGTCATAGTCGGATGCTTCCCAGGTCACTTGAGTGCCTGCTTCAGAAGGAGCAGAGTCGCCCATGGCAGCTTTATAATTGCTTTATAGTATAAGAAATACACTGAGTGTAGTCACAGCGAAACTAGCTCCCTGTCTAGTAGCAAATACAAGATGACCAGCACCTTTGGATAAGCAGGTCGTGTGTGCGTTGTGATGTTTCCTTGTGCGGTTGCCAAAAATTCAATTCGCTTCCCCGGAAAGACTGCATGACGACGGCAGAGACCTCCACCCCACCCCAGACCATCTCTTCGAGACGCTTATGGACACGAGGAGACAGCTGTTCACTTCTTTTCGTTGCTGAATACTTGAAAAAGGCACCATGCTTGTCGGAGCTCCTTATGCTGAAGCCATTCCTATGGACTTGCAAGCGTCCTTCAGCCTCGACGACAGAGGAGATCAAGAACGTCTACTACAGGATGAGCTTGATGATGACGACTATCCACGCGCCCTGCCCCCTCCAAAGAATTCAAAACAAGCTTTGCTAGCGATGGGGATTGCTGGAGGTGTCGTGTTCCTTGCTGCGGTCTTTATGCTCATGTCTTTGCTCTTCGGCAGCCGGTCTGCTTTACGAACGGGCGACTCACTTTCTCTGCCAACTTTTGGAGACATTGGCTGTGTCTTTCCCAATGAAGTCATTAGTCCCACTTTGGTGGAGAATTTGACTCTGCACGACAACTCTCTCGAGATTCGCGCATCGGGTCGAGGCATTGGTGATATCGCCTTCTTCACAGAAGAAGAGACTGACTTGCCCTATGTGAATATGGACGTCTTTCTGCAAGGTCAGTACAAGAGTGACTTGCAACAAGTCTATACTCGCGCCAAGGCCGGCCTCTTTGAGCTGCAGACACCTGAAACAGCATCACAGGGTTGCATTCGCTACACGCTCAATATCCATTTACCACGCAGATTGAAGTCTCTACTTCTGAAGACTGAAGCTCTCACGCACATTACATTTGCTGACATTGACTTGGCTACAGAAATCGATTTTATTCACATCAGGATGATGGGTGATGCCGCGAACAATTTGCTTTACCTGCCAGAAGCACGGTCACGCAACATTGAAGTAGATGTTCAACATGGCTTTGTAGTGGGTACCACTTTACTGTATGAGACGGTCAACTTCAACCTCCATCAGGCACAGGCCGAGGTCGAAGTTGTTGCAATGCCAGGTGTTAAGACGAAGACAGGCTTGAAATTGAGCACGTACACTACAACGGCAGAGAAGACGAAGTTCGTTATTCGAAATCCGGAGAATCTCCCAATGCACAGTCTACATGAGTCGCTGCGAGAGGGCTCCTTGTCACTGCAATATCCAGCAGCTTTTGCGGGTTTGATCACCATCACGGCACAATCCTTGTTAGCGCGAAAGGCGAATGTAGATTTGTCTCATGACTCTGCTCCAGTGCTTCGCGGTGAGTCTGGCCATGTAAGTCTCACAGTCTATGCGCCTGAGGGAGATGTCGAACTGGCTTTCGACTCATGATTGGCACAGACAACGCTTCATCAAGGTACTCAATCGCGCAAGGCTAAACCTTTGATTAATGGCTCAAATCAGCCCCTGAACAACCAAGGCAAGGAGCAAAATGCGTTGTTTTCTCCAAAATCACTACCTTTTATTTGGCGGCTAACATGGAAGGCACTTGGAGGCCTAGATCCAGGGCGCAAAGTTCAAGAACTAATGTTTCAGCCCCTGAAAGTGAGCAAATTTGCAATCTCCGGTGGCTCGCGCATGCTTGACCCTAGAGATTGGGCATTGTCGTTGCTCCGCGGCCACTTAGAGGTTGGCTCAATGTTCAAGCTGTGTAGCCTCATTCTGCGCGCTAGCTCATTCTAACACCTCTTTAAGTGCTGCTAGCCTGCACTGTAGGACAGCGATTACTTTGAACATGAAAATCAATTCGGGATCGTCCACTGGCAAAATAATCACCAGGCGACCGTCTTCTGCGCTTGCCCCTTAGCAGAATGGTGACATTGAAGCACATGCAACGAGCAAAGTGGAACTTTCGCCCTTTTTGCTCATAAATGCCTTGCTGTCGTGTTCAATTCTCTTTCATCCTTCACAAGAGCCTACGTTTGCTGCAACAACCTCATGAAGGTGCTACGCTTGCTCAGCCTCTTGCTGACATTGATGACGAGAGCCGCCAAGGGCTCATTCACGCCCATCTTTACTCCAATTGGTGAAGGCCTCTGCCACTACTATGTTGATGAATCAGCGGAGGTTAGCGTAACCGTCCCGGACAGGATTACTGTATTTGGTTATCATCCTTGGACACCAGATGGAGGTATTGCCGCTATGAAGACCCTCCATCCTGGAAATGGAAACGAGCACTTGCCAGAAGTGCTTTCCTGTATCACTGCTCGCGGACTCCCTACACCCGCCGAGCATTCCGGCCACATGCCTGTCTGCGTTACAGATGCCCGCTTCCCATGGCCTTCTTGCGTCAAGTCTCAGAACGTCTTGCTCATGCTTTTCAGCAAGTATCAGGTCACGAAGGGCGTGCCTCTACCGTTGAAAAAGGACAGATTCAAAGAGTACACCTATTTAGGTCGTAAGCTTTACGTTCCCAATTTATCGCTTTTCGACAACAACTCAGCGCGCATGGATGTGTCGTATTATCCGCTCGAGAACGCAGTAAAGAAAGTACCAATCGTGTTGGATAAGCCGGATACGTACACGAATCTGGCGTGCTTCTTTGGAGGTGTGGAAGCGACTGGAAGTCCCAAGGTGGCAGATCAGCTCTTCTGCACGTCTCGCAGCATACTCCCCAATGAGCTTGACTCCTTCTGCTTGCTGGTGCAGCATATGCAGCTTGATATTCAAGACCAGAACAGCGACGCAGAGCCCAAGATTGTGTTTCAATGTGATTCGGCCAGTAAACTGACCGCACCTCCTGTCTCAGGGTCTCCTAGTGACTTGGACACTGAAATCTTTGCCCCGGGAAAAATTCCCATTGTTGGCAATTGCCCTGCAGGTATCGACACAAGCAAGTATTTCCTGATGGAGAAGCCGACGAGCAACTCGCTGCCGTACTTCAGCTACTACGTCTATACGGAATTGATGAAAGCCCCAACGACCGCTGATCCGAAGGCATACTTCGCCATCAGGCGTGACCTGAGCGCCCTGGACGATCGTCTCACTTTCCCTATCTACTGTGTTGGTGGCACCGATCCGGATGATTCATCCGCCAACGTCCCCATCTGTGTCTCTGACCCACGAGACTGGCCTGACTGTTTCGCAGCTCACTGCATCATAACGCTCAATGAGTTCAACCACTTTGTCCCAAAGTGCGTCAAGAGGGTGAGCGAACAGACGATCGAACACGACTGCGCTTTCAGGGCATCTCACGACATGGCTTTGCAGTCTCGCTCTGGATTCGCATATTTCATGCCTAATGACTTCAAGCAACACTACAGCTATGCCAATGGGTACAATGACGGTGGAAGTCTGTTAGACATGCAATGTGCGCTGACAGCAAGCCCCATCGCCCTTGTAGGACAGGACCGATCACCACGAGGCAGCTTGAGATGCTGGAGCAAGACAGGGCCGCCTCCCTCCCTGCCTGACTGTCTCAAAAAGGTTTGCACCTTCACGCAGACAGTGATGGGACTTGGCAATGTCTTGACTCCGAATTGCGAAAACTCCCTTTGACCATAAGCACAGATGCTATAACCCGATCATCTAGAAATTATGTTTTGCTCAACTAGAAACCATTCCAAATTAAGCGCTCTTTGCGCTCCTACGTCTGTTGTCTTTCTCGACCATTGTGCTGAGCATTCGTCAATCCACAGTTCAGCTGCTCATCAGTCGGCGCGTGAAAAGGAGTTTCCAGGGGGAAATTGCTCTTGCTTGTATGAACTCCTGATACAAACTCCCTCGCAAGTTCCTTCAAGGTGAAAATGATAGTGTCAACGTGGTCAACTTGTACTCAGACAGTAAACTACAGGTGGCATGATTAGCATCTTCGGTCTTCTTTTACTTCTGTCGTTGAGTTTGACTCGGTCAATCCACGCTGAGCAATCTACTACTTGCAGCGAGGGCCTCTTCAGCCCTAATTCCGGCGATTCAGCAACGACGCCAAGCAGCTCTTTCACGTACTTTGCGTATGAAAATGGTGCTTCAGAGATGGATCCAACAATACTCGAGTTTCCAGATCCACTGCCTGCGCGCCTCTTTTGTCTGCGTGGACCTATATCCATATCCAATGACACACTGGCATGGTTTTGCGCTGAGGATCAGCTGCAGTGGCCCAGCTGTATCCAGAAGCACTGTGTCGTCAAACCCAGACTCTCCATGTATGAGTTGACATGCGACCTGCCAGTGGATCGCCGCAATGACCATGACAAGGATCTTTGCGACGTCCCGTTCACAATCCCACGGGAAGACCTGGGTGCTGCATCTGCACGCATGTTCATCTCGTTCCTTCCCTTTTCAGCAATGGACACAAGCGAGGGAGTTCAAACGAAGATTCCTTCAAACACGACTATCCGCATTACGCAGCCGGATTTGAATGAGGAGCTGTTTCGCAACTTGTTTTGTGCTTTTGGGCCTGCTCCAGGTGCTGGTGCAGGTGCAGCTCATGGGACAGCGTATTGCACACTTGATCCTTCTCAGGTTCCTGCCTGTCTGCAAAAGTTTTGTTCAATTGATACTGTCATCTTGGACAAGTCAGCTGATGGCATCATACCAGGCGAAAAGCGCTTCGTCTTTAAATGTGGTTATTCACTGGCCAATCACTGGTCCAAGGATTGTTTGGGTGGTAAAGCCTTTGCCCCACGCTTTGGTAATAGTCAGTCTTCCATCAGGTACCACCACTTTGGAGAAGGTAACCTCGAAAATCCTCCGGACGCTGGAGTATTTGATGTCGAAGGTGACTTGGTTACTGCTGATTACGGTGCTATACCATTCACCCTCTTCTGTCTTCGTGCAGTGAGTGATGTTAATGTCGGTCCGGACAAAACAGCGCCCTGGGTGTGTGTCAACGATATTCGCGAATGGCCAGGATGTGTCATCAAGCACTGTGTCTTCAATGAGTTTGGAGGCACCATTTCGACGCATTGCGATGTTACCAACGATTTCAGTAATCAGCTCGAACCAACATGCGCCGAAAATAAATGGTGGGTACCGACCTCAGGGGCCATGCAGGGCTCGTCGAGGCACTCTCTCGTCTACTACCCCGGTTTTGCTGCAACGGCTGCATCGAAGCCTGTCACTGTCACTGCAGATACAGCCAACGCTCAAATCGAGCTTTCCTGCGCCTTGGCAGCTGCTCCAGGCGCCTTGATTTCGGCTCCGCATGGAACCTTGTATTGTGAGAAGCCCGATTCGAAAGACTGGATAGATTGCATCACATCTCGGTGCACCATCAAGCTTGCGAGTGACTCGACAGGTTCATCTAAGGCTCTCGTGGCAGACTGTGCTAGCAACATTGAGTCATTTGCCAAAAGTAATAGTACCGATACTTCCTGAGAGCTCCTTGCCATTATGCTGGTCATATGCCATGTGCCGTAGTCGTTGTCGTAGTCTTTCTCGTTTCCTGGTTGCTTTCCTGCGCCATCTGAAACTCCAGCGTGCGACACCACATCCATGACCTGTAGCTGCACCTCTTCTACTATCAGTACTGGCCGCAGCTAACATGAGTGAACAGGTCCTCCTTCTAGACAGCTCTCTGCGGAATTGGGTCTTGCTGCCAATTTTGCTCGTCATGATCCTGGTCGGCCTGCTTCGGCACAATGTCACAATCCTGCTACAGTCCACCCCGAAGCCATTGGACACCAAGGCTGTGCGGGAGCAGCGTGCCCTCTCTCGAGCCGCGTTGTTGCGCGCTAATGGGCACCATCTCCCGTCAGACGCCTTTGCCGCGCGCAAAGGTTTCTTGATTCATGCATTCACCAAAGATGCCTATCTCAAAGACCCCTCAGCCAAGGGACGACCAGCGGCGAATCCGATGACGGATCCTTCGGCGATGGATGGAATGATGAACATGATGAAGGGAAACATGGCGAATATGGTGCCTCAAATGGGTCTCATGGCCTGGATCAACTTTTTCTTTTCTGGCTTCGTTTTACGTGCGTTGCAGCATGGCTGATCAAAGCTAACAAGCAGTCAAGTTGCCTTTTCCGCTGACGCTGCGATTCAAGCAAATGCTACAAAGTGGTGTCCTGACGCAAGACCTGGACGTGACCTGGGTGTCGTCTCTATCTTGGTACTTTCTCAACTTATTTGGGCTGCAATCCATTTACGCACTCTTGCTTGGCGATGACAATGCTGCTGGTAGTGTCAACGATATGAATCAAATGGGAGGCGCTGGTGCAATGCAAGCTTTTGGACCGGGTCAAGACCCTTCCAAGATGTTTGGTGCTGAGATTGAGAATCTTGAGGTGGCAGGTCATGTGTGGATCAATCAGAACGTGGCGGAGCGTGTACTAACTAGATATTCAGACGAGCTATGAGTGCGTAGCCCTACATCATTCATGAAATGTATTCACATTTTGCATACGGTGACATGCAAAAATTAATTGATGAACCACAAATGCCGAGTGTCGACCGCTTGCTTGCGAACAACACGCTTTGAGTCATCCAGCACGTCGCCTAATGCTTTAAGAGTTCTGACTTTGAAAGGCTGCAGTTTATCAACGCGCAGTTCCTTGATCAAGGAGGCCAAGAGCTTGAGGCTTGCAACACGAACAGGCTATCGTTAGCATTAAAGCGGTTTTGGAAGACTTACCGGGGTGTTGGTTGGCGATGCGCGTGTGACTTCAAGAAGACTTGGGATAAGTGTGGACAAGTGCTGTGCAACGACATCCTTAGCTTGCGGCAGCAACTGGTCCACCGTCTCGATTGCCGCTAGCTTCATATCACTTTGCTCAAGACTGATGCACTGTAAAAGAATCGGCAGGATTGTAGCGATATCTCCCATAAACACTTCTCGAGGGACATTGGCAAGAATGGCCGACATGCACATCAGATAGAGATGCCGACCATCTGGCTCGCTTTGCGCGAGTTTCTCCATCAGTCGTGGCATAGCTAGTGCAAAGAACTTTTGCTTGTGCAGTTTCTTGACTTGCAGGTGATTCTCCTTCGAGACGTAGGCATCGTTTCCAATGAGAACATTGAACTTCTCAGCAACCTGCTGCCCTTGACTGCCTTGTCCAATCAAGTCAATGATCTGAACAACACATGCCTGTGCTTGTTTGTGTGATTTGAGGACGAGCGCTTTGGTCACCCAAAGCAAGATATCCACATTTGCAGGACCTGTGAAGCCTTTTTGTGCCAAAAAGTGTTGCACGGCCGCGCCAACGTCCTGCTCGGCACTCGTCTTATTGAGAATGAGGCAGGTGAGGCGATAAAGTGCAAGTCGTTGAAAGTCATTACTGCAAGTCGCTGTGAGATTGATGACACGCACCAAAAAATCAAGATTAAAGGCATTAATGAGCTCGATCTCGCGGCGCAGACCCGCATAGCCAGCCACAAAGAGGGCGACGCTGTTGCGTACATGAACATCTGTCGTTTCCGGGTCCAGGGGCTTGAAGGTTGTGTCAATGTGTGGTACATATTCATTGAGCCCACCGCTCATAAAGATGGCGAAGAAATTCGCTGCAATATCACGCTGCTTTTCAAGGGTGCAGGCACGCGTGACGAGATTGACGATGCTGCTTGTGACAAGCAGGACTTTTTGATTGGCCATGGCATGTGATGTGTCACGGGCGACGACGGTGCGCTGAAGGAGATGAGGAACGACTCGGTCAAAGTGTACAGACACGTCCTTTTCTTGTTGAACAAAGCGCTTGAGGCAAGCGTGCAGTGTTGACACAACCAACTGCGTCAGCTCGATCAGATTCGACGAATTACTGCTCAGCCATTCATCCAATCGGCTGTAGAGTCGAATGACGAGCGTGTCGAAAATGGCACGATCGACAGCGAGCTCATATAAGGCGTAAAGAAGCCGCTTCAAGATGGGTTTGCTTTCATCTTGCTCTACATCGAGAGGGAAGCGAGCAAAGATGGCCGGGAAAGTGAGCTCAAGAACCAATGGTGCTCGAACAACTGCAAAGTCTGCTAGGGCAACCAAGGCTTGTTCTGCCAATTCGCCCTGTTCATCGAGCAAGACGTCGCCGAGATACTGGATGGTTGTGCTGCGCTCTTGTTCGCTGCATAGCCCATCGACCTGTGTGAATTCGACAAGGGTCTTGAGCGCTGCGATGCGTAGCTCGACGGCCGAAGTGCTCGATCCTAGCAGACTGCCTGTCAACACGCCAAATAATTCGTCCTTGAGTGATGCAAGACACGATTCTTTACCACCTAGGGGTTTGCTCAATGAGCCTTCTACTTGCTGTGCAGCACCAACGAGGCAGCGCAGAACATCGAGCAGCTTTTCCTTACGATTGATGTCATTCGTTTCCTGATACAATGCCAGCCAGCCTGCCAAGGTAGATTTTGTAGTCACATCAAGGGCTAGAGGAGAAGCGACACTCACGGCCTTGAGAATTTTGCCACATGGTTTACCGGATTTGAGTTCAGCTTGACGAAGCTGATCAATAGCGTCCGTCATGATGGGCTGTAGCCAGCGCGCAAGGGGTCCTTGTTTTGGCATTTCAGAAAGACCACGACCAAGACATTCTGTGAGATCTGTCAGCGTAGCGAGAGCAAGCGTTTCTAGTTCAGGATCTTCAGCACTCGTAATTTCAAACTTGAGGGCTGCCCAGAGTTGTGCGGTGTAGGCGTCTAGTGTTCTGGCGGTGTAATTCCGGCAGCATGCCGAGATGGTCATGAGCGTATCGCGCTTGACTGAGGCGGCAATGGCATTCAGCTTTTCAAGTAGTTCTGGAATGAGGTAGGGTGCGAATTGATGGGTTGCACAGAGACAATCGCGAAGACGTTGCTTCAAGTCATCAGTGGTGATGGAGGTTGGGTCGTCTGGTGGAGGCCTGAATGTGATGGGGAAGTAGCAATAAACAACATCAAATAAGTCGGAGACGTGGTTGACAATATCGAATTCTTGCAGCAGCACGCGCATGATTGAGAAGGCGAGCATGAGATTCCGCGGGTCTTTCTCCCCAGACATGAGAGCAATGATGCCAGCGAGGAAAGGCTGTCCCATAGCACGCAGATCTTTCCGGCGAGTGGCTACCAGGTGATCTACGATGAGGAAGAATCGATGCCGAGTGCGTTGAGGTAGATTCGGCGATGCCTCAATAGCGGAGAACAGGGCAGAACACAGTCCTTGAGCATCTTCGCCGGAAAAGCGAGACATTTTGGCTAGAGCAAGCAATGCATCGAGCGATGCATCAAGACAGACATGGTCATCAAGCTTATCATTGAAGAATTGAATCATGACGGTGATGTGCTGTCCGGAGAGCGTGCTGCCTGGTATCTCGAGCAGCAATTGACTGAGCAGTTCCATACTTCCTGCGCGAATCGTGGTATCTGTCTGCGTGAGGTGCTCACCCAGCGCAGTGACCACTTCAAGGAACGGGAGTTTGCCATTCGCGATAGCCTGGGCCAGTTCGAGCACCACTTCCTGCCGGTCCGAGTCGCCTGCAGATGATCTCAAATATGTGCTCACGAGGCTCTGTATGTTCATGGCCATATGCACAGCGGGCCTGCAGCTGAGTATGGATCTGGTGTCGGTTGTCGAGACGTCGCGCGAAGATTTGCATTTGAACAAAACTTTGTCGCGCCTTCGATCGCTGCCCCTGCTCATCAGACCATCTGCCAGGCGCTCTCTGACACGCGTTTCAGCGCACACTCGTTTGCTACATCGATATCGCCCTTGAGTGTTGCTGCGCGGCACGGCGCAAGATAAAGGGCCAGCTCCCATTTACCCATCTACGCACACCATCAACACTGTCGCATCCCACGCAAAACCATGGCTATGCGCTCCATGTAAGGACGTCCATGGCTAGCAGAGCGAACGCTAACTGTCTAGCTGCCGTGTCATCTCTGCAGCCAAGATTGCAGAGCCCTTTCAGCAAGAGATTAAGAGCAACGTTGCGAAATTAGGCTACTCGCCAGTTCTGCGTGCGTTCCTTGCCAACAGCGACCCATCTGCCAAGGAGTATGCAGACTGGACGGCCAAAACGGCGACGGACCTTGGCATTACATTTGACTTGCAGCAAATCAAGCGCGAGGAGCTGGAAGCGGCCATTCTGGATGCAAACAAGAATCCAAAAGTCAATGGCATCATGAATTACTGGCCTGTCTTTGACAATGTCATGGAAGATACGCGCGTTCAGCAGCAAGTCGACCCTCTCAAGGATGTGGAGGGCTTTTCTCCCGTCTTTATTCGCAACCTATACGATAATGTGCGCTACTTTGATCCACCGGCCAACTTGATCAAGTCCATATTGCCCGCTACACCACTAGCGCTCGTCAAGGCACTCGAGCACCTTGCAGTCTACAATCCCTTGTTGGAAGAAGGCTCAAGGCTGTATGGGAAGACGATTACCATTGTCAACCGCAGTGAGATTGTCGGCCGACCTCTGGCTGCGCTGTGTGCCAACGATGGTGCCACCGTCTATTCAGTCGACGTGACGGGAATACGCAAGTACACACGAGACAGGCTGAAGCTTGAGCGCCACCGTTTCGAGGAAGTCGACATGACGGTGGAGCAGGCCGCACAGCTCTCTGATGTGGTCATCTGCGGTGTGCCCTCACCTGCATACAAGTTTCCCTCTGCATCTCTCAAGGATGGTGCGATTGCCATCAACTTTTCCTCAGCAAAGAACTTTGACAAGGATACGGTGAAGGAACACGCTTCGATCTATGTGCCCAGCATAGGCAAGGTGACGATATTGATGCTTCTCAGGAACCTGCTTCGCCTGTCGCAGAACCAGCACAACTTAGCGGTCGTTTCGCAGAACAGTGTGTCGGCCAAGTCGGCGATGGATGTCCGGGCGTCTCTCTGAATCCTGTTGCTCCCATAGACCGCGACAGACTGCATTGTATAGGTAGACGCTTCACTTGTTGGCTGTCGGCACTTGCCTGCTCAATTTCACATGTGCCGGAACTCCACACTCGAGGCAAGAGTTCTGCAGGACACCAACTCTTCTGCTCCAGCGCCTGCTCTCGTGACTGGCCGCCGTCGATTCGCTTGCCTGGAGTCTCTCGCTCTGCTTAGTCTGTTGCTCGGCTGTCTGCTGCCTTCGTTCGTCTGCCATGGATACGCTCAATAAAGTCCTGTTGGACCCGAAGTACCATGATCTCCTCGCCATTGTCAAGGGCATGCGCAATGGTCTGCTGTATCCATTGGATGCCAGACCACTCACTAACTCCAGGTGCCGTCTATGGAGCCAAAATCAGGGCGCCGCATGCTGCCGTCATGACTTTCCTATTCAAAACTGGAACGTGTGTGACCCTCTCTTCATGACGAACGCTAACGTTGTCAGCCTCAGAGAACGCCTCGTCGCCATCTTTCAAGCGACAAAGCAGCATTCGCAAAATCTGGCAGTCTACGTGACCATCTATAAAACGACCATGTATGTCTTGCGTCAACTCAATGGGAAGGAACGCAATATGGATTCTTTCCTAGCAGGTCTCCTCGGGGGCTACGTCGTCTTTGGTGAGAACAACAACATCAACCAGCAAATGGTCCTGTATGTCTTTAGTCGCATTCTCCTCGGTGCAGCCAACTCCTTTGCCAACTCACCCAGTTCACGGCATCCAGATCGACCACGCCTCGCGAGCCACGAGATTCGTGAAAAGGCATGGCCGGTCTTTGCTTCTGTGTGCTGGGCGAGTGTCATGTGGCTCTGGCGACACTACCCAGATGAGCTGCAGCCATCCTTGCGCAACAGTATGAACTACCTGTACCTACAAAGCGATACATGGACGGAACCTCGCAATTTCTTCTGGCATAATCAGTAACAGGTCGGCTATTTCCTGAATGGGACAAGTAGCGTACATAAGGACAGGTCTTAAGGCTTCTATAGATGTTATCTGGGGTAATGTGACTGTGGCTTTGGGCGATCGTTTGACGTGCAACGACGCGCCCAATTTGAACCATCAGCTTAACGTTTGACTTGTATGCAGTAGATGAGGCAGCTAGAGAAGCACAAGACGCCCCTCGAGCGGATAGTCGCTCCCCTAGCAACGCAAAGCAATGCTCACTTGGTGGTGCCCGCCATTCTGGTAGTGGCCTATATAGCGCGACTGGCAGTAAGCTTTGGCTCTTATTCTGGTACGCCTGCGAGTCTGATGATACATGGGTGACTGACTTGAAGGACAAAATGTTTCGCCCATGCATGGCGACTTTGAAGCACAGAGACACTGGCTTGAATTGACGCAACATCTGCCCATGAAGGAGTGGTACTTTTACGATTTGCAGTATTGGGGCTTGGACTATCCGCCATTGACGGCCTTTCATTCGTATACACTTGGAATAATGTGTGTTCGCTCTGCAGAAAATACATGTCTGACGATAGAGGCTCTCTGTTCAACAAGGACTGGTTTGCACTGGATACTTCGCGCGGTATTGAGACTTATGGCCTGAAGCTCTTTATGCGGCACTCTGTCATTGCTTCAGAGCTGCTCACATACATCCCTGCTATCTTGCTCTTCTCTTCGCTGAGCAAGGACACTGTGCTACATCGTACAGCAACAACACTGACAATCCTCCTACAACCTGCAGTTCTGCTCATTGACCATGGTCATTTCCAGTACAACACAGTCATGCTTGGGTTTATGACTGCGAGTCTCTACTTTATGATGCAGGGCAAGGTCAATCTTGCTGCAGGTGCCTATGTAGCGTGCCTAGCATTCAAGCAAATGGGCTTGTACTATGCGCCGGTCGTGTTTGCGTACCTGCTCTCTGTCACGTATCAACAACCTCATCGGTTTGTGCTATTAGCGATGACAACAGTTGCTGCATTTGCTCTGTTCTTTGGGCCATTTTTGCTCGTTGGCGGGCTCTCTGGTCTGGAGCAAGTCATCGTTCGCATGTTTCCCTTTGGGCGAGGTCTTTTCGAGGACAAAGTGGCTAATCTCTGGTGCGCCATCAACGTTGTCTACAAACTGAAGGCTCACATTGAGGGAGAGACGCTGCAACGGATGAGTCTGCTGCTTACTCTTCTTGGTATTTTGCCCGCCAGCATCAAAGTCTTTCTCAAGCCGCAACCCAAGGTCCTCTTGCTGGCGACATCCAGCTGTGCATGGGCCTTCTTCCTCTTTTCCTTCCAAGTGCATGAAAAGTCTGTGCTGCTGCCCTTGCTACCTACAACATTGCTGCTCTACTCGTCGCACTCATATAAGAGCTGGATTGGCTACATCAACATTGTGGCCATCTTTTCGCTCTGGCCGCTGCTCAAGAAGGACGGACTTGGCTTGCAGTATGCCGTACTCAGCTCGTTGTGGATCTGGCTATGCGGATTCGGGCAGTCCACCGACACGATGCCTGTCCGCGGCCTCCACTATGCAACGTATCTGGTCATCGTCGCATGTCATGCACTGGAGCCAATGATTGCGGTCTCCCATCTGCCTGACCTATGGACTGTTGCCAATGCCCTCGTCAGCTTTGGTGCCTTTGCTGCGTTCTACCTCTGGACACTGTACACCCTCATGCTCAGCTAGATCGGGGTCTTCGGCGTACCCCACACTGCCGGATGAATAAATTTCGTGTGCGAGTTTCAGCATCGCGTTCACAAAAAACTCAAATCGCCCCGATCTCGAATACGTCATGGGGCAAAGGCAGGCACAAGACCGGATGACATGGACCATCCATCCTACTAATAGCCAGGGCCCCTCCGACAACACCAAATCAGGAGCACAAGGGCCTTTTCTACTACTTTATTTGATACGCGCGCGGGCCAGACTCGAAAGCGAGCCGGTTCCATCTATTTGCTACATTGCGCCCGCGTACAAGGTGTTTGCAGACCTGACACAGAGCTCGTTCTTCTACAAAGACTGACGAGAGCATCACCCGAAAAGCAATTTCATTTATCATTTTCTAATCCAGCATGAGCGCGCCTGGCATCAATCCCCTGAAGCTCTTTGTGGGCGGTCTTAGCTGGGGTACCGTCGATGCAGTCTTGTACGATGAGTTTGGCAAGTATGGCGCGATTGATGAGGTACTGTGCTCCACAATTTCAAGCATAGGCTAACACACGCCTAGGCGATTGTCGTTCGAGACAAAATGACTGGGAAATCCCGCGGCTTTGGCTTCGTTCGATTTCAAGAAGCAGAGGATGCGCAACGCGCAAAAGAGGCGACAGACGGACAATCCCTCGATGGCCGTGTCGTGCGCGTTGATTTTGCTAGTGAGAAGCGTCGTGCGCCCATGATGGGTTTGAATGGCGAGAGTGCGTTGTATGGCCAGATGGGTGCAGCGCCTTTGGGTGGGTATCCCGGTATGGAGATGGGTGGTGCGATGGGTTACATGCCTGGTGCGCCTTATATGCAAGATGCGCTGGCGATGCAGCCTGTGTATCCACAAGCGATGTATCCTGGTGCTGGAGCCATGTATGGCTATCAACCACATCAACTGCAGCAACAGCAGCAATACCTCGCCATGCAGCAATATCAGCGCAGTCAGCTGCAACAACAACAGCAGCACCAGCAACACCAGCAGACGCAGGGCATGTTTGCTTATCCACAGCCACACCAGCAGTTCCAGCAGCTGGGTGACATGAAGAGCCCTGTAGATGATGGAAGGGTCGATGGTAGGGTCGACCTGGAGTAAAGCTTACTCAGCACCCTTTGTGCTTGGAACAAAATGTACACTAGATTGAAGCGTCTAGTCTAACTGTAGCCATAGCGTATAGAGTATTGAGTTCCAAGCACATGAAGCTTCAAGTTCAAAATCATGTGATTAAGTGGCTAAGCAATGGAGGTCTATCTTTTAAATACCAAAACGACAACAAAACATGTCTAGTGGGTCTGGACGCCAGGCGCAGCCTTTTCGTTTGAACCAATGGAACGCTTGCTATTCTCAAGATCATCCACATAGTCTGGGTTGTACTCATCCTCACCGGACAACTCCTCGAGTGTCTTGCGTGCAGTCTCTGGAATCAACATGGTCAAAGGAATGCCCATAAACATGAAGAGTGCAAAGATCTGGAGAACGTGGTTGAGCCAAGGTGACGGATCGGTTTTGGTTGCACCGCGTACACGCAAAGGGCCAATGAGTACTTGTGCGACAATGGCACCAATCTTGCCGGAAGCAGCAGAGATTCCATGTGATGTGGATCGGTAGCGAGTTGGGAAGACTTCACCGGGAACAATGAAGGTCGTTGTGTTGGGGCCAAAGTTGAAGAACAGGTTGGCTAGGCAGTACAGGGCAAACTTACCATTCGTGCTGATGTGGTTGTAGCCAAAGCCAAGGATGATGAAGAGGGCTGTGAGGATGGTGAAGCCCATGAGCTGAATAGGCTTGCGGCCGAATCGGTCAATTGTAAGCACTGAGAGCCAGTAACCAGGAATGAGACCAGCGCATGACAGAATAATGTTGCCGACTCCCTGGTTGTATAAGGTGTCGTAGACAAACTTGTTCTTGGGTGCAGAGTAGCCAATGGCATTCAACACGATAGACGTGTTGAGACCAAGTCCGTAAAAGGCAACGTCAAGCATGAACCACGAACCAGCAGTACCGAGAAGGACTTTGCCATTCTTCCATTGGCTGTAGTGGCGAACAAAGTCGCGGAAGGATGCCTTGGGAGGAGCAGTGGGGTTACGAACGTTCTTGTTGCGTACACGAGCCACTTCTTCCTCAGAAGTCAGCTTGGCTGCACCAATCTTGCCAGACACATATTGCACAGCGTCCTTGGCGGCAACCGTATCATCCCCCTCAACATCGAGTGAGTAGCGGATCGTCTCTGGGATGGTGAGACGGAAGTAAAGGGCAAAGACGGCAGGAACGGCGCCAAACCCATAAATGATTCGCCAGGACTTGTCTGCTGCAATTTGACAACGCTCATTGCAGACAGTGCCGCCAGAGCGGAAAGAGTCCTTGAACCCAATGGTACAGCAGATGGAGACGATGGCGCAGGTGAGCTGACCCCATCCCTGGTTGGCAAAGACGGCACCCATCATGGCACCTCTCCACTTGACTGTAGCAAACTCAGAGGTGATGATGGCAGAGAGCGGATAGTCACCACCGACACCGGTACCAAGAATAACGCGCCAAAAGATGAAGACACCGACAATCTCTGTTGCACGACCACCGGCTGTCAGGGCCAGTCCTAGGGTGGCGACAATGATGACCATGAGCTCAATACCATACATCTTCTTACGTCCAAGAATATCAGCAAGGGCTCCAAAGCCAAGTTGACCGATGACCGTTCCAGCGGATGTGGCTACTTTGATGGCAGTATCTGCGTTGGAAGGCACTTTGCCACTTGAGTAGTACGCCAAACCCACCAAGATGTTGGCAAAGTTGACGGCAAAGATGTCGTAGGCATCAGTAAAGAAGCCGACTCTACGGGGGTTAGTAAAGTGTTTTGCAGTGTAGAAGCATACCCAGCAACAATGATGGCACGGACGTGGTACCATGAGAATGGCGCAGAGTCAATGGCTGCAAGTGCCTCACGGCGCCTCTGCAGGAGTGTCGACGACATCTGGTAGCGGTGTTGTCAGGCGGCTGTTGGTCTGTATGGGAGAAAAGGTAGGGGGGTTGCAGAGTTTAAGTAGAGGCTGGCCCCTGCCACGGGCACATCCTCTTGCATGCTCTACGGTCGGCAAATGCTCCCTAGCGCACCTCCCTCCTGGTCGGCGCTCTGCACCTGGAGCCTGTTGCAGCGTCTTTTTGGGTGGTGTCTGCCGACGTGGCGCACTCGAGGCCGCAGCCAATAGAAAGCGCGCGCGGGAGCATGTGCAGCAGGCGCACACTCAGGCAGGACTCCAGACCACGAAGCCCTAAGAGCCACTCTACAATGCTCCTGCTGGACTGCTCGGCCGTGTCTGCTGGGCAGTGGTGAGCTGGGCAGTGGTGACGAGCATGCATCGCCTACTCCTGCTCACTCGCCCGTCTCTTTAGCCTGCTCGCTAGATCTTGCTCAGGAAAGAGGCACACCGCTTTCTGGCCTAGAATCACATGGGCAATGGGCATGCTTGATCTTGTGCTACAGTCAAGCTGAGTTTGATCAAAGGCTGCAACGCACACGCCAATTGAACGTTTGAGCTTGGCATCCTGCTCCCCGGCCTTGTTCTCAGACCTTGTGTCGCTTGTAAGCTTAATCTGGGAACATTATCTGCCTGAGCAAGCCGATCAGCAGTACATCAGGACCCAACCGCATGCCCCGCCCGATTCAGATCATCACTTCAGTCACTATGCGTGGACCACGTTGCAGCACGAATCTCAACAACATCAGGTGTTCGCAATCTTGCGGGACTGTCGATGCCAGATGTAAACAATGAAGTCTGTGTGAAGCCGACGAGGAACATAGCTCCTGAGATTCTCAGTCCTTGAGCTGTCAAATATTCTCATGGCACATCAAATGTATGCGCTTCCGTTGGCAACATGATTGGAATATGATCTTCGACGGTCTTCGATTATTTCAATTCTTTAAAGGAAGCAAACAGCATATTGTCGTCTCCTATGCTGCAAAGACGGGTTGCCTTAGAGCGAAGGACATGGTTCTCGCGCACATACAACGAGCTAGCTCTGCGTCCTTGAGACTTAACAAAAGGCAACCGTGATGAACGATAAAGGACAACGCGCAGTCTTGCATCCGCCTGTAGCAACAAGATCGGCTCTGCTAAGCTGAACGCAATGCTTACTACGAAACCTGCTGGAGCGCACCTCAGGCGAATATTCAGATGGCGGTCTCTGAAGAACAGGATGAGACACCAGCAGAATTCAGATGGCAATTAAAATCAAGCAACGTCTCTCAAACGTTCGCGGATTGTTCGGCTATGTCCAGCACATTTAAGATAACACTGGTATAAAAAGGGCGATAAAGAACGACAAACAATTTGCTAGCTAGAGACGTATATACTCTTTATTCTATTTGAAATGCGGCGCATTGAGCACAATACCCATGATGAGACCAGCAATTGTTCCAGCAATAGGAATGGTCATGATCCAGGAGAAGACAAGGAGTCCCACACGCTGCCAGTTGACTGCCTTGAGAGAGCCGTTGCAGAGTCCAACTCCTACAGTTGCACCCGTGATGCACATCGAGGTAGAAACGGGTAATGAGAATTGTGAGAAGACGAGCACAGTCACAGCAGCGCCCATTTCCATGGAAGAACCTCTTGATGGCGAATGCATCGTAATCTTGTTGCCCATAACAATCATAATCTTATCTTAGAAACGTTAGCAGATGCATAGAAGAAGAGGGAGACATACATCCATAAGTGATGAGACCAAGGGAGATCGTTGCTGAGAGCACCGCCAATTGCCACACAGGCACCGGTGCCTTTGCCTTTGCCGCATCGCCAGATGTCCAAGCACCATAGATGACAGCCCATGGACCGACGGAGTTGCCGATATCGTTGGCGCCGTGAGCGAAAGAAGCAGTGCAGGCGGTGATGATCTGAATGAAGGAGTAGGTGTGTTCGACCTCGTTGGGGTACTTTTTAGCATGAGCGTACACACGTTCCATACGTCTGCCTTCAGGAGTTCCGGCAACACCAGTCTGTGCAGCGTGAATGTCATAGTGAAGACCATAGAGGGCACCACAGACAATCATGGCAGGAATGCGCTTGGCAAGGGTGATGAGGTTGTGCTTTTCGTAAATTTCGCCATCACCAATTTTGTTGTCGCGGAGAGTACGCATGGCCCAGCCGAGAGGACCACGCTTGAGGCAGAGACGAGCATTGAGCTTGGCCTCGCCAGCAGCGACGGCCTCGGCGTATGTGAGCTCGGGAACACCAGATTCGTTGGCATGAGGCGAGTAGGAGACAGGGCGGACCTCTGAGTTGGGCACACCCTTGCCAGCAGTCTCGATATCGCCGTGCTCCTTGAGAGAGTCTGCAGATGAGAGCGACTTTTCATCTTCATCCTGGATGACAGCGTAGTTGGGGACGTTCGCTTGCTCGGAAGGCTGAACGATGGCACGCTTGAAGAGGAGGGGCCCAAGTGCGGCATGGTACCACTTGACACTGGCGTCCTTCCTGACAACCTTGGCGTGAACATAAGGAACAAAGAAGATGGCAGAGAGAACAGCAAGAGCTGCACCAGTGCCAACGGTGACTCCAGCAATGTATGCAGGAGGCTTCTTGTTGAGGCCGAGCTTTGGGGATCCCTTGTAAACAATAGAAAGTGTGCAGATGGTACCGGCAACGAGGAAAAAGAATGGAGCAGTCCAGACGGCCCATGGGACAGGGTTCTTGCGCATGTGAACGGTGACCTTGATGAGCATAAAGATACTAGCACCGAAACCAGCAGCAATCACCGGAGCCATACCGAGACCAGCAAAAATAGCTCCGAGCCCTTTGCCCTTATTCCATCCCCATTGAACTTGGCTGACACCGACAGTGGCAACACCGACACCAGCAATAGCGGAAATGAGAGAGTAGGTAGACGAAACGTGGGCCGAGTGACGTGTGCACCACATCACCCAGATGGATGCACCAGCCAAGGCACATGTGAAGGCGAGCATCTGAACACCAGCATCGCCACGGAAAGCAGCGTTGGGGATGATACCGTTCTTGATGGTGTCGGCCGTACGGGCACCAACTAGAATAGCACCGAGCATCTCAAAGATGGTTCCAAGCACCATGGCCTGTCGGTATGAGATGGAACGGGACGACACACTGGTGGCCCAGGCGTTGGCCACATCATCTGTCTTGTCAGCATGAGGAATTCAGGTAGGATATACATACTGGCACCATTGTTGAAGGCGTCGAGGAGAGCAAAGAAGGTTCCGATCGCAAACACGTAGTTGTACTGCGTGAGTTTCGGCATCTTTTCAAGAAAAGCTGAACAGGTGGTTGCTACAATTTGCCATATCGGCCATCCTCCCAGCTTTATACATATCAGCTCGTCGGCTCTACATACTCGTCCTGTATATGTTCTGCAGCCTTGGTTGAGGCTGTGTTACTGATCTCTGTGCGTTTACACTTGCAGCGGTCCATCCGCGCTCTTCCGCAGAGATCTAGTCATGGGTGTGTGGTGTTCGAGTCAGATGCGCTGGCCAATGACACCGCGGCATTCAGCATCGTGCACACCAAAAAGTTCCAATCAGTCAAGCACGGCGACCAGATCTTTGACACCTCGCTCGCACAATGCCAGGCCATCGCGCTTCCTCCCCGGCTCAGCAGATTTTCACAAGTCCGTAGCGAGTCAGAATCATCCGTTGCATCACGAGCACAAACTTCTCGCATCATGACATGTCACCGGGCCACTCAGTTTCTCACACTTGTGGTTGATGGCAGACTGATGCTTGCTCTACAGCTGGCCTACCATCGTACACATGCTCCGGCTAGCATATGCATGGGCTTTGCAAAATCGCTGGGTATCAAGACCTTGACCATTCGATTGACGTTTCAGTGAAGGAAAGGTCCTGTCGACGCTGCCTGCTAGTGCCGTAGATGAGTTGTGTATCCAATGATCGGCGCGCTGTTCTTCCCCGCGGTACATGTGACTTGCAAAATCTAGACTTGGGCATTAAAGCGAACCGGGCCACAGTCTAACCTTGCTTGGTTCTCTAAGCGAGTCGAGGTTGCCAAAGGCTAGCCTGCGTTGCTTGTCACTCTGCCGATCCAAGATTAGCTGTGAAATTCTGGAGTTGACCCTCGTCCTATCGTCCTGGCTCGTGCTAGGTGATCAAAACTTGCCCACTTCGCCTCCACCCGGGCGGGCCCCGTTGCCTGGAAATGTTTGAGGCATCGCAATTTGCACGCACGCTAGTCTACTTGTTCACAGCTCTGGACAAAGCGGATAATCCAGTCTTGGACACACCGAAAGCATGACTGGCATACGGCATGTCAGACTGTGCTGATCACATCTAGATCTCTATCTGGTCTTTGAGTAGGCCACACTATGTCAGTCATTGTCTGCGACAGCGAACTATCGAGACTAGATTCATTTCGAGAAAGTAAGAGACAAAGTAAGACTTTTCTCAAGCACAAATGAGATGCTCTAATCAAACATCTTCAAACACACACGGGTGTAGCTTGCACAGCGTACCGCGCAACACTCATTGCAAACAGACGCTTATGGTGTAGCCCAAGTCCCGTAAGGCTAACGTGCTGCTTCCTTCCTCGTATGATGCGAATTTGAAGGCTACTACACACAGCATATAAGAAGAAGCATCGCATTGTCGCTAGATGTGTGCAGCCATGAATCAGATTTGGGAGAATAAAGTCAGGGGCAACTTTCTCACGGTTTGCACGACGTTTCAAGTTGACAGCGTGTCCTTGTCCATATACTAAGCCGGCGATCTGCTGCATCTATACCCGCTCTCTTCGCTTTACATCCCATACTGTTGCTCAAAGTGCAAAGATGCATCTGCTTCTCCTGGCTCAGCTCGGCAGCGTTGCTGCTTTATATGGGAAAAACTCGGCCGTGATGCAGCTCGACCCAAAGACATTTGACGCTGCCGTCAAGCAAACATCCAAGATCAGCTTTGTAGAATTCTTCGCTCCTTGGGTAAGCTTCAGCAATAGTAGGATCATAAAGCTGACTCTAGTGCGGACACTGCAAGAATCTGGCTCCCGTATATGACAAAGTGGCAGCTAGTCTCAAGGGTATGGTCAACTTTGCTGCTATAGATTGCGACAATGACTCCAACAAACCACTGTGCGGCGAATACCAGGTTCAGGGTTTTCCAACCATCAAAATCATGATTCCAGAGGTTGACAAGAATGGCAAGCACACTGTTCGTGTAGAAGACTACCAAGGAGGCCGTACCGTTGCAGCCATCGCCGATTTCGCCGTGCGCTTAATGCCTTCCAAGGTCAGGAAACTCAAGTCTGGCGAGACGAGCGCGTTCTTGTCAAAGGACAATGCCACCACCAAGGTGTTTTTATTCTCCAAGAAGGGTGCTACATCGTCCATCTATAAGTCTCTCTCGACATCCTTTGACGATGCCATCTTTGCTCAGGTTCGCAATGAAGTCACAGATGCCGTGGAGCTTTTTGGTGTCGACACCTTTCCGAAACTCGTTGTTGTTCCAGCTGGTCAAACAGAGCCAGTCCCATATGATGGAGACATGAAGCTGGATCCCATGCGAAACTTTATCGCTAAGTATGCTAATCTCCTGCCGGAAGCCACTGAGGACGAGTCGAGCGCTAAATCCACGAAGGAGGCCAAAGAGGCAGCCAAGAAGAAGGCTGCAGCTGCGGAGGCGTTCCTTCAGTTCGACAGGGTCGAAACAGCTGACGATTTGGCAGCTAAGTGCTTCTCAGGCGAGCAGAAAAAGTCGTGTATCCTTGGCCCTGCACCCTTGCTGACGAGTCTGAACTTCAAGGTCAAGCAAAAGGAGTTCAAATTTGTGGAATACACGGGAGAGGCGGCGACGGTGCTCACGATGCTCTCGATTCCTACTGACCAGGCTGTGTTTATCAATGGCAAAAAGGGCTGGTTCATTGTTGCTGAAGAGTCACCAAAGACAAAAGTCGACTTGCAAGATTGGATTGATCGCGTTAAAGCTGGCGATCTAGCTTCAAAGAAGCAAAAGTTTAGCACGAAAAAGGACGAGCTCTAGTCATTGTTTACGTTATTTAGAATGCGAATAGCCTAGACGCTGCATTGCCTGCCATGCGTCTGACAAAGCCTGAGCTGGCTTGAGAGGCAATGGAGTTGGCCCACTTCTTTTTTGCATCCTTGTCACAACGTGTGTAGGCCATGGCATTCGCACCGCTCAAAATCATGGCAATGACAACCAGTGTCAGCCAAACAAATTCGAACTTGATGATGGCAATAAAGGCAAGGCCAAACCAGACAACGGGTGTGCCATAGAGTACACCCCAAAAGACGCGCTGGTCTGTAACATTGACTTCGACCGACTCATTCGCAGATTCAAAGACCCAAATAGACGCACCCGTCTCGTCAGTCTCATTCCACCAACGCAATCCCACTAGCAAGCGCCCGGCGACATTCTTGACTGTCCAAAAATCGAATGCCAGCAGCAAAATAATGAGGATGAAGATGAGAATAAAGTTGCTGGTAAAGATGAGGCCTAGGATGTAGGTGAGGATGGCGCCTGTGCGAAAGGCAAGAAAAAAGACGAGTGCAATTGGATGTGAGGACAGCTGGAAGATGTGGCGCGATGCTTGAGCATCGTTGCTTGAGACCGATGACACTGGAGCTGGCAGAGACATGCTGTCAATCAAGGCCTCTCACCTGATTGAGTGAGTGCCGGGTCGTTGTGGTCGCGTTGTAGTTCGTCACGCGCAAAATCGGCCATGTCACAAATACGCTCGAGACAGAGACATTGAGCAGCTGTCAGGCGCTACTTTAGTCTAATGCAAACTTTGAATGTCTAAGTACATCGACAAGCTAAGTGATGGGCACCTGCGAGCCGAAAGGCCGAGCAAATCGATGCGAACAAACTCCTTCAACGAGCGCTACATTCTGCCACTGACAGACTATCCGGTTCATACAACATATGAAGATGCAGATGAAGAGCTGGCCATGCAGGCGAGAATAGAGTCTGTTCGAGACTTTGCCAAGCGCAATCAAGGCCTGCTGCTCATTGCGCTGTCGCAATTCTTCTTCTCTTCAATGAATGTGTGGGCTAAGCTGCTTACAGACGTCAAGCCGCCTGCAGTGCCAGTTTCGACATTTCAGCTCATCTTTGTACGCATGAGCCTCACCTATGTTTGCGCAGTCATCTACATGGTGACGCAGAAAGTGGACGACTGGTTCCTCGGGCCGAAAGAGGTCCGAGGCTTGCTGGTCCTGCGAAGCTGCGTTGGCTTTCTCGGCTTATTTTCTATCTATTTCTCGCTCAGATACTTGCCCTTGTCAGATGCTACTGTACTGACGTTTCTTGTACCTTGTTGCACACTCGTCATGGGCTTCTTCTTCTTGGGTGAGGGCTTTTCAAAGAAGGAAGCGGTTGCCGGCTTAATTGCCCTAGGCGGCGTTGTCTTTATTGCCCGGCCAGTGGGCCTCTTTGGTGGTTCCTCACAAGACGTTGAAGGAGAGACAACCAATGCTCAGCGGCTGACGGCTGTTGGTGTGTCACTCCTCGGTGTCCTTGGCGCGTCTGCGGCCTATGTCACGATCAGGCGCATTGGCAAGCGCGCACATGCCCTCATTTCGGTGTCCATGTTTTCGCTCTGTTCGTGTCTTATTAGCTTGATTGGACTGATTGTGACGAGACAAGCGGTAGTCATTCCGAAAGGCAAGGGAATGCTCTACCTCTTGTTGATGGGCTTGGCGGGCTTTGTAGCGCAGTTTCTACTGACGATGGGATTACAGAGAGAAAAGGCTGGCCGCGGGTCTAGTGCACTCTATCTGCAGCTGTTGTTTGCCGTCATCTGGGAAAAGGTCATCTTTGACACAACGCCGGATGTCTGGAGCGGCATTGGCATTATGTTGATTCTAGCGAGTACCTTGTATGTCGCTCTGTCTACCCAGGCCAACGTGGTTGTTGCTGAGCCAAGCCCCGAGGAGGAGGTCCTCAGAAGAGCTTCAAGCAGCAGTAGCTTGGGTACGATTGTGAGCAGCGAGGGGGAGCCAGCTGAGGGCCGCAGGAGGGAAGAAGCCATCTGAATTACCCAGCGGTCGTCTGCGCCACATCTGCGCCTCGACTCAAAAAAAGTCGAGAGAAAGCAGCACAGCACACAAGCTGCAAGCAGAAGAAGCCAACAAGGGCCTGCAGGAGGCCCTGAGCTAGAGACCACAGCATGGTCAAGTCGTATACCAGGTACGAGCTAGAACATGTCTTTGGTGTCGTCGTATCGCCTCAGTCTAATGCCATCTTCCTGGCCGACCCGAAGGCAGGCGCCTCAAGCGGGCGCGCGGTGGTCGCCGCGCTAGAACGGGTCATTGTCTGGGATGTTAAGAAGGGCGAGAAACTCATGTCTTGGATTGATCCAGACTGCAAGGCTGAGGTGACACAGATGGCACAGTCACCGGCAGATCAGGATATTTTCGCCGTTGGCTACAGCGATGGCTCTATTCGTCTATGGACTATGGCATCTGGACAGCTCATAGTCACCCTTAATGGGCATCGCTCGGCTATCACTTCGCTGGCATTTGACCTGGATGGCATGCGCCTTGCATCAGGCTCGCGCGATACCAACATTGTCTTGTGGGACGTCATTGCAGAGATTGGTATCTCTCGACTCAAGGGCCACCGCGATCAAATAACAGCTCTACTGTTCTTGGAAGTAGATGGAGCAAGTCATCTGCTGTCTACAAGCAAGGATGGTTTTCTCAAGCTTTGGGATCTGACAACATCGCACGCGGTCGAAACACATACCGCACATCGTGGCGAGACATGGGCATTGGCGAAGAGCCCGGACGGTTCGACATTGGCAACAGCTGGGCATGATGGAGAACTCAAGTTGTGGTCTATCAACGCCAAAGCGCAACCGGCCAATAATGAAAAGGTATTTGCTTGCTTGGGCTCCTTGCCACGGCAATCCAGGGCGAGACCAGTGACTCTGGCATATCACCCGAGTGGATCCTATCTTGCAATACAAGGAGCAGACAAGGCTGTGGAAGTTTTCCGTATCCGGTCAGCAGATGAGTTGGAAAAGCTTCTCAAGCGCCGGCGGAAAAGACTGGCAGCCAAGGACAAATCGGAGCAAGAGACCGCCGAGATCAAGTTTGACGACAAGCATGTTTCCTATGTGACGCTTCGGTCAAGTCATAAGATTCGCTCCATTTGCTGGTCAGCATCACCAAGCTTGACACTGCTCTGTGCGCTGCACAACAATTCGCTCGAAGTCTACACCATACCGCCAGCAGAGTCACTCAGCAGCAAACACGAAGTACCGGAATACATCAAAGCACATGCGCTCGAGCTGCCAGGCCACCAAGCAGAAGTACGGACCTTGACTCTCTCCTCTGCCAACGATATTCTTGCCACCGGGTCAGATGGCTTACTCAAGCTGTGGAACATCAATAGTGGGGCATGTATCCGCACTATCGAATGCGCCTACTGCCTTGCGCTCACATTTATCTTACAAGATCGGTATATTGTTGCCGCTACGAAAGAAGGCAAGTTGCAACTCTTTGACATTGCAAGCTCCACTTTGGTCGAAACGCTCGATGCGCATGAAGGAGCAGTCTGGTCGCTTCAAGTACATCCTGATGGTCGTTCGCTTGTCACAGGCTCAGCGGACAAGACGGTTAAGTTCTGGCGGTTCGAGACGACCCAGGTCGATGTGGTTGGCACAACAAGGCAAACACAGCGACTGACCCTCAAGCACGCCAAAACGCTTAAATTGACGGACGATGTCTTGTCAGTACGCTTTTCACCGGATGCCAAACTGCTAGCCGTCGCCCTACTGGATGCTACAGTTAAGGTCTTTTTCGCAGATACGCTCAAGTTCTTCCTCTCGCTCTATGGCCATAAGCTACCTGTGCTCGACATGGACATTTCTTCAGACAGCAAGATGCTTGTGACGTGCTCAGCAGACAAGAATGTCAAGCTTTGGGGACTTGACTTTGGGGATTGCCACAAGAGTATCTTTGCACACAACGATGCTATTTTGCAAGTGGCATTCGAGCAAGAGGGCCACAACTTCTTTACATCCGGTCGTGACAAGAAGATCAATTATTGGGATGGCGATCGCTTTGAGAATATTCTACGACTTGATGGCCATCATGGCGAGGTTGCAGCGATGGCCGTCAGCGGCGACAGCGAGTTCATCATCTCTTCTGGTCACGATTGTAGCATTCGTGTTTGGCGGCAGTCTGACGATCCCGTCTTTTTAGAAGAGGAGCGAGAAAAGGAGATGGAAGAGATTTACGAAGATCAGCTTGCCGACTCGCTACAACGCACCGAGATGAATGAGATGACGGACGAAGGGGAAGAAGCAGGACGCGCAGGACAAGCAACGACAGAGACATTGACGGCAGGTGAAAAGATTATCGAGGCACTCGAGATTTGTGAAGCGGATCGGCTCATGATGCTTGAGTATGGACGGCAAAAAGTGCATCGACCCGCAATGACGGTGCCTCAACGCAATCCTGTGTTGCATGTCTTGAATGTCTCTGCAGAACGGCATCTTCTCAATATCTGTCAGGCAGTCAAACCCAGTCATCTGGAGGATGCTCTGCTGATTATGCCATTTGACAAGGTCTCTACATTCCTCGTCTTTCTCGACAGCTGGGCTCGACATGCATGGAATATGCCCCTGACAACCAAGATTTTGATGGTGTTGATTCGCACGCACCATGCACAGATTGTGGCGAATCAGCTGATGCGGCCAATGCTGGATGCAGTCCGCACACACCTGCGACAGGCTCTGCAACGGCAAAAGGATTTAATGGGCTTCAACCTTGCTGCACTTGGATTTTTACAACGCGATCATGCAGCCAATACCCAGACCGACTTTGAGGAACCGGTAGAACAGCCCGTCAAACGTGCCTTTGCTACCATTTCTTAGAGAGCTAGTGTTGGGTATAGCTTCATTTGGCCACGGTGCGCCATACGACACTGTCCTTCGACATAGAATTTCAGTAGCCAGGATGTTTTCCCGGTAATCCTTTCACTAATGGTGGTTGATGCATCTGTAGCAGAGAAGCGTCTTAATTTGTGGATGGACACAAGACCTCCATTTGCGACACTCTCATACAAGTGCAGCTTCTGACGTTTAGAGATGATTTGCGTGCCAAGGACTTCTGGCTTGGAGGTGATGCCTAGCGTTTTGATTTCTTCTACGATGCGAAAGTGCAGGCGAGTACAAGCTTCAGCGTCAGGTGTGTGTTCATCATGCCCTTTGTATTGCAGCTCCCTGTCTAGGTAGACCTGATCTTGCCTGAGGATATCAATCGAGACTGTGGTAGGCGAGAGTTTCAATGACTTGATGAACATTTCTGGAGTAGAGAAGCTTTCAAAGACTGCGTCAATCTGCTTATTCAAAACGACTTGAAACTCTGATGTAAAGGACATGGTTAACTATTTAGGTTGTAGCGAAGCTCAAATGACAAAAAGAATATCAGGGCCACATGCGAAAAGAGAAAGGAGAAAAAGGGTCGCATTCACCAGCCCTGTGTACCAGGCGGGCCTTTGACACCCTGTGGTCCACCATCCATATCTTGTGTCGTCCAACCGCCATAAAAATCTGCCGTTAGCAATGTAATAGGCTGGTTCGTCCGTACCGCCAGGCTGAGGCACCACGCGCTCGCCATCAACAAAGCACTCAAATGGCTCTGCGTAGAAGCTGATGTACCCCTTGATGGCCTTGAAACGCTCTGTAGGCTTGAGGTACGTCCAGCAACGGCTGCTGATTGTGCCTTGCTGTGTTTGCACGTCATAGTAGGTCGCACTGCCCTTCCACTCGCAGTACGTCGAGCGAGCATTTTGCTTAAAGGCCGTCATGTCAATGTCTGCAGGCGGAATGTAGTACGTCGGAACGTGATGCGTCTCGAGTACCCAATAAGCACCTGAGGGGCAGTCTGCGATAGTGCGACCATTCAGCTTGACGACGAGGTGCCGCCTACATAACTCGAGAGCCGGTGGCCTGGGAAAGGAGTGTACATTGAGCTTTGTTCCCTTTCTAGCAGCAAAGGACATGGCAGCAGGGTGTTCAGAGTAGCAGCTATGGTAAAGTACTTGAATTATGTCAGCTGCCCCCCTCTCTGTGACTGGCAACTGTGGAAAACAAAAAAGTAAAATTCCAGCGACTCGACACCACGGACACACAGCAGCACACAGCACACAGCAGGCAGCAAGCACAACCAACTCGACAAATCAGCAAATATGGGTCGCATGCACAGTAAAGGAAAGGGAATGAGCTCCTCTGCTCTTCCCTACTCGCGCACACCTCCTTCGTGGTGCAAGGCAGACGCATCCGAGGTGTCCGAGCAGATCTTCAAGTTTGCTCGTAAGGGTATGACTCCCTCGCAGATTGGTGTTGTTCTGCGTGACTCCCACGGTGTGCCCCAGGTGCGGTTCGTGACGGGAAACAAGATTCTCCGTATTCTCAAGTCAAACGGTAAGTATTCCATTGAAGGGCGAGAAGGTTGGACGGATTGGTAGGCGCTGTTGCTGTACTCACAACCACAGTGCCTCCTCTTGGTTACCTTCTCTGCTTCCTATATGCCTCTGTTCGGTCATGTGCTGACAGAGTGATTTTTCAGGTCTTGCACCAGACATTCCAGAAGATCTCTACCACCTCGTCAAGAAGGCCGTCCAGGTCCGCAAGCACCTCGAGCGTAACCGCAAGGACAAGGACTCCAAGTTCCGTCTCATTCTCATCGAGTCGCGTATCCACCGTCTTGCACGTTACTACCGTCGTGTCTCTGTCCTTCCTCCTACCTGGAAGTACGAGTCTGCTACGGCATCGACTCTCATTGCTTAAGATGTGTCTGCTGAGCGAGCTGCTCGTCACGACCTTTTTTTACATAGCAATACACATGCATTTCTGAAATCTACATCTTGTCGCGTGACCCTATTTTTGTATGCTGAAGGATAGGCTGGCGCTGGCATTCCCGTTCATTGTCATCGTTTCATGTATGGATGCTTCACTTGGACAGATCGAATGCTGTCACAGGTCTGCCCTCGTTTTCTGGCACCGCCTGCCACGCTCTGAATTTGAGCCAGACTGCCTCAAAATCATGCGGTGTTTGCGTCTCGCGGGCACTACTAGCGCTGCGCCAGTGATGGGCAAGTTCGAGGTACTCGCCGAGCGCAAGCAGTGGTTGACTGGGTCTGGGTCGTTAGCAATCTACTATTCAAGCCAGGTTCACATACTTGTTGACCGCAAGCCACTTCATCCCATGCAGTAGCCAGTCTGCAACGCGTTCCTGTAGGTACTCGCGGACGGGTGCTTTGCCCACTTCCTCGGCAAGCGCGTCGTGACCATTCGCCACGGATGTGGCTCGCGACATGGGTTGTGATGAGGTTGACGCAGCCACTGCTGCAACTGCCTTGGGAACAGCCGGTACAGTAGCTTGCTGAGTCTCTTGGGGCTTATCCTCCTGTGTAATCGCTTGCTCTGATGAAGCAGAGACCTGAGGCTTATCCTCTTGCATAGGCGCATGCTCTGATGCAGCAGAGATCTCTGCAGCAGGGTCTGCAATGGCAGTGGGAACATCAGTCGTTGGGACAGACGCAAGGGCATCACGGGCGACCGCTGCAGGAGATGCTTGTGTCGCGGATTGCCCTTTATCGACTGTCTCTCTTGACGCGTCCGTAGCACCTCCCTCAGTCAGTTGAGTCGTGTCTTTGCCAGTATCCTCGCTTGTAGCAGCAGGCACCGCGTCGGTCATGTCTGTATCTTCTGTTCCTTTTGCTTCGCTCGTGTTTTGTGGAGCAGTGGGTATATCTGCAGGTGCAGCATCTGCTTGGGATGAAGCAGCAGCGTCCTGAACCGCGTCAGACATGCTTCTCTACTGAATAGAAGATGGTCGCGGGTGCTGCTACTTGTGCTGCATGTGGTCGACTTTGATCTTGTTCAGATGTCACGACTCAGTTACTCTACGGACGGATCCAACCAAGCCAGGGAAGAGACAGAAAACACTACAAAGGCAATGCGAATAAGCCTAGTCGGCAATAATGACAGAGGCAACGCCCATACCAGTTCCAACGCACATCGAAGTCACGAGCACCTTCTTGCCCGATCGACGCAGCTCAGAGACACCCGTGGCAATCTGGCGAGCACCGGTACAGCCCAACGGATGACCCAATGCAATGGCACCACCGTTGACATTCACCTTGTCCATTGGCAATCCGAGGACACGGCACGAGTACAGGGCCTGAGAGGCAAAGGCTTCATTCACCTCAAACAAGTCCACATCAGCGACAGTCAAGCCAGCGAGCTTGAGAGCCTTTGGGATGGCAAGGGCTGGGCCGATACCCATGATTTCAGGGTCACAGCCAATGGCCGTCGCGCACACAAAGCGAGCGAGAATAGGCAAGTTGAGTTCGAGGGCCTTGGAGCGCTTCATCATGAGCACACCGGCACAACCATCCGTGACTATTGTTAGCAGACTCTTTGACATAGACTTCCTTACTCTGACTCGAGTTGCCACCGGTGGAAGCACCACCCGAGGGACCGGCGAATTTGCCAAAGGCAGGCTTGAGCTTTGCAAGGGACTCCTTGGTCGTTCCGTAACGAATGCCATCATCTTGCGTGACCGTCACCGTCTTTGCCTCACCCGTCTTAGGGTCCTTAACCTGGACCGTCACTGGGATGATCTCCGCCTCAAAGCGACCTGCCTTTTGTGCAGCTTCTGCCTTTTGGAAACTCGAGGCTGCAAAGGCATCCTGGTCAAGACGGCTAATGTTGTAGCGAGAGGCGACATTCTCGGACGTCCAGCCCATCGGCATGGTACAGTCCTTGGCTTGCGCATTGGCAAGGATCTCATCGCTAATGACGGGGTCGGCGCGGGGTGCAGCAGACATGCTTTCTGCACCCAGTGCCAGACCCACTTCAATCTCACCGGAGCGAATGGCATTGGCAATCGATTGTGTGGCCACTAAGCCGGAAGAACACCAACGGTTCAGCGTGTGTAGTGAGGTCGACGAGGGGAAACCAGCAGCCAAGGCAGCACCACGCGCACTGTACGCGACGTTACTGCCACCGGAGACATTACCGACGCAGATATCATCCACGACAGCAGGGTCAATGCCGGAGTTCTGTGCAAACTCACGCAAGATGGCCAGGACGAGGAGGTCGACGGGGGTGTCCTTGAAGGAACCCTTGAAGCCCTTGCAGAGCGGCGTGCGCACGGCCTTGATGATTACGACATCATCGGCAGAGCCAGTGATGTGCGACGCGATCTGACGAAGACGGTTGGTCATGTTGAGGAGTTGAGTTGGGTAGAGAAGGTAAGGAGGCGAAGGTGGAGGATGTCGCTGAGTTTGCTGAGTTTGCGGAGTCGCAGCGGCGGCGGGCGAGTCCGAGGCGCCGACTCAGATGGGATGGCAGAAAGAACCAGCTGCGTCAAGTGGATGGACTGCTATCTAGAGGTGGGAAGCTGCGTGACAGAGACACCGCGAGTCTTGCGCAGCCATTCAAGCACATCAGGCGCAAGCACCCCCTTGTCAATAATAAGTCGACGCAATTGGGGCTGCAGCTTCGTCAACCGGAGCACTGCCGCCGACTCAAGACGATTGCACACACCAAGATCTAATGTCTTGAGGCCACTACATGTATCACCCACTGCCTTCAGCACGTTCTCGTCCACGTATTTAGCATGGGACAGTATGAGACACTGCAAATGCGGAAAGCACCGAACATACAACTGCAACTTCTCAGACTCAGTTTCGCATTGGGCAAAGTCAAGATGTGTGACAGTCTCACCGAACGAGGCCCAAGCTGGGTCCATCGAAGCAGGCTGGCCAAGCGCTTTGATGTCTTGAAATACGAGCGTTTTGAGTGGAGGGTACTTGCCTGATTTCGTCTTCGGCATTCTGGTGCTCGAGAGCCAGTAGAAATGCTCCAGGATATCCGGCAGAGCAGGCTCAATGAGGGCAGCTGGCACGACATCATGGCTTGTACGCAAATTGAACGTGCACTGAATCTTTTTCAGTGTGGACGGCCAGGCAACATCTTTTTGACCTGGCCACAACAAGTCGCCAATTCCAGTCAAGACGAAGGCTTCTAGCCTTGGCATCTTCCATTGTGCTAGATCAGTCATGGAAGCACCATCTAGCATTTGGCCACCGTTGGTGAAAACCAGCTGCAGGTTTTGCAGATTGGGCGCGGTAACCTCAGCAAACGTGTCTAGTCGTCCGAGGGTTGCGAGGATATGTGCGGAGAAGGTTTGGAGATTTGGCAAGGCAGAGATGATTTGGGCGGCTTGTTGAAACTTGAGAGAGCGATCAAAAGGAGCAGGTCCAGCCAAGTCGAGCACCAGCAGCTGCTTCATGGATCGTAGGGCGGGGTATGAACCCGGCGTCAAGCAACAGCGCAGATTCGTAAGCTGTGAGCCGAGCCCCCGATGCACCACAAGCTTTCCGATGTCTGCTTCGATACGGAGTGTCTTGAGTGAGCCTCTTGACCGTCTGGCATAAGTCTCAAGGGTTTTTAAACTTGGCATTCTGGTATGGCCCGTAAAGTCCATGTACTGCCAAAAATAAGATGATTTTGTGATGGTCCTGTGCCAGGCCTTGGAGACTCTGCTGGCACGAACACAATCAGCCATGCTGCAGTTGCCAAAAATTTGCCAGACAACCTCCACTGGAAACAGTATGAATAAGTCTCGTTCTATGCGAGACTGTCGAATACGCTTTTCGACTGCAGTCTTCATTTGAAGGAGTACGTTACGCAACGTTGCCGTGCCTGGCGTGTTGGTGAGACCACGGTTATAGTATTTCAGGGCCGACTCGTCCTTGCCCATAAGTTGATAAATCTTGCCAGCCCTCAAATAGCCCTTGGTGTTAGTGTCAGGAACAAAGAAGCCTATGGACATGCCTTGATGTTGTGCTTGTCAATTTGAAGCATGCGTTTTGCATCTTCCAGGGCGTCTTGCAACTGGCCTGTGCTTTCATAGCAAGATGCCCGCTTATCAAAGCGAGTGATGTCTGGCAGCGCGATGGATGCATTGATGAGCTGAGGTGAGACTATGCCAGTGAGAGGGGGACAAAGCGCACTTTGGTGTAGAGGCCTATAGCTGCACTGTACTGGCCTGCCTTGACGAGCTTGGCGGCCTGGGTGTCCAGGCTTTCAGCAGACATGGCAGAGAAGGCTAAAGCATGGATGGAGCTGAAGCAGAGTATATAGAAGCAGATATAGGAGCAGATGTAGGCGCACTCCTTCCCCTCGACTTCATCGCCGTCTCCCTTCACGCGCCCTGGGCAGCACGTGCATGGAGTGAAGCAGCAGCGAGGAAGACGACAACGATCAAGAGACACATCCAGCATCCCATCGCCGCCGTTCCCAGGCAGTAACAGCAGCGGCAACATCAGTGTGACTACTCGTAGACAAGGGCGTCGCAGCATCCAGTATAGCCTCAAGCGTCCAGCAACGCACTTGTGAAACCCAGCACAGACAACGCCTGCTCCACCGCGACGCATTTGTTTCGCAATAGAACCGACTGCATCCCCAACACGGCCACTGTGACACAGCGGATTTGCTCAACTCGCAGCCTGAAACAAATCAAAGACCCGGGTCATCAGCATGACGGACGATGGGCCCACCCATAATTGGAAGTTCGCGCAGTAAGTTTGATGACGCATCCGACGCGACCCTTCCCTTGACTGACACATGAATGCAGATGCTTTGGCGATAAAGGCGATGTCGAAGATGTCACAGAAGGTAGGTCTTTGATGCCATTGTAACGCTTACTGATACCGCAGCCGACATTATCAGCACGGTAGAGTTCGATAGCACAGGCGATTACCTCGCCTCCGGTGATAAGGGCGGACGGGTGGTCCTCTTTGAGCGCAATCACTCGGTATGGCTGCACGCACTGCTGTATTAAGACTAACCCTTAAGAAAAAAGGCTGCGAGTACAAGTTCTACACTGAATTCCAATCCCATGAACCAGAGTTTGACTACCTCAAGTCCCTCGAGATTGAAGAGAAGATCAACAAGATCAAGTGGTGCCGTCGACAAAACTCGGCTCACTTCTTGCTCAGCACGAATGGCAAGTCTCTCAGCTGCCTGTTCACCGCTAACAGCAGATAAAACCATCAAGCTCTGGAAGGTCTTTGAAAAGTCCCTCAAGGTTGTTGCGGAAAACAATCTGAGTGATGGGTATGCACAGCAAAACATGTTTAGCGCGGAGACACTCCGTTTACCGCGTATGACCCATCACGACACGATTGTGGCCTCGGTTCCGCGACGGACTTATGCCAATGCTCACCAGTACCACATCAACTCCATCAGCGTCAACTCTGACGGCGAAACATACATTTCTGCAGATGACTTGCGCATCAATCTTTGGAATTTGGGCATTCAAGACCAGTCCTTCAACATTGTTGACATTAAACCTGTCAACATGGAAGAGCTGACAGAGGTTATTACTGCTGCAGAGTTTCACCCGACGCACTGCAATCAGTTCATGTACAGCAGCAGTAAAGGCACCATTAAATTGGCCGACATGCGGGAGTCTGCGCTGTGTGATCAACATGCGAAACGTATGCTACTGCGCTTTCACTACAAAACTAACAACAGTGTTTGAGGAAGAGGAAGATGTCGTCAACAAGTCCTTCTTTTCAGAAATCATTTCATCCATCTCGGATGTCCGGTTTTCCAAGGACGGCAGGTATATTCTCTCGCGGGATTACCTCACCCTGAAGATCTGGGATGTCAACATGGAGAAGAAGCCAGTCAAGACCATCAACATGCATGACCCACTCAAAAACAAGCTCTGCGATCTTTACGAAAACGACTGCATCTTTGACAAATTTGAGTGTACATTCAGTGGCGATGGCAAGCACGCTTTGTCTGGCAGCTACAACAACAATTTCATGATTTACCCAACCGACCCGACCGAGTCTTCCTCAGATCAAGCGGTCTTACTACAAGCAGATAAGAGCGCATTCAAGGCGAAGAAGGGTAGCGACAGGAAGAACAAGGCAGGCCGCGGCTTTAGCCCGGCGCCGAAGAGCTCGATACCGGTCTTGGATGCTGACAAGATGGACTTTTCAAAGAAAATTCTGCACTCGAGCTGGCATCCGCGTGAAGACTCCATTGCGATCGCTGCAACAAACAATGTAAGTTGCTCATACCTCGATACCTGCTAACAAGCTAGCTCTTTGTCTTTTCGACTCTGTAAATACATTTCCTGCTGAAGCTTTGCTCAAGGTGGGCAATGTAGCAGGTGGCTGACAACATGCTCGGATAGAAAAGACTCTGTTCTTGTGCCAATATATAGTAAAGGTGCTAGTAGTCCTGCTTTCCCGTGTCGGTAATTGACTCTGATGCAGGCTCGCTGCCAAAATATGCCTCTTCCTGGTCCCGCATCGAAGTAGCATTCACATCGAGTGATGCATCATGGTCGACTTGTTTATAAGGAAAGTGTTCAGCTTGACCACTTAGAACTTCTTCAACTGCTGTCCTACGAGCCTTGTCGTCAGCGGTCTCTTCATCGCTCTCTTCTTCCACTAGATTGCTGTCTTGTGATAGAGCTTGCTGTGCTTTGCGATCTGCGTCGTAGAATGCAAGCAAGTGCTGTGATATACGGCCTCCTATTGGATCATCAGCTTCTTGAGTGCTGTCTGTGTCAGTCAAGCCTTAATGCAATTAATACGTCAATACATTGGCTTTGCAAAGTCATCAGCTAACTCATGCAAACTGCTAAAATACTGAGGCGTCAAGCGAAGGTATTGCAAACGACGATTCCGCTTCGTTGTGTCAGAAAGCTCTACATTTGATTCCTTCGAAGCTGAAGCTGCCATGTCTTGGACAAGGCGGCTCGATGGCAAGACATGGCGTCAATGTTCTCAGCCAACACTTCAGATGGCAACTCACGACCTCGAGCAGTCGACACCCTATGGACTGCAGACTACCTCAATCCGGATACACCAAACGAGTGCTGGGCTCGCTGTTGACCTTCCGGCGTAGGGCATCCTTTCTGTTCTCTGACCGAAGCGCTGTATGTGCTATCACCAGTGTCTTGGCCGGGTCGCGCGCCTTCGCAATGCAGTCGCCGATCTCATTCGTAGGTTGATGATGCGGTGGCATAGCCCTTCGATTCTTGAACTTGTTCACTTTGATTCGCGGGAAAGGCTGATTCATGAGTTCCTCATGCTCATCCCTGGTGTACATGATGAGAGCAGGTGACGTCCGTGGCGCTGGAGGTGAGGAAATGGCTTTGCCTAGACAGCCAGGAGATGCCGTGGTGGCTGACTCGGCGAATGGAACAGGCATAACTCTCGTGCGCCCAGCGAGCCGACTTTTAGCATGTCTTACCCGCAAGAATTGTTTTGTAGAGTACTTTGATAGCGGCTCAGTAATCAAAAGCGACTTGGCACTGGGCTGTTCTGCTGTTGTAGATGACTTGTGAGGCTCAAGCACTCCAATTTGCGCCCCGTAGACGCCGCTTGATCCTGAACCACGTTCTAAATGACTCGAGTCCCTTTTTTTTGTCAAATGAATAGGCTCATCTGGAATGGTAATGTACGCCGAAGCGACCGTATGCACGCGGTCTGCTACGGGTCTGGCCTTGTGCGCATCTTCAAATGCCGCAGTCTTTTGTAGCGCGACAGCGTTCAATTTCTTGCCAGGCCTTCTCGTGTTCGAATTCTGCACACCACGTCCTGAGGCATTTGGATTTGTGGGTTGCCTTCTTTGCGAAGAATTCTTTGGTAGCGAAGTCCCGAGCGCCGGCGCAACGACACGCGGCTCGACAGGTGGAAGGACAGTCTGCATTTGTGAAGCTTCTGCCTGTTTGACATCAGCTAGAGGTAAAGCTCGTATGTCTGTGGCGAGCCGTCCAGCCTTCGCTTTCTGTGCAGTGGCGCCTGGTGGTGCCAAATTCCTGTACGGTCGTTGATCATTTACACCAAGCTTCCTCTTCTTTGGCGGTGCAGCACGCACAATTTGGGGCACTTGGCCACCTGTGCCAACAAAGACCCCTGCGAAATCACGCATTTGGGCAAATCTAACAACTTCGCGTGCAACTTGTTCGTCATGACGCGCATATTTTACAGGGAGATTCTGCCACTGAGGATATTGTTGATAGGGTGCGTGATGTCCTCTTGGTAGCGGAGGCAGCGGAGGGGCGACAGGGTGCTGCGCTGGCGCAGGGATGTCTTTGCCGAATTGGAACAAATCTCTTTCAAAGGACTTGTTTTGTTCAACCTCTTCAGTGCGGATAGCCTTTTCCCGGGCTGCTTTGACTTCTTGATCCTAGAGTCAGCACGTCGCTGATGTGAGCGATCTTACATGTCTGTTGATGCCGTTATCCCATAGAGGGCAGTTGCCAAAATGCTCATAACCACTCACCACAACCTTGCATATATAGCAGGTCTTTGTTTTGCAGGAACGACATGTGATGAGGTTGCAGCCATCTTCCTTGACGAAGCGTCTGCCATTAGCAACGCTTCAACAAAGGATACCTACGCCTTGCAGCCAGGACACGTTCTGACGAGTGCTTCAGTCATTTGATCAGCTACCCGATGTTGAGCAGCCGATTCGTTAGTATTCGCTGCTTCCTCACACGATTTGCCGGTATGTGCTTCCTTCTTGCAGGAAAGGCAAGTCTTTTTGCGGCAGTCGAGATTCGGACAGTCAAACATCGTCTCCCCTTCATCAACGATTCGCGCCTCGCCACAGAAAGAACAGTTCTTGAGATCCGATGACGAGGCTTTGAGCACGCTCGCAAGGGCTTCCAGCTTGTCGAGGGCCTGCAATTTGGTTCTGTCTAGGAATCGCTCACGTTGCTGTATACAGAATTCAGCTCTACATCCACTCTGATCGACGCAGTGCATCGCCGCATAGTCATTATTGCCTATAGCATGAGAGGCAAGCTGTTCAAGACATTCTTTGCAGTAGAGATGGCCTTCGTTGCATTGAGCAAGCCCATCGGCACGCACGTCTGTGAAGCAGCAGGCACATTCTAGCTCAGGCAGCTGGTTCATGGAATGAGAGACGAGCTGCAAGCTGTAATTTGTAGGCCATCCAATAGATAATTAGTGTTCAGTTCAGGCAAGCAACACGCGCCCAGTCTCGTCCAGTTTACGCGTTGTAGTTTGTTGTGACGCCGTCCCGCTGCGGTCTGCCATTATCTAAGCGAGCAGATGAACAACCGCCTGCACCAACACAAGCATCCTAAGCAGGCGCCCAGTATCTTCTAGCAGCCATGGGTGTACTCAACAAGATCAAGGACAAGCTCGACAAGCACGTCCCCAACTCTGCTACCAAAAAGGCGCATGAACAAAAGCTGGCCGAAGACCCGATTAGACATACCACCGTCGAGCCTTCCATCAATGTCCCGCTCGAAGAAGGCGACATGTTCCACACAACAGGGCTCGTTACGGATGATCCTCTCAAAGACAAGCGCTATACTTCTAGTGGGTTGCGCTCCAAGACGGAACTGCCAGATACACAAGGCCTGATTCAAGGCATGGAGCATCTCGCTGTGGCTGGTCACGAACGAGACACGCACGGCTTACTGCGCGGCATGTCGCCCGCTCTCTCCATCAAATGCGGTCCGCTTTTGCGCTACATTGATACCGATTTCAAGGCAGCCCAGCCAGTCTGGCAAGGCTCGGTGCTAATTGTCGCTATTGACGGCGAATCGGACTATGCCTCACGACCGGCTCTCAAGTTGAGCACTGGCCAAGATGTTGCTGGAGAGGTGCTGCACACACAAATGGGCTCATCCTTCTGGCGCTTTCCACTGCAGATTGTGCTTGGCGACCAAGAGCAGCGTATCACCTATTGCATCAACGGCTCAGAGCAAATTCCCTTTGTTGTGCCATCTAAGCACGAGACAATGCGCATCATGTTCCACAGTTGCAATGGATTTTCTCTGTCTGTAGACCAGACCAAGTTTTGCGGCCCAGACCCTCTTTGGAAGGATGTCTTACGGAGCCATAACGAGAAGCCCTTTCACGTTATGCTTGGTGGAGGCGACCAGATCTACTGTGACTTGGTATCGCGGCGTTGTGCCTTGTTCAAGGAATGGCTCAACATGTCGACAATGGAGCACAAGACCGCACGACCCTTCACCGAGGACATGCGCCACGAACTAGAAGCTTTTTACTTTGAGCACTACTGTTGGTGGTTCCGGCAGGGACAGTTTGGTCGCGCCAATGGTATGATTCCTATGGTCAACATTTTCGATGATCACGACATCATTGATGGCTTTGGCTCTTATCCCGACCATTTCATGCGATCTGCTGTGTTCTCAGGTCTCGGCAATGTGGCATTCAAGTACTACATGCTGTTCCAGCACCAGTCTCTTCCTACTGAGCAAGAAAATGCCAACTCAGCTTGGTGCTACGGTGTCAAGCCCGGGCCGTATATTCACGAGCACTCTCGTAACATTGTTGCAAACCTGGGCCCAAAGGCCATCTTCTTTGGCTTCGACAACAGGACTGAGCGTACAAAGCACCAGATTGTGACGAATGAGACGTACGACAAGATCTTCCATCGTCTCGAGAACTCCATCGTGCCAGGTCAAACGGAGCATCTTATTGTGCTGCTAGGAGTGCCTATTGCCTACCCGCGTCTTGTCTGGTTGGAGGAGCTGCTCACCTCCAAGGCTATGGATCCACTCCGCATTCTTGGCAAGACTGGTGTGTTGAGTGGCTTTACACAAAAGTTTGACGAAGGAGTGGAACTGCTTGATGATTTGAATGATCATTGGTGTGCCAAGCACCACAAGCAGGAGCGTAATGACTTTGTCTTGCGACTGCAAGCTCTCTCGCTCCTTCGATCTGTACGCATCACCCTGCTCGGCGGAGACGTCCATCTCGCTTCAGTTGGAGAGTTCTACTCGAACGCTACTTTGCGCATTCCAAGGGAGAAGGACCACCGTTACATGCCCAACGTCATCTCCTCTGCTATTGTCAACACACCGCCTGCTGAAGCTGTGTCGAACGTCTTGTCGAAGCGAAACTGTGTCCACCACCTGGACAAGGAGTGCGACGAGACGCAAATCCCGCTGTTTACACACGATGTGAACGAGAAGAAGCTCAACAACCCATGCTTGTTGCCTCGCCGCAACTGGTGCAGCATCGACCACATTGGTCCAAATGGTGGTTTAGAGGTGTCTCTCAACGTTGAGATTGATCAGAGCAATCACGAGGGCAAGACCAAGCCATACGTCTACCGCGTGCCTCGACTGGATCTTGTGTCGCACAGCACAAATCAGTCATACCAGCAACCTCAGCAGAGTACGGGAACACTACAGCAGCCTGGGCTTGCTGGTGTCGGGTATCAACAGCCGCAATACAGCAAGGGTCAATACATGGCACAGCCCGAGGTTGCTCCTCCTTTGCAGCCCAGGTACTAAGCCTTTCTGGGATGATTCAGTTTTGTGCTTCTAATGATTTATAGGCGTCGGATTTGTAGTAAAAGGGTTATCTCTGACAGGATGCTGCTACTGTTTCTGCTCGTGCTGCTCCTGCGGCCCTGCCCCTGCGCCTTGCCGCCCACCGCCTTGCCACCTTACCGGCTGTTGATCCTGGGCACACCTTCTGACGTCATCGGGCGTTGCTGTTTGCTTCGCCCGTGGCAGCGTGGAAGTGCAACCAACGGATGTCAGCCAGGGACGATAAATACACAAGAACCCTCCTGTCACCCATCTGTTCTTACCAAGATCCATACACACACTGAAGACACAGATCATGTCTACTACCCAAGCACAGCCTGCAGTCCCTCACCAGGCAACATCTGGTGCCCCAGATCCAGCAGAGTCTCTTGATGCCCGCTTCAAGGCATGGCGCATTCTCGTCAAGAACCTAGAGGACTACTTCAAGCATCTCGAGAAGGTCCACGAGTCCTCTGCCAAGGACCACCACAAGCTAGCAAAGGTGCTCGAGGTGCCCTTCAAGCAGACTGGTCACTTTGAGCAGGCAGGCATCCAGGATGTATTCACTGCCTTGCAGACCACTACGCAGCGATGGGGAGCTGACCAGGAAGCATACGCCAAGGCCGTACGTCACTCTCTTGTGGCACAAGCATCTACGCTTGAAGATGAGATTCAATCATTCGAGAAGCGTCTCAAGAAGGACGGTCTCAAGGGTGCAAAGGGCGTGTCGAAGCTGCAGACGGAAACGCAGAAACACATCGAGACACTTGGCAAGCACACATCCTCCTTTGAAACGAATCCCAAGGGAATTAAAGCAGACCACGACCCATTCCTCGTTAAGCGTGGCATCCTCAAGCAACTCAGCAGACAGACTGAGGAGGAGAACGCACACACCGACACCGTTCTCGCCTTCCAGAAGCAATGTGAGGAGTTTGAAATCAAGATTGTGCGATCCATCCAAAACATGATTGCGGAAGTCTCGCGACAGCATGCAGCAGAGGGACAGGATTTCCAGAGCTCAAGCAACAGCATGCTCACGACCTCTCAGCAACTCGCACCCGACCACGAATGGAAGGCTTTCACTGCGCGTGACCGCAGCTTGCTCGGCTCCAACGTCGCTAAGCGCGATGTCAGTAGCATTGTCTTTGCTGGTGCTGACCACCCGTCCACTGCTCCTGTGCTTGAGGGAGATTTGATGCGCAAAGGTACTGTTATGAAGAAGTACAGCCCTGCTTACTTTGTCCTCACTAAAGCTGGTTTCTTGCATGAGTTCAAGAGCAAGAGCATCGAGAATGATCCAGAACCCGCTTGGACCCTCGATATCAAAGATGCGACCATCGGTGCGCACTCTACCCAGACGAACGGTAAAAACAAGTTCGTTGTGTCAGGCAAGAGCAAGGGACTGCTTTCCTCGAAGCACGACTATGCTTTCCAGGCAACAAGCTATGATGACATGATGAAGTGGTGGACCGCATTGTGTAAATTCGCAACTAACGCACCCACGCCAGAGTCGGCTGAGCTGCTAGACGACTCGGATACCGAAGTTGCAAGCCCTACAGCTTCCCATGCTCATGCAGCAACGGCTCCAACAACTGGAACGGTGCCTGAACATGCCGTGCCTGTCACTCATGCTCAACCTGCCCCAGTTGCTACCGGCGGGTACGCTCAGTCTGCTGGAGTAGCACCTGGTGGTTACGCTCAGCCTGCTGGAGCAGCGCCTGGTGGTTACGCTCAGCCAGCCGTAGCAGCACCTGGTGGTTACGCTCAACCTGCCACGACACAAGCTCAAGTGCCAACACAGCAGATGGCCCAATCCAATTTGTCTGGAACAGCTCCAGCCCCTGGACCATACTAGGCACGTCGAATCGTAATTGAGCCTAACGATACGTAGTTAATCTTTCTTTGTGTCTATGTTCTCTGGCTCACTTTGTCTCAAGGTATCTGCCAAGCCACTCAATCGATGGACCGTCAGATTCTTGCAAATGTCAATGGACGCAAGTGGCTGCAAATACTCGAGCACGATGAGAAGCAAAAAATCAATAGCCACGAGCATGCAAAACAGCTTGCCCGCATAAAGGCCACAGCCATAATACTTCTTGAGACGCTCCATGAGTGGCAACGACGCGTTTGCGCTGATGTGGTCATACACTTGCTCTGTACGTGCCGCGATGTTTGTCCATGAATACATCTTCTTGACTTGATCATGGAACTTGTCAGTCTTGACACGTCCACGACATAGGTCATCAATGGCTCGTGATGTTGCCGTAACCAAGTCATCTTCCTCTGGCCTGGCAAAGACAGTCATATGATCTGGCAACACCTCAGGAACACCACCGACACGTGTGCATACAATATAGAGGCCACACGATGCTGCTTCGACAATGACTGTGCCGAAAGCCTCTGTCAGCGACGGGTGAAGATAAATGTGTCCACGCACCATGACGTCGCGCACATTTTCATGGCGCACGGCACCCAGCATCTCGATACGGTCCTGAAGCATGTACGTTTCCCGCATTTGAATCAAGTCAATCATCTTTGGTCCGTCTCCAGCTAGGATGAATTTGACTTTTGGATGCATTGCACAGATGCGTGGAATACAAGCGACAAGCAAGTCGGCACCCTTGTTGTAGAAAAGGCGGCAAATGACCACAATGACAATTTCATCAGACAAGAGTGGCGGTGAAACTGCTGGTGAAAAGTTGGAGCTCACCACGGCGTTTGGAATGACAGAAACCATGGTCGGATCTAGTGCAGCACGTAAGACAGTATTTTCCTTGCATGTGTGAGATACACAAACGACATGGTCGACATCAGAGAGCGTGAATTTGAGTAGCTTGTTTGTTAGGATCGATGCTGCATCTGCAAAACCAAATAGGGAATGGTCCGTGAAGCAAGTTCGCAAGCCCATGGTCCGGGCATGCAGAATGGCTTCATGACATAGTGAAGACAGAGACGCGTGACCATGCACAATCTGGACCTGCTCTCGCAAGACAATATTGCGGAAAATAGGAAAGAAGGAGAAGACGGTTGGCATGGTTGCCTCTCTGAAGATGGTCAAGAAGGGGACATAGTAGACTTTGAGGCCATTTGTCAGGTATCTTACCCCAACACGATCTCCATATCTGAGGATTAGAAAAGGTTACATAGAGAGGAGCATACGCATGCGTAATGACAATAACTTTGTGCCCGCGGTCAACGAGTCTTTGAGAAAGCTGGTAGATGTGCGACTCTATGCCGCCTGGTTGTGGGTAGAAGAAGTCGGAGACCATAGCGATAGAGTACATGATGGCATGTCTTGTGCTTCAGAGCGGTCGCCCTCCAGGCAGGAAAACAGCTGGGGTCAGCAAGCTTTTGTGATTGTGGAGTTGTGCCTGGTGAAGGCGACGACGACGACTTTCTAGCTTTGATCACAATACAAAAACTGTCGCATGATTGAAGGGCCCACTTGGTGAGGATGGTACGGGGTAAGCAGGCATCAAGGGGCAAGGCAAATGCTTCTGGTATGGCAAAGGTAGCTCAAAAAGACGGCCCAGAGTCAGCGGATGAAGCGCACGTACCTATGAATGAAACGATATCGCCGACCGAGCCTGTCGAGGCTGGCAATACAGTCTTAGTCGACCGACCGCCTTTGCCAAGTGAGTCTCCGCCACTATCGCTTGAAGCGCCGCCGTTGCCAGATGAGGAACCACCAGCAGGGGTAACAGCGCAAGAACAGCCTCCACTGCCAGACGAGCCTTTGCCCGAGCCTAGAGAGCCAATCGACGATGCTGACGGATGGCAAGCTGTACTGGATCAGTCCAGTCAACGCTACTATTTCCACAACACCCGCACAGGTGAGACTACTTGGACCAATCCACGCGTGCCTGCTGGGCAAGACACAGCCGTCGACTATGCGATCCATTTCACCAACAAGGAAGCTGCTGGAGACGTCGCCTTCCAAGTACAATTTAACAAGCGCTCTGGAAAGTTTGTGCGAGATCCGGAAAAGACGGTGGAGAACTTCACGTCCATTGGTCGCGGAGAGAGACAGCTCAAAAAGTTCTTTGATCCCGAAGCCTTCAATCAAGAAGGCAAATCATTCAGAGCAGAGCGGGCGCAGGCTCAGTACTCAAAGAAGGAGATGCAGGAATTCAAAAAGCAGTACAAGGAGAAGCGTGAGCAAAAGAAACGGTCATGGCTGACAAAGGAATCGGACGACGTGGATGAGCGACGAAAGAAGAGATATTGAGCCTTGGCCTCGAAATATACAAAGTGTTGTTACAAGATACATGGAAGAGCTACCGCGCATGGCGGAGATGATCAAAAAAGTCCCTGGACAGCATTTGAATATCGCTGTCCGCTATCGCCACTCTGGACAAGGTCTTTTCGCGTGTTTGGGCAACAGTCAGTCTCAGCAGCTCCGTCAATTCTGCCAGGCCAACATTGACTTGATCAGCCCGCGACGGACGAGCTGCCTTGTCCTCTGGTCGCAGAAACGAGTCTTTCAAAAGTTCTGTGATTGTGAGTCTCTGCTTTGCGTCACGCTCCAAGCAACCTCGCATGACGCGCAGTAAATCGCCATCAACTGTCCTGGCAAACAACTCATCCTTGATTTCTGTGCTCGCCATGGCAGGTGGGTAAGCCCTTGTTGGAAATTCGATACGATGAGCAGCATTTGGGATCGCTTGAATCTTCTGAATCATTGTCAAGTGAGCAAAAGGCGTACGGCCATAGACCATCTGGTAGAGAATGCAGCCCAGACTCCAGACATCACTTGCGCGCCCAAGCTTCATGAGCCGTGCTCCATTGCCACCCGTATCGGACAACGCTTCCGGCGACATGTAATTGACTGTGCCAATCTGTTGATCTCTGTGGATGTTGGTCGTGTCGTTGCCAATGGTCTTTGCAATACCAAAGTCAATCAGCTTGAGAGCGCCCTCGACGAGAAGAAAGTTGGCTGGCTTCAGGTCTGAATGAACAATATGCTGGTCATGCACCGCTTGAACTGCCTCGAGCATGTGGCGCCAATATAGCCGGACAAAGTTGAAGTCCGGCACGCTGTCAGCCTGTTTGGTCAACATGTGCGCCAAGTCAATCTCGCCTGCCTCCATGAGCATCATAAGTCGGCCTTTTGCGTCATTGATTTCTGCATCATATAGTCGAATGATGTGCTCTGCTCCAGTTGATGAGGCCATGCGCTTCAGCAGTTCAATCTCGCTCTTGTAACCCTTGATTGTGGCTTGATCTGCTTGTTCGAAGTCGACACGCTTGAGGGCAAAGATGCGACCATTTGGAGCCATCACGCGAAAGACCTTGCTGGATCCTCCTTTGCCAATCTGGTCGAGACGTGTATATTCGCGACCATTCATGACAATGCGTACCAGAGCTTTGGGCTTGCGAATAGCAGCTGGAAGCGGTCCATCCAAGGCCATAGTCGGTGGTGCTTGAGCATGTGAAGTGACGGCTCGAGGAGCGGCAGTAACGGACGAGTCGGTGAAATTGAACTTGACTGATTTGGCGGCTGTACAGACCAATGTCGCTGGTGGACTCGCCTTCTTGGGCGTAGCGACAGTCGGTGTTGCTAAAGATTGTAGTTGTATCGCATCATGAGCGGCTGTTGCAGACTTCAGGCTACTCCTTACTTGAGCACTCACTGCCGGTGTCGATGCAAGAATGTTGCCAGAAGACTGCTCCACACCTGATTGCAACGGATCCTCGGAGCGGGCTGATTCATGACTGCCATTTGCTATGCTGACATCGACACTGCTCTTGCCGCTGCGAGATGTGTCTGGGTGGTCTTCGGGAAGCGCCAAGAGTGTGGAAGTTGCCATTGTATCCATAGACTGCCGCTCTGCACGTTTTGGAGGGCCAAGCCCAACCCGCCCAACCCTCCTCCAGCGTGTCTCAGGCCGTGCTGACTTTGATACGGGCTGCTCTTTGCTTGATGCCGGTGTGTTGATATCGAGATAGTCATTGGATAATTTGCGCACGCCAAGCGGCTGCCTTGAAAAGCGCGTGTAGTCGGCAGGCGTTACGGGCGCTGCAATAGCCCTATACGACGGCTGCTCGGGGCTGTGCAGGATATTGGCGAGCTGCTCGACGGGGATTGGGTCTGTTGCCGCTGGGGGCATGGACGCGAACAGAGGGTGCTGAAATCTAAATCCATCGCTAGACAGTTGCGAGTCGTCTGTATCTAAATCTGCGGGTTGCGCTGTCGAGAGCATGATCTCACTCATGGGGCCTGCATGGTTTCCTGGCTTTGTGTTGTTTGTTTGCTGCTGCTTGGTCGCTGTTGGTTGAAGTGTCGTTGTCGAATTTTGATTTCGCGACAGAAGAGAAAACTCCACTCGCTGCTCTCGTCGACCTGGACGCTCTGCTCTGCTCTGCTCTGCTCTACTCTATTCTTTACTCCCCTCTACTCTTTCCGCTACTTAACTTTACTCTGCTCTCTTCTTCCTTTCGCTCTAATCTGTTCTGTCTGCTTCATCCTGGCTCCTGCTGCTTAGCCAAAACGGCTGACATGGATGGCGCCCAAAGCCAAAAACAAGGCAAGCGCGTCTGGTTCGGGTCGGCAGACCGACCTGCGATCCGGTTTCGCCAGGCAAGCTCAGTCACCAAAAAAGCCCAGGATTCAGGAATCGAGTCAAGGCCGCAGCCGTCACGTTGGAGCCAAGCTTGAGCTAGAAGATGCCATCGCGTCTTCAGAGGATGAGAAATCTGCATCAGGATCAGTCCATTTCAGAAGCACCTCAGAGGAGACGAAACCCTTTCCAACTCTGCGGCAAGACAAGAGGTCTCCAAAGGACGAGAAGCCAGTGCCAGCATTATCAAGAGTAATTGGACCTCGCTTCAGATCCCTCGAAGACTGGTATGATGCAGCTCCCAGGACGTATAATCATTCAAAACAAAATGACATTCAATGCATGGAGGGGCAGATGTATGAAGGGGATCGCGACAACGACGGAAAGCTAAAAGACCGGCAAGCAGGTGTGACTTCACCACTCCCGACACCTTCGCCTCGGCCCGACTCATCTACTCTTGCGGAACCCTTGCCGGCTCTCAAAGATTTAGCTCTTCATCCCAAAAAAGCCCAGCAGGTACGAGACTGGCTCGAAAACGCATACGCTTCAAGGCAACCAAATCTACTCATCTTGTCGGGCCCATCTGGCGCCGGCAAGTCGACGGCACTTCGTCTCTTGGCACATCAGGCATTGTTTGAGCTGGTTGAATGGCAAAATCCGATGAGCACAACCGATACGGATAGTCTTGCTGGCAAATTTGAACGGTTCTTGTCCACTGCAGACCGCTACCCGGCGCTCGCTACGCAGACAGTGCATCCACAGACGCACTTGCGCAAACTGATCTTGATTGAAGACTTGCCCAACATCTACTCGTACAATTCAGGCTCTGGCAGTCTACGTGAAACATTTCGTCAAAGCTTGTTGGGCTACCTTGGTGGCACACGCTCTGCAAGTCCGGTTGTCCTCATTGTCACAGAGACAGAGTCACGAGCCGATGACGACGACCGAGACAGGGAGGCAGTGTATGCGCAAGCCTTGCTTGGCAACAGTATTATTGGACATCCACATACGACCACCATTCCCTTCAACAAAGTGGCCGCCACCTTTTTGCGCAACGCTCTACTTTCTGCCCTTGCGTGCGAAACACGATTCGCTACGAGGTTCGTCTCGGATGCAGTCATCCGCGAGCTGTGTCAGTATGCCAACGGTGATACACGGTCGGCCCTCAACGCTCTTAGTCTCATCTTTCCTGCGCTCAACCCAACGCGGCCAGCACATAAACGGCCAAAGCTTAAACGCGGCGCGACTCTCACATTAACACGCGTTGAACAAGAAGCCCTTAAACTTGCATCAGGGCGCGAATTGGCCCTGGACTACCATCACGCAATTGGGAAACTGCTGTACAATAAGCAGGAGGTACAAAACAACCCTGTAGAAGCGCATCGACTCGATGGATCGCCCGTGCGGCCAGAAAATGAAGCTAGCAGCCTCCTTGATGATGCTGCTGCCACGCCACAAGTCTTTCTCGCTGGAGCCCATCGCAATTATCTTGGATTCACACCAGATGTCTGTTCTGCTTCGACGTTTATGGACCATTTATCAGCGGCTGATGTTTTCATGGAACGCTACGACAAAGAGGCCAACGTGCTCAAGCGACACTTAGCCACGATTGCCGTGAGTGGCATGCAAGGCAGCCTTCCACACACCGTCACGCGCGAAAATCCGAGGCTCTTTTATCCCTCAGATTGGCAGATTCGAAGGGACGCGGTCGCGTCAAAGGATCTGGCAGATCGATACATCTTCACCTTGCCACCAGCGATGCACCCGAGAAGCACAGCGGGCATCCTCGAGATTCTGTCGTGCGAGTTCAAGGTTCATCGAGCCAGGCACGCTTCCATGCCGAGTCAAGCGCGTCTCGTTACGTTGCTTCAGTATCAAAAGCTGGCCCGATTCGAACAAGCTGGCGTTTCAGAGAGCTTGGATCTTGAAGAGATTGTCGGAGAAGAGCTCGTTGTGACAAGAAAGAGGCAGGAAGAGGAGCTGGCTTCTTCGGTGGACAAGGAAGAAATGAATGACGAGATTGAAGAGGTTGACTAGCATTTAGCATATCTACACGAATTAAGCCTTTACAGCAGATACGTCGCGCGCATAAATTCGTTGTGCCGGCAAACACTCCAGACAGAGCTCATGGCGTATCGCGGCCGCAGAGCAGACGCGTCGCAAGTCCTAGCTCATCGCTCGAATGCAGGCAGCAGCAAGGCATGTTGTGGCGGCTCAAAGACTCTAGCTAATTCTAAGATCAACATGGAAAAGGTCAATATGGACGCGATGCAACCATGGATCATCACGCGCGTCACCGACTTGCTTGGGTTTGAAGACGAGATTGTATGCTCGATGATCACCTCTTACCTCGAGGGCGAGCGCTATGTACGCACACTATGACACGATAGCCTGCTAACACGCTAGCCAGACAGAAAAGTCTTGGCTGATAGCATCTCTGGATTTCTCGGTGACAACACGGGATCGTTCACAAAAGAGCTGTGGGAGCTCCTTGACACTGCACAGGCGGCACCAGCAGGCATACCGCCGGCCTTTGTCGAGCAAAAGAAGCGCGAATTGGCAGCGCGGCGACAAGAGACTGAGCGCATTGACGCCCAGATCCGTAACCATGGTGCAAGAAGATGACAGGAGATAGTCCTTCTTCGCCTTCAATGTGTACGCCGCCTTCAATGTGTACGCGATCCACAACGAAGTCCCGCTCTTAGAGGGCTCCTTCACATAACAGGCTTTGTCAGTGTTTCGTCGCCTTCATGACTTCTATTCTCCAGTCACGGCGTCCTATCCTGTGCCTGCAGAGCGCAGAGCATAGAGCTATACCTCTCTAACTGCGCGCCTTCCCTGCTCGCTTGTTGGCGTGTCTCCTGTCGAGTGTCACGTCGCACAAATTCGTCGCCCGATGAATTTCAAAGCAACAACCAAAAACACTCATCTGCACACCGAGACACGAAGGCAAAACCACAGGCTCCTCGGCATGGTCTCGAGGACAATCATCATCTCTTCCATTGCAGCGGTGCTGCTTGCGTTTGCGAGCTATCGGAGTGTGGTTGCTCGCATGCAGCACAAGCGCGTTTGGATGACCCTACTCACCAACAAGGCCTACCTCGAGGGCGCTTTGACGCTCGACTTCTCCATCAAGCAAACGGGCTCAAAGTATCCCCTTGTTGTGTTCCACCCGCCAACTATTGAAGCAGAAGTCCTCGAAGAGCTGGCCAAGCGCAACATTCCTACAAAACAAGTCGACCTCTTGCTGCCAACAACCTTCAAGGACTATGGCGTTGACGAACGATTTTACGACTGCTGGAGCAAACTGCTTCCTCATGGCATGGTCTCCTACGACCGTATTGTTGAGCTGGACGCCGACATGCTTGTCCGACACAACATCGATGAGCTCATGGAAATGACACTGCCGGCAGGCACCATGGCCGCGACGCACGCTTGCGTCTGCAACCCCAACAACATAGCTCATTATCCGGCTGACTGGACTCCTCACAATTGTGCCTATACGAAACAACACGAAACGCCGGAATCTGCTCATCTCATGAGTCACGCGGTTAAGGCCGGCTTCGGTCTTGCTATCATGAATGGCGGTCTGCAAGTAATTGACCCAAACCAAAAGCACTTCAATGCGATTGCTGCCATAATGCAAAACGAGACTTTGACATCCACGTTTGCTTTTGCCGACCAGTCACTGCTAAGTTACTATTTCAAGGACCACTGGATTTCTCTGCCATATGTGTACAATGCCCTTAAGACCATGCGCCAACATCATGCGCCCATGTGGAATGACGATCGCGTCAAGGTGGTGCACTATATACTCAACGACAAGCCATGGCATGATGCGTTAGAAGAACAATCTGAATTTGTTCCGAATCAATGGTGGTGGAAAGCCCAACGGGAACGCTTACACTACGAGTCTGCGGAGCAAGCCAGGGTTGACGTCGAGAAGCTCATCTCTTCACACAAAGTGATGGTCTTTAGCAAGTCTTATTGTGGATACAGCCGGGCCGCAAAGACGCTGCTCAAGCAGCAAAACATTCAGCACAACGTTGTCGAGTTGGACCAACATCCAAATGGTGCAATGATGCAGAGGTATTTGAGTGACGTACGGACCGGCCAGCACACTGTACCGCAAACTTTTAACAGGGGTCGGTTCATTGGCGGCAACTCGGACTTGCAGCGACACATGGAGGCCGGAAAGCTTAAGAAGGTTTTGGGATAGTTGTAGATCGACAACTTATAGTGATGAGAATTGCCTTGACTGATGCTTGAACTCGGTATATGCAAACAAGGTTGAGCGATGTGCTTGTGTTGGCATCCATTGCCAAATCAGTGGTGATGGAGATCGTACCTTGAGAGTACAGGTCAAAGACACGACACGCTCGTAGTGATAGAACCGCAGCTTGATATGCATTGATTCTTCAGCCCAAGCAAAATTCGACTTATTGATGGAAAGAAAGACTCTGTCAAGGAACACGCCCGAATGACTTAATCATTGGCACCCCTTTTGCAACGCCATACTCTGCAACTCCCGCAATGGCACCCAAAACTACCGCCAACGCCGGCGGACATTTCAACTTCTCAAGCAGCACAAAGGTCAACCCCGCAATAACGGTAAACCACGGCACTGTCAAGATATTTTGACTTCCGTTGCTTCCCACGTTCGCTGTCGTTTGCCTGTTGGCTGCATTCATAGCTGTCAGTACGCCAGGTGGTGCCATGACGATGGTGGTGCGACAGAAGCGATAAATGGCTGCAAAGATAAGACCGACCGCAACAGCAGTAATGCCACGCACAACCTGCCGCGTTGCTGGGTAACGCTTGAGGATAGGCCAGAAAGGCAACAAACCGGTCCGAATCATCATGCCAGGTAGAAAGATGCCTAGCCAAGCGAGGCAGGCACCAGCGACTGGATTGTGGGAAAGGGTTAAGGTTCCAAGATACACGGCAAAGTTGAAGTTCGGCCCTGGAAAAGCCTGAATGATACTCAGGCCGATCAGAAAATCTCGCACAGTCACCCAACCAGGGTCCACCACATATGTCGAAAGCAGGGGGATGACGACCGGTCCACCACCAAAAATAATGGTGCCGCCGAGAAGCATGTTGCGAAACAATTGACTTGCGCGTTTTGGATCACGAACAGCGTTTGTGACGGCTAGAGTCAGAATGAAGATGAGCGTAAACACTGCAAGCACTGAGTAGCCTGTTCTTAGCGAGTTGAGGTAGACATGTGGGGTTTCCTCTTCGGATACAATGGTTTCTCCTTGCTGGTTGACTCCGGATGAAGTTGTGATTGGAAGCGTCTTGGAGTTTGAAGGAGGTTCGACTGGCGTGTCTTTGCCTGCTCGTCTTCGCAGTTGTGCTGAAGCAGGTGTCTGCAAGCTTTCGAGTTCAATATCGGGCCGCGCAGCCTGCTCAGGCGTAGGCTCGCGAGCTTTCAATCGCTTTGCAATCGGTTGTAACCATCGTTTCATATTATAGCTGAGATAGCTCGCTATACCTCCAGCAACAACTAAAACTGGGTATAGCCATTGCGACGAATACAGTGTTGCAATGGCAGCGCTGAGCGATAGAATTATAACGGTCGTTGTATCAGTTGCTGATTTTTGCCCTAAAGCATAGCCTGCCTGTGCAATGAGACCCACGACAGCGGCATTTAGACCTGAGAGAAGATGATAGACCCACTCTGGAAGAACCTCGTTGATCTGTCGGATGCCGAGACCAAGTCCCAGCATAGCCAAGGCGATGGGTAAAGACCACATGAGAAAAGCGAGGATTCCGCAAAACAAGCCGCCGCGCATACTTGCAATAGAGTAAATCATCATGGTGGACGCTGGGCCTGGCGATGCAGAGCTCAGGGCGAACAAATCCTGGTAGGTAACTTCGTCGATCCATGCAAGCTCTTGCACAAATTTCTTATGGAAGATGACAAAGTGAACGGATGGACCGCCGAAAGAAGTAAGGCCTAGCAAGCCGCAATGGCGAATAATCTCGGGGACATGAAGGAGAGCGCGCGGAGCCATCAGATGATATGAACTGCCAAGAAGTAGAACAATGGCAGAGCGTGACGTCAAGCAGCTTATTGAAGTAGCATGACGGGATCGTAGGGTCCCGACGCTAAGCAGGCCTTATAGTGTCCTACTCCGCCATAGCGTGGTGCCAGAAGTGGGCTAGTGGGGTAATGGTGCCATTGCTCCTTGTGCTCATGTCGTTTGAACCACAACGGAGCTCCCGCCAGCCACGAATCGATGGCACAATGGCCAACAGGAGTCGCGGCGGCTAATTCACGCTGAGTATGTATGATACTCTAGCCGTCCGAAGTCTGCGTCAGTTCTGTTGTGATAGCAGCTGCTAGGCCATTGAACAGAGGTGGTCGTTCGTAACGAAGAAGCACTGGAAATACCCGCCAGAAGATCTAGAATTTTGGACAATGTTGGAGCACAGGCAATCAATCATGACTGCAAGGAGTCTAGAGCAAGGGGCGACCGTAGGGACACACGCTGCACAGGCCATTGAAGCATTGTTGGAAACATGCGGTTTGTTGCCCATTACCCTGATAACTCTGTGTTCGCGGCTCTTGGCCAGTGGCCGCTGAAGTGTCGTCCTCGCGCCTGGCATGCGTCCAAGAATGCATCAAAGCCTCTCATGAGCTGATCTTGTTGCTAACGCGCGAGAGTCTGCGGGAAAGGCTAGGCAGTATTCTAGCTGTTGTAGCTGTTAAATGCGTCTCCCAGCGCCTTCCATAGAAATATACTCGCATTGCAGTATGACGGAGTAGGGAAGCTTATCGAGCTATGCCGAGTCGGCGGCAAGCTGTCACAAAGCCTTCGTTCCTGGCTGTCTTCTATAGCCCTACTGCCGCATTATCTCCATTTTCTCGCTTCAAGCGCAGCAGAGGCCGGTTCCGATTGAATGGTTCTGCCTGCTGCGATCTCATGTTGCGTGACCACGAAGTCGTCTCACATGGCGTTGAGAGGACTGCTTGATTGGATGGACTGAGCGAGGGAAGGAGCAGAACGTCTACCTTTCAGGACAAGACTTGGAACAGGGAGTCGGTGATATGGAATGAGACGTTAAGTACGGACTAAGGCCGCAGAAGGTTGCCTTTGTATGATTTGCGATAGCTAGCGAAGTGGCTGTGAAGGAAGAGTGGGGCCACGAGCACATTGCTTTGTGTGCTTCACTCTTGATACATTGTTTTGCGCAAGTGGCTGTGCGGACGAAGTATACATCGGACCATATCTTGCTTGAATGCACGGCATGGTTGAGCAGTCGTTGTGAGTGCCGAGTGCGAACAAAGTAGTCGCACTTTCCTTGCTTTTAAAGCAATTTGCCAGGTCATTCATGACAGAAGCTACCGCTCAAGGCGCTGAGTTTCGAAGCTCACATCGCAATGTGGCCATGTCCCAAGAGAGGTACAGAACCATCAGCGTGACGATAAAGGAAGTCGTGAAACAGCGTCTTAAACTTGTCGCGGGAAAGCCAACCGTCTTAGGAGTGGAATAAGCCTTTGTGAATCTTGTATTGGTAACCGATACCGCGTCGTCGAGGAAGACTAGTTCTACCGCGAAACTACAGGAGAGTGCCGGTCCAGCGGACTAGGCTTGAACCCAAGCAGGCCCGAAGAGGTCGCATCAACGGCCACCATCAGAGCTCGGACGCGCCGCGTCTGCAGATGCGCGGAGTCCAAACGACATCCTTGAGTACGCTTATCTTGAGCACTGCCGCATGTCTGGTTGACATAGCGCTTCTCACACTTAAACAGCGTGTCTGGCAGCAGAACAATATTGTGACCACAATGAGCTTGTTGGGTGAGGTTAATCGCACATGTGATTATGCCCAAATTCTCCGACAGCATCAATCAATGGCGCTGCACAAGCACAAGTCCATGGCCAGGTGTTCAAAAACTGTCAACAAGCATTACAATGATACAAGAGCTCTACTACAAGCGTCTTCCACCTCGTGAATCAGCGCATGAGTCGCCTTCTATCATCTTCCTGCATGGCCTGGAAACTTCGCATATTGAGTTCTCTCTCGTAACGCCCTTCTTATCCGGCTTTGACCTCCTGCTTGTAGATCTTCCTGGACACTCTCGCTCCAAAGACATTCATTTAAGCCTCCAGAACGCTGTCGATAAGGTCGTCAGCTTAATTATCACGCGGGCTCGAACAGGCAAAGCGCACATTGTCGGCCTTTCTTTTGGGGGCTTTGTAGCCCTGGAAATCGCTCGGCAACGTCCTGATGTGATTCTGAGTGTCTTTTGCACCGGCTGTGCACCTTTCAGTGGTATCAGTCGCTTCATCTTGTCGCGCCCTCAAATTCTCGCTGGACTGAGTATCGCCTTGGCCCCTTTGGCGACAGATGCCATGTTTTGGTATCCGATGGGTGTCAAAGGTCTCCCAGAACTTCGAAAGGAAATGAGGCAAAATTCAAGTATGGCTTTACTCACCGCTGGATACACTGCTGCCTGCTCAATCACGCTTGCAGATATAGCCAGCATCAAGGAAGTTCGGATTGCTATCGTAGCAGGAGCTAAGCGGGACAACGTAAAGGATACCTTGCTAGCCGGGAAAGCGCTTATGCAGAACAATCCTGCTTGCTGCGCCTTCGTGGTACGCCAAGCTGTTCATTTATGGGACTTGCAGATCCCGCAAGTTTTCGCTGCAGGCGTGAAAGCCTGGATTGAGCAAGCAGAGATGCCCAGCGATTTCGAGATACTACATAGCGCCTAGATCATCGCCATTGAGCTCGCGAGCCAGATTCCCAAATTCATCTGTACGAGTTCGTAGCGCCAACCAACCTTCTTGTACAGCCATTTTGTGAACCGAGCAGGTATCCTTATATTTGAAGGATTTGCAGCTTGGCTCTCTTGGACACGAAGAATAGAGCCACGTTAAATGGAGAAAGCATTGATCAGACCCAATGAACGGAGCGAAGCGCAGTTCGGGGACGCGTCATAGCATATTATTAGGTGTTGTATATACAGAAGCACTTTGAAGTTTCCCACCCTAGACGTCTGTGGACGGATTTGGCCACAACCCAGTCTGCAAAATTAGACGAAGCCCAGTAACAACATTGCCTACGCGAATTGGCCCTACGTATGGTTCTTTCGGAGAAGACATGTCTTCCCCATTTCAAAATATTTTTAAAACCACCACCCAAAACACCCTAACCCAACCTCACAGTGACACCTCTCTTCTCCTTTGCCAATTCGGACATTGGTCTTTTCATCCCATACACACCTTTCCACCTCTCAAACTCCTTATATACCTTCACCAAACCTCCCTCTATCCATTGGCTTTCTCAGATTTTCCAATTAGTCTCCTTGATGCTTTCCGATAACCATGTATGACTCAGCATTCACAAGACCCCCCATCTCCTCCCCACCATTCTTTGGGATTGGATGATTTGAATGGAAAGCATATAGAATATAGAAGGATGCGAGCAGAGCACTTTATCTAGGGGTATCAAAGGCCAACTACTGCGTTTCACGCTATTCTCACCAACACACCTTCATCGAATATATACTCCTGCCATGCACCAAAGCGCCTGCAGCAACGCAACCACCACCCATGTCAATGCCATGCATGACGATAGATACCCTTCATTCATGCTTCATCGAATAGCATCGTTCTAGCCCCCGCCAAA